>OY992897.1:60800414-61400414 GCA_963921405.1 Cepaea hortensis | reverse complement strand
CAGACTTTTCATGGAGAAACTTGAGGCCGTGACAGATTTGTGGAATCAAAATACGGTAATATCTAAACCAGGGGTGGCCAACCTTTTCAGCAGGCGGGCCAAATTTCAGAAATATATCCTGCCGGGCCACGCACCTAATTTTGTTTTGTTAATTAAAGTAAACAAGCAAGCGTGCAACAGCTTCGACCACATCGTCGTTTCCCACTCCGCGGGCCGCAACATGACTCCCGGCGGGCCTCGTGTTGGCCACCCCTGATCTAAACGATGTCTAAGCTAGTGGGTACATTCCTAATGACATATCAGAATCCATATTTATAACTGTGCCAAAGAAACCGGGTGCCATAGAGTGTGATTATCATGGCACAAAAAGCCTTCTGGGTCATGTGACAAGGCTGCTACTGGGAATAATTATGAGAAGGGTCAGAAACAAGATTAAACCAGAAATTATTAGCGATAACCATTGTGGATGTGTAGAGGGAAAGGACACAAACAATGCCATATAGTATACATTTTGAGGACATTAGCATGAGGAGATAATCAAACTACTAGAACAATAAAACAGTGACGGCAAAGATATCTGAATAATAAAGTTAGTTTTCAGGACGTCGCAGTCAACACCAGCATTTATTTGCTGTTGTGATTTTTTTGGCAAGTTGACGTTCAATAGTTTGCCATTGCTTTCTGAACGGCGGCACTCACACCATCTAGTAAAAAACCAACGGAAGGCGGGCTGCTGCCATATCGCACGCAACAGTGTTTCGTATGCAGGATCACGAACTGCGTCCGTAATTTTCTTCGCCACGAAGCCGCATCTGAATAATAAAGAACATGTTTTGGCAGCAAACAGCAGCCTTAAAAATCAGCAGCCTTTTAGGAACATTTCAGGGAATACTAAAGTGTTCCAGACAAGGGTGTGGCTTTCCCCTGAGTTGTTTTCATTATTTTCCCCCTGTATATCCTATTTACAGGACATCGTTGTCAACATTAGCATTTTACTGCTGTTGATGTTTTGGCAATATGTTCAGTAATTTGCCATTGCTTTCTGAACGAACAGCTCCCATACCAACACGTTAAAGCGAAGCGCTGTCTGCTGCCAAATCGGTCGCAGCTGTGTTTCGAACGGAGGTAAGCGGACTTACGAATCGCGTCAGTAATCCCTTAGCCACGGAGGTCGGGCATTATACAGTGAGCATATAATACCAGGAGAGGTGGAGTGGTATCAAGCTTGCTTATCGACCCAGTTGGTCTGTGTTCACATTACCCTTAAGACGGGTATTTTTTTAAAATAAAAATTGACCTTGACTCACAATCTTAAATAACTCATCATTCAGTGCCTTGCCGGCTGGCGTGGGCGATAATGCCTCTCCACAAATTACGATCTCCGACGTCATGGATCAGTTCGTGTGAACCCCCTTCCCTGCGGTGACATACGACTGTCAAGAATCTTCTCACACTGACTTCCTCTATTTCTTTCATAAAATCTTTCCGGTTGTCACACGTTCCAGTTTTTGTCTTCTCATAATGTGGCCAAAAATCGATGACTGCCTCTTTCTGATGATTGTGATAAGCTGTATTTGCGACTCCTTTACAACTTCCTGATTGCGCATTTGCGTAAATGACTACCAGATGGTAAAGTCAATCGGCGTGACGTTTATCATATCAATCACCCTTCAAGTGTGATTGTTCTATACAAACATGGCACTAACACTATATATCCAGTAGGCCTTAGGGATTGGAAACGGGTCTTTAACCTTTGCAACAGTCATCAATACTGGGGATTGTTCTAGAGAAGTCTGCATAGACAGAGCAATGCAGGGGATAAACAGTGTTTAGTGACGAGGCACAACAAACACGAGCATCTTTAGGTATAAGTATATATAACAGAAGAAGAGATATGCACTTTTTAGCTTAAAATTATTAATCATCTTAAGGCACTTCCCTTATCTGCCATGGCTTATATATCGCTGAAATGTTGTCATTGCATTATAATACACCAAGTCTGTTACCATATTACCAACTTGTAAGTCATAACTGTTACACACTCCCACTTCCCGTTTCCTGCCATCCATAATTGTTTGGCGCTGAATCTATTAAATGTTGCAGAAAAGTTAATAGAATATCGTAGACAAAGAGGGAGAATTACACTGGCATTCTACAAGATCTGAAGATGGAAGAAAACTGTCTCAAAAACAGCATCACCGCACTGTATTTTAGAAAGAACTGTGATGAACGTTATGGTTTTGGGGAGAAGAGGCAGGAGAAAACTAGCATGAAGATTGACACAGAACACCTTAGGCATTAGGGTGTACGAGAAAGAAGTAGTATCACTTTAACGATCGGATCACTTGTTACATTCACACACACCTAATTTCTGCCAGCACCAGACACTTGTTTAACTATTTCTGTGCTGTGTATTTATTTCCTTAGAGTTGAGTTGAGTTAAGAACTGACATCACTGCACTCAGGACATTCCCATACGCGCTCAGTCCCGTCGTTTATTTCCGTAAAGTGGTATTTGTTAAGTATTTCTTTTCTGTATATTTATTTCCGTAAAGTGGCAACTACTTTTATCGGTTTCTTCTTCTTCCTCCTCCTGCTGCTGTGCTCAGAGTATCTAGCCTTTGATTTTTACTCAAAGAAAGGACAAACAGTGGACCATGTCCCCCAAAGATGTCGGCTCCATGAGAGGACAAACGAACAGTTCTTAAAGACTTACGGCTCCAAGAAAGATGCAGTGCCAACACGCCCTTGCCCAACTCCAATGAAGGAAGAGCTAAGGAGAGGCATATAAGAGGGGTTACTTTCTTTTTAAGATAGGCAGACGTGAATAGATGGGTGAAATATGCACTGAGGCCCCCTTTTTTGTGCCCAGTCTCTTACAGCAGATGTCGGAATTAGGGATGTCGATTGCCGCCTTAAAACTTTGATTAGAAATGTGACTATGCTCCATTGGGGAATAAAAACAGGGGAAGGAACGAATGATTCCATGGAGGTCAGTATGACCGAATGGATATGAACACGCGTTCTTAAACATCCGGTGTGCTAATGCCGAGGTAAGAAGTTCAACCCCTACACCGGACGGTTGGATTAACATATTGACTTCTCGGCCTACACTTGGGGACGTACATTACAAGTATCCCTAAAAGTCAGAGTGGATTCGCTTGATGGCCAGGGACACTGTTAATAGAGAAAGCTAATCCACACGTAAAATTCAATCCAGTGCTAACTAGAAGTAATGTGTATGGACTACGCTTGAGTTCAAAGCGAGCGATCGCAAAATAAATAAATAAAATAGGCCACTGTCAGAGAACAGAATGCACAACTACGTGTGGGTATCTCCTGGTTTATGCCACAACTACGTGTGGGTGTCTCCTGGTTTATGCCACAACTACGTGTGGGTGTCTCCTGGTTTATGCCACAACTACGTGTGGGTGTCTCCTGGTTTATGCCACAACTACGTGTGGGTGTCTCCTGGTTTATGCCACAACTACATGTGGGTGTCTCCTGGTTTATGCCACAACTACGTGTGGGTGTCTCCTGGTTTATGGCACAACTACGTGTGGGTGTCTCCTGGTTTATGCCACAACTACGTGTGGGTGTCTCCTGGTTTATGGCACAACTACGTGTGGGTGTCTCCTGGTTTATGCCACAACTACGTGTGGGTGTCTCCTGGTTTATGGCACAACTACGTGTGGGTGTCTCCTGGTTTATGCCACAACTACGTGTGGGTGTCTCCTGGTTTATGCCACAACTACGTGTGGGTGTCTCCTGGTTTATGCCACAACTACGTGTGGGTGTCTCCTGGTTTATGCCACAACTACGTGTGGGTGTCTCCTGGTTTATGCCACAACTACGTGTGGGTGTCTCCTGGTTTATGCCACAACTACGTGTGGGTGTCTCCTGGTTTATGCCACAACTACGTGTGGGTGTCTCCTGGTTTATGCCACAACTACGTGTGGGTGTCTCCTGGTTTATGGCGAGTTCTGTCTTATCCAACTCTTCTTTCCTCCCCCCCCCCCCCCGCACCCAAGTTACAACAATGACATCGCAGAGAGCCCGACAACAGGTGATATGATTCACGACCAAACATCTTTAGTTACTCTACGATGACCTATGAATTGTGGATTAGTTCTCGTGCTATCGCCGCATTCTGGGCCTACGGTGTTAGATATTCAATCAATCAATCATGTGCCATGCCGGAAAGCGCATGACTCGCCATTTTACTCGATCACCAGTGTCGTGGATCAGCTCAGTGTTCCTGTCTCGTCCATGCCATGTGGCCAAGCCATCCAGGTATTTTCCTCTCGGTCTTCCTCTTGGTCTGTTCCCTTCGATCTTGCCAGCTGTCACCAAGTTCTCCAATCCATTTCTTCTCATAACATGTCCAAACAATGTTGACTATCTACGTCTAATTTCTCTAATCAGTTTACGATGTTCATTTGTCTCCTGTAGTACTTGGTCATTGGTTTTTCTGTCTGTCCATGGTATTCTTTGCATTTTCCTCAGAAACCACATTTCTGCAGCCATCAGATGCTTTTCAGCTTGACTGCTCATTGTCCAAGTTTCACATCCATACAAAAGAACAGGCTCTATGTATCCCCTCAACACTCTTTTTTTCGTTTCAATTGACATCTTTTTATTGGTCAGTATGTTTTTCATCTTGCTAAAGGCTACTTTCGCTATGGCGATTCTTGTTCTAATCTCTTCAAGGCATCTCCCATCAGATGTTATGACTGTTCCAAGATAATTGTACCGATTCACTTGTTGAAACAAGAACACAGAGCTGATCCAAGACACTGATAATCACGTGAACTGCAGTCTCTGAAGTCGGAGTGGGTTCAAGACACTGTTAAAAGGGAAAGCTAATCCATCCACACGCAAAATTCAGTCAATCACTATTATTATTATAAATAGTGTGTATGGACTATGCTTATCCCACCGCTGCCACCAAAGGGCGTTGTTTCAGTGATTCGCAACTGCGAGCGCTAACAAGACAAGTCACCTGAACAAGTCAAGCAACCTGATATGGGGGAAATGGCACGATGCAAGAACACCAAAAGACACGTGACATCCAAGATGTGCAGCGTGGAAGCCGACAAGAAGACGAGCGGAGGGAATCTATCTGCGAGCTGCAGCAAACAAGAACCTTAAGCAACCTCTAACGAAGCCACGACGAGGAAGGGTGACTACCCACCACAAACAAGAGCCAAACCGAATGAGAAGCAGAGAGAGGGGAAAGACACCAGAGTCGGAAACACCGACTCACCGACAATCAAGTGGGTTGTCAAGCGTATCCAAGAGGAGCTGACAGATGAACAAATCCCGATGCAGCTACAAGAAGAGAATCACCACATCCGATTCTTGAAGGCGGAGCGGCTTCTCACCTACTCCAAGATTCCAACAACCTTGGCGGTGGTGATGACAGAGGGCAGCGAGATGCCGATCACAGTATCAATAAACAAGAAAAGGCAACAGCCAGAGAGATTCACCCCAAAAGTCAATCAATGTTAAAGATGCCAGAGGGCCGGCCACAGCAGAGCAACATGTCGCAGTAAGACAGAGATCTGTCGATACTGCGCCGATCACCACGCCTTCAAGGAGTGTCCGTTCTCCAAGTTGGACACGGAATTCCGAGCACCCAACAACAAAAGAAAGTGCGTCAACTGCCTGGCAAGCATGGAGAAAGATACCTGAGCTGTCCGTACCTCCAAAGACACAGAGACGTCTTAAAAATCGACATTACCACAAAGACACCACACAAGGAAACGATGAGGAGGTGCGAGACAGCCACGTTTTTTCACAAGCTGAGAGAGATCAACTGCAAAACCAGACAGACGAGCTGTCAAGGCACTCCTGACGCCAACCCCGACCCAGACCAGTGTCAAGGAAAAACTGCTGGCAGAAATAAAGGAGATCCAGCAAAACTTCTAGCAGGAAGTGGAACATATGGTCGAGATGAAGAAGGAAAACGATGAAATCCTACGACCCATTAAATCAGAGAGAGAGAGAGAGAGAGAGAGAGAGAGAGAGAGAGAGAGAGAGAGAGAGAGAGAGAGAGAGAGAGAGAGGTAGTAAGAGAGAGAAAGAGAGACAGAGAGAACTGCTAAAAGCTGAAATGAAATCAATCCAAAACAAACCAACAGAAGCCATGCAAGAGACCACAGAGAAGCCGCAAGATGAACCCCAACAAATAATCGAGCCGGAACCGCAAGATAAAGCCAGCAGCCTAACCACGACGCCCGAGACATTCAAGGGGAAATCAACATCCCGCCAGACAGCTGAAGAAAACCGAGATGAGCACCCTGACGACGGCATGGAATGGCCCCGGGAACCTACCTTAGAGGAGTGGCTAGAATCGGCAAGATTGGAGGAACGCAGGCGCCAGGAATTCAGAAGGCGCTGGGAAGAAAAAGAAAAGAGGAAGCCCAAGAAACTCAGGAAACCGGTTGAATACCCAGATACACACTATGACGTTGAGGACGGACCCGGCTAGACGTACTATATAGAAGACGGAGAGATCATCCCATGGCTGACCGCGGAGGAAGAAATCGAAAGGCAAAAGAAACTCAAAATCGAAAGTGAAAGAAGGCGCAAGGAGGAAAATGAAAACATCGAAAATCTTCTACAGACAATACACAAAAATGGAGGCAAAAAGACCAAATAAAAGTCCTTATAAGGACTGCATTCAGTCGAGCCAGGAGCCTTCACCAACAAAGGAAACCACAAGAGGAGACGGGCACAAAGGATAGCCGCCGACCAATCCCCCAGCTGATGTCACAGACACAAACGCCTATGTAACGAGTCCGAGGTAGGACTCACTCTTAAGAGCGCACAAGACAAAAACAGGGTTAAAAACCCACAAAAACTACAGATCTCAACAATAACCAACTCTGAGGAGGCAGGTTGAACGAGACCGAATTTGGAATTTTTGTTTTGAAAATTGGAATTGGAATGCTTGAGTTATAAGCGAGCGAGCGCAAAAATACAAAAAAAAAAAACCGGAAAAAAAAATGTGAGATAGCAAGCCATGACCGCCCACGGGTATCGGTACCACACATGAAGATGATACCCAACGCTAGCCGGCAACGTGGCGAAGAGGTTACGGACGCAGTTCGTAATCCCGCATACCCGCGTTCGAAACACAGCTGTGAGCGATTTGGCAGCGGGCCGCCTTACGTTGGTTTTTTATGAAATGGTATGGGTACCGGTCGTTCAGAAAGCAATGGCAAACTACTGAACGTAATCTTGCCCAGGACTCACGAACAGCAAAAAAAAAAAAAAAATGCTGGGGCTGACTGCTACGTTCTGTAAAGGATATGCAACAACTTTTTTTTTTAAATTTTTACAATGAACAGGCAGACAGATTGGCTGGCTCTGCAGAACTTGGTGGAGTATTGATGCACGACAAGGCAGATGTGGTTGCGGCCTTGTGGGAGCACGTGTACACCTCGGAGGAGCAAATGGATCACCATGGTCTGGCAAGAATGTGGCAGCGAGGAGTGACGAGGGGATCTGGCCGATGCTCGACGCTTAGAGGAAAGGCGAAACGGACATATAATCAGATTGCTACTGCTACTATTGGGGTTGGAACTCTTCGCTGGCTTCATGAGGATGGGGACGGAGCGCTTATGGGAATGCCCCGAATGCTGTGATGTCGGTTCTTAAATCAATCAATCAATCAATCTGCGGTTATTTGGCTTCATCTTACAGAAAATCTGGCACAGACACAACGCGATATTCTCGCTGACACGAGAACTCAGACGTAAACAACAACGGCGGCGTCATTGACAACAGCCAGGAGTTATCTTGTTTGTGAGATTTTGGCTCTGTAAAAAAGTATACGTTTTCTCGATGTCTTGCACTGTTGCTAACTCTTTTCGATAAATTACTTTTATATGTTACGGGTCATTAATCATGATGAAAATATCCAGTCATATAAATAATGTAAAGACGTGTTCTGATTTGAAATACAGACAACCATAACCCCGCCCCATGTTAAATTAATCATCCGTTCGTTAGTTTGTTTACATTAGATCTTCTTCTGGGGCTTTATCCCTCAATGGAGACGCTCAACCAATTCATACTATACCGCTCTATCTCCTGCAGCTCTGTCCATGCCCCTCATATTATTAATATCTGCCTCTAGTTCTCTTCTCCGTGTGGTTTAGGGTTTAGTTTAGGTTTTCCGCCATCGGTTGCCCCGTGTGTTTAAGCTAAGAGACAGGACTTTATACCGGGTGATTGTAGTCTCACTGACACTACTCTTTGTATGTAAAACAAATTTGAAAAATGATGTCATAACAAAAATGTGCTCCACACTCCATTGTGAAGCAATATGCAGCGAATGGCTGTCGTCTGCTGGAGTATTTAAACAATTTTTTTGCACCTGTTATAATGAATGCGTCATTGGTAAAGTTTCCAACTTCCACTAAACAGTGTTAGACCATAGCGGTGACTGTTGTAACTAATTTAATAATTTTTTTTACCACACGTTTTAATGACGTTATGTACTTCATTTTTTTTCTCATATTTGTTTTACATACAAAGTGTAATGAGACTTTACAAACTATTATCAAGTTCTTTCAGTGTGTGTCCTATTCATGCCAGCGTCTTTCTCTCACCTCTTAATTAGCTGGATTCTGTCCAGTTTTCCCTTTAAGCGCTGCATTAGCTGGAGTCTGTCCAGTTTTTCTCCTGAGCACCACATTAGCTGGAGTCTGTCCAGTTTTTCTCCTGAGCACCACATTAGCTGGAGTCTGTCCAGTTTTCCCCCTGAGCACTGCATTAGCTGGAGTCTGTCCAGTTTTCCCCTTAAGCACTGCATTGGCTGGAGTCTGTCCAGTTTTCCCCTTAAGCACTGCATTGGCTGGAGTCTGTCCAGTTTTCCCCTTAAGCACTGCATTAGCTGGAGTCTGTCATACTATTTTAGTCCTGAGATCAACATCATCGAATGGATAAGAGTGTTCACTCTTGAACTTCCAGTGTGCGAATGTTGAGGTAATGGGTTCAACCCCTAAGCCGGTCATTTGGACTAAAATATTGACTTCTCGTCCTTGGCTTATGGACGTAAATTACAAGTACCTCAGAAGACAGACGGTTCGCCTGATAATGAAGGACACTGTTAATAGGGAAAGCTAATCCACACACAAAAATCAGTCCAGTAAACTAGAAGTAGTAGCCCATGTATTTACTAGGCCTGAGTTCAAAGCGAGTGAATGCAAAAGAAATAATTGTTTTTTTTTGTTTTTGTGAGTCCTTTTGTGCGAGGGCACCAGTTAATGAATGTACAAGACCATCTAAAAATTGTCTTGCCACCATTTGCCACTTCCTAACTTCTTTAAGAGTTTCCAGGTATTTTTCTTGGGCTCTGACTTTAGTATATCTAGATTTGCTATTTTAAAATCTGCTCTTTTATTTGTTTCTTTCTATTTTTTTAAATGTGTTTCCTGCATTTTCCATGCTTTGTGTTTTTGTTCCATTTTCCTAAGGGCTTCTATACATGATTAAACCTCCTGCCATCAGTTTTGTGCACTCAATACCTACTAAACTGTTAAATCCTCTTATTAGTAATATACAGAACAAACACAATTTAAACACAAAAGCCAAAAACAATTTGTTGCACTATTAATTGCCTATTTAGTTGCATCTCGTCAGGCGCATACTGCAGAATTATATTGTAATTAAAATTTAAGTTAAAGTTAAAATTGTTAATTGTTTCAGCTAAAGTCTTATTCTTTTACTCATGTAATGTGATATATAATTTTGCAGTATACACCTGACGAGATGCAGCGAAATATACCAGGAAATAAAATGTGCAATGTGTAATGGCTCTGAAACCTGGAGTACAACGAAAGGAGACGAAGCCTTGTTACAAACCTTTGAGAACAAAATTTTAAGACGCATCTTTGGACCCATTAGGGATACACAAAGTGGAGAGTGGAAAAGAAGAAGTAACAAAGACATTTATGATCTGTTTAAGTCCCCGCTAATCACTGGTATGATGAAAGCTAATAGACTACATTGGCTGGGGCATATAGAAAGAATGGAAGATAATAGGGAAACAAAACTCGCTTACACTCAGGAAATAAATGACCGTAGACCCCGAGGTAGCCCAAGAAGGCGGTGGAGAGATAATACATGTACAGACCTACAGGCACTTGGAATCAACGACTGGCAAGAGAAGGTCCACCAGAGAGACGAATGGAGACGGATTGTATTTGCAGCAAAGAACCTCAATGGCTCGGAACGCTGAAGAAGAAGAAGAAGAAGAAGAAGAAGAAGAATGTATTGTTTGAGGCTCCTGTGTTTACATTCACTAAGGGAATACATTGTTTTAAAACAAATAAAACTTAATTTTCAAAGTTTACAAATTACACAAGCAGGTCTGTCAGATTCTCTGATAGTGATAGTGGCAGTTTGTTATTTCAGAGCTACTGAAGAATTTACCAGAATGGCATTCTTTGGACTAACTTACATGGGATATCAAAACACACTCAAGGAGGTGTCTGCGGCCTCACAGCAAGATCCCATCCGCTCCAAGACTCAGCTAGGATTTTTAGCCCTTCCTCCTTTAAAAAACCAGAATCCGCCGCCTCGATCAATTATTCCCATAGACCAGTGCTCGCAGTATGGCAGGGGCCCGGATGATTCATACACTGAATATATCCGACTAAGAACAAAACACACCAGGAATCCAACAGGTAATCGATTTATGTTTGTTGTATATCAGTTAATTCCAAAATTATTGAGCAATATACACATAATTTCCCCTGTGTGTTACCAAGGCCCATGAGTGAAGCAAAGAATAGTAACACTGCATCCTACCAGGCATATCATAAGAGGTGACTAAGGAAGGGTTGTGCTTAGGGCAATTACCCAATCACATAGAAAAACACAGCCAAACAATCCAAGCTGCCATGAACAAGTCACATAAAGAAACAAGAGTTACTCAGCCAACCAAAAGTAAAGGAAGCTCTTCAAGAAGAGATATGACTCACTGCAGAGAAAATAACAAGGAGTTCGAGACGCTGATTAAACTTCTTTCACCTAGACAACTTTTCAGAATTGGCACTGGAATGTGTAAGAATTAAAGAATTAGGAAAAACAGCACAGGAGATGAATATTAGTGGGAAGATATAGAGGAAGTTACAGGAGACAGCAAAATATAGGACATTTTGACGTGGTTTGGTGAGAGCTTATGTCCCAGTGGAGGATAAAGTGCAGAAGCAGAAGAAGGCTAAACACAACGTAAAAGGTAGCCTCATAGAAGGTATGATCATTTGGATGTGAATTGCCGGGCCTTCTCATATTCCAGGGCACAGTGTAATGAGGTGGGTTGACCAGTTTCCTTTATCCTCACAACTGCTTCCCAGACAATTATAATATTCTAAGAATGTTCTGGTGCCATTTTACGAGGCTGAGGTCGACTCCAGAATCATAGGATCAGAAAAAATCATTCTGTTATTGCTGGGGATTGATCTCAGACCCCTGTCTTGACAAGCCAGTTAGTTAGTTAGTTGCAAATCCTGTACAGGATGTTGCAGTCAACACTAACATTTTTGCTGTTGTGATCTTTTGGCAAGTTTACGTTTTTGTCAAACAAACACAATGCAAATACCATCCAACAATAAAGGAAATACCAGACGAATGCAAAGTCTAATAATAATAATAATATGATGCTAGCCAAACAGACACAATGCAAATACCACCCAACAATAAAGGAAATACCAGACGATTGCATAAGTCTAATAATAATAATAATAATGTATAGTTTAATTCTGCATTCAGATTTACATGAAATCTACAAACGTCCTGTCACAACTTCTCACAACATTGGGTGGTGGACCAAAGATGAGCCACTGCAAGTGAATCATCCTTGGGCATATGTGCCTCGAAGAGCCAAGTTCCGCAGTGAAATGAGCAGGTAGGTTCTTAGAGAAGACAACATAATGTATGGAGCTTTGCATATGTGAACTTTTATGTTTGGTTGTGCGTGATATAGAGAGAGATATGAAGAAGGACAAAACAAGAACAGCAATAGGAACCTGTTATGTGTATGTAAAATGTTTGTATGTGAAGTGTTTGTATGTGAAGTGTTTGTATGTGAAGTGTTTGTATTGAATCGTTTGTATGTGAAGTGTGTGTATGTGAAGTGTTTGTGTGTGAAGTGTTTGTATGTGAAGTGTGTGTGAAGTGTTTGCATGTGAAGTGTTTGTGTGTGAAGTGTTTATATGTGAAGCATGTGTATGTGAAGCGTGTGTATGTGAAGTGTGTGTATGTGAAGTGTTTGTATGTTATGTGTGTGTATGTGAAGTGTGTGTATGTGAAGTGTTTGTGTGTGAAGTGTTTGTATGTGAAGTGTTTGTGTGTGAAGTGTTTGTATGTGAAGTGTTTGTGTGTGAAGTGTTTGTGTGTGAAGTGTTTGTGTGTGAAGTGTTTGTATGTGAAGTGTGTGTGTGAAGTGTTTGTATTTGAAGTGTTTGTATGTGAAGTGTGTGTGTGAAGTGTTTGTATTTGAAGTGTGTGTATGTGAAGTGTTTGTATGTGAAGTGTTTGTATGTGAAGTGTGTGTATGTGAAATGTTTGTATGTGAAGTGTGTGCATGTGAAGTGTGTGCATGTGAAGTGTTTGTATGTGAAGTGTGTGTATGTGAAGTGTTTGTATGTGAAGTGTTTGTATGTGAAGTGTCTCTATGTGAAGTGTCTCTATGTGAAGTGTTTGTATGTGAAGTGTGTGTATGTGAAGTGTTTGTATGTGAAATGTTTGTATGTGAAGTGTTTGAACCATCACAGTTTGTAGGTCCGAGCTAATAGATGAATAGGTGGCCAGTCTTTTCCTTATGTAGTGAACTACGAGAGTGGACACTGAACCCTCGTCCAACCGCACTCATCCCATTGTCAGCATAATGTAAAAAGTCAGAAAGAGGTCGAAAAAAAAAGAACCAGCAAAGAAAAAATGTGAGACTGAGAGATGGAAGGAATGATAAAAAAAATGAAAGAAATAGAAAGATAGATGGAAAATTCTCAAGTAACTTCAGAGACAGAGGCCTTCAAAATTGCAGCAGAAATGTTTGACAGAGAACAATAAAGAGAAACATATAGCTCTCTTTAAAGATGTGATTTCAGTTCTTTCAATACTGAAGAGCAGATGTAGTGCAGAACTGAGAGCGGCAATGCTTGGAATATGTCAGAAATCTAAAAGCATTGCATTAGAATGGACCCCTGAAAATGAAGGAGCTGATAAACTGGCAAAGGAAGGCGAATGACTGCATCAACCTGACATAAACGTCTTACCTCAGCTCGATATAGACATAACCAATTATGATGCCAAGAGCCTTACAAGAAGCAGTTAAAGCAGTTAGCATAAAACCACATGGGAATCAGTGTATCCAGGCTACTAGAAAGATGGTGCATATAACAAACTCAGCTAAAGAAAATACGAAGTAATCTTCAGACTGCACAACACACAGCAGGCTGATGTACCACATGTTAAATCGACAAAACGTTGGGAAATACTGATGAATGTAATTGTGGAACTGGTAAAATGACAGCTAGACATCTGTTGCTGGAGGATCCAATATGTTTAGAACAGAGACATCTGTTTTGACCAACACACGCTCCATTTTAAGACAAACATTTTGGATATATTCATGTTATAGTATACAAAGTAGAAGATAAAAGATAGAGGGGAAAAATTAATCTGTAATTATTTAAAATATGGTAACACATTTATTTTCTTAATTACATCTGTTTAGGTACTTTTTGTAGTATTTAAAACAAAAATTCATACCAAGTATCTAAAAATTGTTTTGTTTTATTTCTTTTTCAACTTTCACAGATTCATGGATGAGATGAGGCTGACAAACCGTGATTTCACCCTGTTTTAACTTTCAGTACATTTGTGTCATTATACTCTAGAAGGATGGTATTAAATTAAGATTCTGTCATTGTGTTTATATCTGAATATTCTTGCCAGTTTGGACATGTTAACTTGCATACTCAGTAATGTTTAAATTGTGAATCAAATTGTTTAATTCCAGCCAGATTCTCAGTAAATTAATAATGTTTAAATTGTGAATAAAATTGTTTCAGTCAAGTCATATACTCAGAAAATTAGATATGTGGTGAACATAATACCACAGACAGATCATCAAGTATTAAACAGCTTAGAAAATTCAATGAGTGCTTACAATTTTATTCATTTTCAAAATTAATAATAAATATTTTCTGACAACTATTTGAGAAGTAATATAAATCAGGAAATTTTATCTCGTAAATGTGCTATTTTATTGGAAAAGTTAAGTACAGCATGGAAAATCCATTCATAGGCATTGCTTGGCATAGAAATAAGTAGAGGAAAGAAATAGAGATGAAACAACACACTTAACAATATAACAATTGAATGCTGGCAACACCAGGATTCAAACTTGCAGCCTGCACGAGCCTCTCACTGGAGGATCAAATGTACTCCAAATTCCAGTCTGCCAACATGTCACAATTGTTATTTTGTCTAGTATGTCATATGATTTCTGTTTCTTTCTTGTCATTAGGTGGGAATTTGTACTAATACTGTCAACTTTATCTATTGAAAAAGATACTTTAAGATAAGTGGTGTAGTCTCACCTAGTGTACAATGGAATGATCATAATAGACGATTATGGTACAGATAGTCTTGGGGACATGTTCCATTGTTTGTTTGTCCTCTCATTGAGCTCATAGTCTTGAAAGTTAGTTAGTTAGTCAACAGATCATCATCATTGCACATCGTAACATTCAGTCCATAAGTGCTCGGATCCCCTCCTCAGTAAATCCCGCAGCATGTAGCAGCTAACGACACCTGTTCTGTGTTTGTTTATTAATCTTCTTTGGCTTCCTGCATAGTGTTCTTGTCTGGCCACACCTCTTTTAACTTGCTGTTCTCGCAATCTGACTATGATTGCCGATTCAGAGTCATCACTTGGTTCTCGCAAACGTCTTACTTCTTGCAGAGCATTCAGTATATCAGCCAAGTCCATGGCTCGTCCGCCCTCCACAGTAGCCTTACCTGCAAGCCTGTCAGCCTGCTCATTTCCTTGTACACCCACATGCCCCGGCATTTTATTATTTTCAAACATAATATCATGATTGTGGCAGACTCACAGAACATGCAAGAGTAGGGTGAAGACAGGTATGCTTCATGCAGTGTGACATGCATCAATTAAACAATCTAAGATAGGGAGCATCCTTTAAATCTATTCTCCAGGGTATGTTGGTTTGTTGGGAGACAAGCAGGAGGACAAATTAGCTGGATCTGCACCACTGGGTGGGGTATTGGTGTATGATAAGGCAGTTGTGCTCTGGGCCCTTTGGGATCATGGGTATAGTGTGGAAGCACAGATACAGAATCATTGCCTGGAGAGAACGGTGCGGCAGGGAGTGACCAGAGAATCTGGCCGACACTAAGTTCTCTGAAGAAAGGCCAGCTGGAAACATAATCAGACAGAAACTGGTACCATTAGTATTGGGGCTTTCTACTAATTGATTTAAATGGTTGTTTCGGGATTTGAGATTTAAATGTTGGGCACAACCCACTACTGGCAACGCTGATCGTATTCTGGCATAAACCTAAGGCCCATCCACGTCAATCTGGAAGCACTAGACTCGAGTTTCACTCTCATTTGAGCCCATCAGTAGATCCTTGACCAGACCCGCTTCAACTGGGTTACGTTGCCATCTTACCAGGTTGGTGTTCTTCCAGAGTCTCTGCTTATTGTTGACGATGAGGATGGAGCTAGTAAGGGAATGTCCCGAGAGCTGTTGTGTCCATTCTTGACTCAACTCAACATAATGGAAAATATTCTATATTTGTATACATGATTGTATATATTTATATGAAGAAGATATACAATTATATGATGATTTCATTTTTGAAATCAAAACCACAATGTGATTCTACCATCATCCCTTACTCCTAAGTTCATATCTATTAGTTGAAATTGCCACATAATTTCAAATTTACGTGTCTTTATGCATTTCTGTAAGCTGGAAACAGGCAAACGCGTTACTTATGCCAAATGTCATCACTAAATCGTTTAATTCTTTAGTTCACTTCAACCGTGTTACGTTGCCATCTTGCCAGGTTGGTGTTCTTCCAGAGTTTCAATACTCAGTTGTCAGTAATTGTAACATTTCACAGTAAATATAATGTGTTGAAATCATCATAATTTGTGGTTCTGCTTCTTTCAATAATTTCTCAGTAATTGTGTGACATTTCTCAGTGAATGTGACTTGTTGCAGTTATCATAACTTGTGGTTCTGCTTGTGTCAATCATTTCACATTAAGTGTGATATTTATCAGTGAATGTGACTTGTTGCAGTTATCATAACTTGTGGTTCTGCTTGTTTCAATCATTTCACATAAAGTGTGATATTTCTCAGTGAATGTGACATGTTGCAGTCATCATAACTTGTGGTTCTGCTTGTTTCAATCATTTCTCAGTAATTGTCTGACATTTTTCAGTAAATGTGACATGTTCCAGCCATAATAACTTGTTGGATTCTGCTTTTACCCACCATTTCTCAGTAAATATGACATTCCTCAGTTAATGTGACGTCGTTTCAATCATTTCTCAGTAAATATGACATGTTGTTTCAGTCGTTTCTCAGCTAATGTGACATGTTGTTTCAATAATTTCTCAGTAAATGTGACATGCTGCAGAAATCAAAACTTATACTATATTTCAATTTTGCTCCCTATATGGTATAATCTACCATTCTGTGTTGTACTTTTCTGAATAAGTAAACATTTTATCAGATTTATGCGTTTGGTTGGATGTGTGTATTAAGTGTATGTGTGTAACTGTCCAGTGTATAGTGTGTGTATGCTAAAGAGAAATCACGTTTGTGTTTATGATAAAGAGAAATCACATTTATGTTTATGATAAAGAGAAATCATGTTTATGTGTATGATAAAGAGAAATCGTGTTTATGTGTATGCTAAAGAGAAATCAGAAATGTTTATGTGTATCACAAGGAGAATTCATATCTATGTGTATGATAAAGAGAAATAATGTTTATGTGTATGAAAAACAGAAATCATGTTTATGTGCATGACAAAGAGAAATCATGTTTACATGTATGTACAAAAACTGAAAGACTCCATTTCAGGTCTTGAGATTTATTGGGTAGTTTCATTTTTTTTTAAAAATAGACCAGTGAGCACTCATTGGGTGATGTGATCAACAGCCCTCTGGTCATCGTCACATCCCAGAACATTTCCTTATGATCCCTCGTACAGCTAAAAAGTACTAAAGCGGAGTGGGTTGACTTCACTTCATTAATTTTTACTCGATTTAGCTTGGTCTCTGACCACAGAACATGAAACTTGTCGAACGCATTGCACAGAGCTCAAACTCCGTAGATCCAGCGAGGAGCCCCAGAAGTTTCCTTAAAACTTGCACTCCTGGTGTGAACGATGCAGTCCAATCCGGGGTCAAATCCTTGACCTTCAGAGCGTGGAGCAGACGGCTTGACGGCGTCACCATGGAGACCAGCGCCGTACTCCCGTAGATGCGTTTAACAAGTTCAGTCTTCCAACAGAGACAATTCTTGACAGTCTTGTGTCATGGCACGGAGGGAAGTTAAAAATAAAACATGCATTAATCCATGCCGTCGGAGATCACAGTTTGTGGAGAGGTATGGTCACCCACGCCAGCCGGCAAGACACTTGATGATAATGATAACACATCACAGCCCAGGGGCAGTCCCTCCTGCCGGACTACTGACACTTGTCAGTTGGACTTCTCGTTAAGAAAGCAATGGAACGTAAAGTTTCACAGAAAATCAAACTGGTATTGAATACAGCGTCCTGCAAAATACTTGCAACAGTTTGGTATCCATTTTATGAATCTGGGTGATAGATAGTCCGGGAACTGCACCCGGCTCATAGAGTTGGCAGGCAAGTGCACCAACCACCTGGCCGCGAAGTTTCCTATCCAATCCGGTTTTTGAGAAAAAATGTTTAGACCCCAGTTGGCAGACGTGCAGATGTTGTGTTTAGTTTTGATAAGTGTGAAACAGGATTGTTGATTGTTGACACCTGTCCTACTCGCCTGATCGCCAATGGCAACAGCTGAACATTGTTAGTGCTGCGTGTGGTTAAATCTCCCGTTTGAATGGTGTGTGCGTGCGTGCGCGCGCACACGAGCGAGGGATAGAGATATAAGATAGGTGGCTATTTTATATAATCTATCTGTCCGTCTACCTACCTGTCAGTCTATTCGTTTGGTGGTCGATCTATCTATATATATCTCTGCCTTTCCCTCTCTGCATATTTCCTATAAGTCTTACCAGTTGTCACCAAGTTTTCCAGTTAACCCCCCCTCCTTCATCATCATCATCATCATCATCATCATCATCATCATTTCCCGTGCCGATAAGCGTGGGCTGTCATGTTTCGTCATCTCACACGATCACCAGAATCATGGATCAGCTCTGTATTCTTGTCTCAATTATGCCATGTTGTCAAGCCATCTAGACATCTACTTCTCTGCCTTCCCCTTGATCTTTCCCCCTCAGTCTTGCCAGTTGTCACCAAGTTCTCTAGTTTAATTCTCCTCATAATGTGACCAACAAATCTTGACTGTCTACGCCTAATTTCTCTAATCAGTTTACGGTTTTCATTTTGTTTCTTGTAGGACTTCCTTATTAGTTTTTCTGTCCGCCCATGATATTCTTTACATTTTCTTCAGAAACCACATTTCTACATCACGATAATGATTTACCCAAAAACACTTCAAGATGTGGAACAGTCACTTTACGTTTAGATATAACATTTATGTACATATCATCTCATCTTGTTCTTCTTCTACCTTGCGGTGTTGAGGTGAACATAAACAGCGGGAGAGTGCCCGTTTACGGGCTTCATTTATCGAGATTTCCATGAGCTCTGATATCCCCTCTGTCCATCGTTTACTTGGCCAGCCTCTTCCTCTGCTTCCATTTGGTATGTACATACTGCTTGTTGTGGAATACTGTTAGTTGGTAGCCTAGTTATATGGACGAACCATTCAACTTGCTGTTTTCGAATGAAATCTAGCGCTGCTATAACTCTCACTTTAGTCCTGATTTCTTAATTTCTAATTTTCTACCTTCTTGATACATTAAGTATTCTTCTCATGAATCTCATTTCTAAAATATTTTATGTTCGTCAAATCTTGAAGATATGACAAAGCAACGAAACCACTGCGTTGTTTCATCTTCTTTCATCAACTAAAGTGAAGTGATTTCCTGTGTTCCCACCAGGAGCTGGCGTACCCACGCCGCTTCATATCTGATCCATGCATAATCTTAATTTAAGTCGTGTCTGAAAAACATTTCCTGTGATTGTTCTAGATAACAAACAAGGTCAGCCAACTATCGGGTGATGTAAACAACCTGTATGTTTCTATAAATAACCCAGTAGTGCTGACAATATACAGTATACCTGTCCTCAGCTGATCGAGCTGCACGTAGGAATAGAAACAAGCGAGGTTTTATTTCCAGGTATTTTATACGTTACGATTCATTCCCTTAGGGAATTAAACACAGAAGCAACAAACAATATGTTGCACGATTTATTGCCTGACATTTTTCGCTGCTTCTCGTCAGTGTATACTGCATAGTTATATATCATATGCAGTTTTGGCACTCCTCTGAATGCCGGGACTAAATTATTTAGTGTAAAATGCACGCCTTACAGAGCCTCATAAGGTTATTTCCGGAGCGATGTGTTGTCAATCCCTTACGTTTGAGTGTATCGTCGTCTGCTAGACCGATCCTTGGATACAATAAATGTTTGTGGGCCTGGAGGGCCCTCACTGTCGTCAGAGTGTATATCCATATCTTGTAGTGCCGACGACAGTGAGGGCCTTCGGGGCCCACAAACATTTATTGTATCCATCGATCGGTCAAGCAGTCCAGCACACTCAATTATATGATTGTCTATTTCACTAATAAGTGATTATGCTCGTTCCGGGGGCCATATGTACCATCCCCCCCCCCCCCCCCCGCGGATAGACTTTGACAGTCACAAAGGACATGTTTTCGGACACTATTTGCAACTTTTGTGCCACAATGTCGACATATAATTGGCAAATATTATTGGTACGTAATTCGATTTTCTCAGTTCTACATATTAGTCGGTAGTTCGTATTTTTTTTTTTTTAAATTACATCAGCTAATGAGGCCCTGTAAGGGATGCAGATTACACTTAAATAATTTAGTTCCGGTATTCGGAAACAGAATATTGGAAACAACAAGCTGCCATAAGAGTTGATAATGAAGTAAGCCAATATCAGCCTATTAAAAGGGGTGTGAGACAGGGATGTGTAATGTCTCCAGATCTGTTTTCCCTGTACAGTGAAAGTATTTTCAGAAATATTGAAGATATGGAAGGAATCAACATTGGGGGACGATGCATCAATAACATTAGATATGCAGATGATACAGTCTTGATTGCAGACAATGAACAGGACCTGCAAAATTTAGTAGATGCGATTGTGACACAGTGAACAACTAGGGTTAGAATTAAATTGTAAAAAGACACAGATTATGGTCGTCACTAGGAAGGACGAAATACCACAATGTAATATACAAGTAAATGGGAATATTCTTCAACAAGTGAGCAGGTACAATTATCTCGGAACAGTAATAACATCTGATGGGAGATGCCTTGAAGAGATTAGAACAAGAATCGCCATGGCAAAAGTAGCCTTTAGCAAGATGAAAAACATTCTGACCAATAAAAAGATGTCAATTGAAACGAGAAAGAGAGTGTTGAGATGCTACATTGAGCCTGTACTTTTGTATGGATGTGAAGCGTGGACAATGAGCAGTCAGGCTGAAAAACATCTGATGGCTGTAGAGATGTGGTTTCTGAGGAAAATGCAAAGAATACCATGGACAGCCAGAAAGACCAATGAACAAGTCCTTCAAGAAACAAATGAAGATCGTAAATTGATTAGAGAAATTAGACGTAGACAGTCAAAATTCTTTGGACATGTTATGAGAAGAAATGGATTGGAGAATTTGGTGACAACTGGTAAGATCGAGGGGAACAGACCAAGGGGAAGACCTAGAAGCAAGTACCTGGATGGCTTGGCCTTGTGGCATAGTCGAGACAGAAACACGGAGCTGATCCACGACTCTGGTGATCGGGTGAGATGGCAGAACATGACCGCCCACGCTTACCGGCATGGCACATGATGGATGGATGGATTCGGAAGAGTGCCCAAGTTTTTAACACACGAATAATACTTTGGCAGAAATGCTTAAGCCATATTATAATCACAAGCAATGTTACGTTTAGTAGTTTGCCGTTACAAATGTTGCGAATACCTTGGACTGCCAAAGTAACTAATAACGATTGCCTGGAAGAGGCCAAAGAAACTTGAACATTAAATACAACAATAAGAATGAGACAAAGGACATTCTTTGGTCTTGTTATGAAAAAGAAAAAAAAGAAAAGAAAAGAAGGTGCATTGAAAAGCATCGTGACAGCTGAAAAGGTCAGTGAGAAAAGTGGCAGAGGCAAGCCGAGAGAAATGATGCTGTATGAAATAAGGCGGCTACATGGAAAAATACCATCAGCAGAGTTGATCCAAAACACCGAGAACCCGAGATCTGTGGAGAGACATGAACACTAAGCCATTTAGCATGACACATGATTGATAATAATTAATATTGATAATTATGATGATGAGTTGCCCTGGCTTTCTGAACGACTGACGCTCATATAAATTGTGAAAATCAATTCAAAGGGATCTGCTCTCAAATCACAGGTAACAAATGCTCCACATTGATTTGAACATTGAGCAGAAGTATGAATACAATTTCAAACAATCAATCAGCGTTACCAGTACTCCAGTAGTGGGTTGTGCCCAATGTTTAAATGCTCCACATTCGAATAATACCTGTGATTATGTTTTAAGTTCATTCATTCATTCATTCAGTAGCATGTCCTTTTCAGAACCTCTCCCCCATAACAACCTTCCGGAAAACCTCTCGATCATAAGCAAGATGTCCCACGTCTGATACACCCACCTGGAGATCATCCGCCACATCCTGCACCCATCTTCTCTTTGGCCGTCCTCTTCCTCTCTTCCCAGGCATATACCCCTCCATTATTGGAGACTTTCGTGACGTTTCAAGTGACCAAAATATTTCAATTTCTTTTGTTTTATCGTTTTTTATAGCCAACATGTTTTAAGTACTTCAGCGAAAATATTATTCATTTACTGTCTTCATATGATATATAACTGTGTAGTGTACACTCGACCGGCCTCCGTGGCTAAGGTCTTGCGGACGCGATTCGTAAGGACACTTACCCGCGTTAGAAAACCAGCTGCGACCGATTTGGCAGCAGACCGTGTCGCGCTGATTTTAAAGTGATGGTATGGAAGCCGGTTGTTCAGAAATCAATGGCAAACTACTCAACGTAAACTTGCCAAGACATCAACAACAGCAGTGCTGGTGTTGACAGCGATGTCCTGTAAATAGAATATGGAAAAAAAAAGTATAACGGTATACACCCGACAAGATCCAGCTAAATATACGAGACTAAATCGTGCAACATATTTGTGTGTGGCTTCTGTGTGTATATTTTATACATACTTTATCAATCTTGTTTAAGGCTTGGCTCAGAGATCTAAGATTATTTATCTTTACTTCGTTGCTTTTCTGTTACAATAGCTGGGATGTCGCGTTAATTAAATACACTGATAATTTATACAGCTGACAAAAACACTGAATGACTTTGCACATAGATATTTACACGAGAAATTATGCGGATTTACCGGTTTTTTTGTAAAATCTCACTACACTTTGTATGTAGAATAAATTTGAAAAATTATTTCTTCCTTGATAACACCATTCTGTTTGAAATGTAAAGAATTACTTCAGCTGACGACAGCCATTCGCTGCAAAATGCTTTACAATGGACGGTGGAGCATAATTTTGATGACATCATGTACTTCACTTTTCAAATTTATTCTGCACACAAAGTGTAGTGAGACTTTACAAACACCCTGCAGTTATTCTTCTTCTTTCGTTCGCTTGAAATATGTCTATAGCTGCAATGTTGTCTCTTGTATGAATCTAACAGTCTTTTGTAGTTCACTCAGCGGTCCATAGAGTTTATCTTCCACTGTTGTGTCTCTAGGCCAGAAGGTTCGCCTGGTTATGTTATAGTTTGGGCAGCCGTGGAATATGTGCTCTGCTGTCTGCGACGCCAAACCACATGTGCACATGGCTGTGTCACCAATCTTGAATTTTGTATACATGTGGTTGCGTAATCTATTGTGTCCTGTTCTGAGGCGCAGAATAATGACCTGTTCTGGTCTCTCCATAACGTGGTAGTCGTCTTGAGTAGGGTTTGGTGGCCTTCTGACTGATTTGATCATTCTTTTCTTTTGGTGGAATGTAATGAGCACATCCGGCTGTTATTCTTTTGCTCCTTCCTTAGCCAATCGATCAGCTCAGTCGTTTTCGGGTACTCCACAGTGGGATCCACTGTATGGTGACCTTATGCTGACTGCTAAGTTCAGAAAGTAGTGTCCTTAGAACTGGTAATTTCCCAGACAGGAGTGCCTCTATTACTGATTTTGCATCTGTCAATATCACCACAGGTTGTCTACCATGGCTGGTATTTTGTAATTTCTATATTGCTATCTTGATTGCCTCAATTTCAGCATCATAGCTATGGCAGTACTTTCCTGTTGGAACTCTGACCGTGTCCCTGGTATTATTTGGGTATTCTATATACCATCCCGCTCCTCCATTTCAAACAGCATTTTGTGCTGACCCATCTGTGTAGACTCGGATTCAAAGGTCCAGTGGGCATTCGTCATAAAGGAAGCTGAGAGTGGCTGTTCTGCGCTGTACACTGTTCTGTTCTTCCTTGTCCAATATTCCTCTCACTTTTGTCTGGATTTGTAGCGATAGTCTATGTTCATCTTTCCATGGAGGTCGCTCTGGAATAGTTGTCAGTGGAATACCAACTGTGGGCAGATACCCTACAGTTATAATAAACTTAAGCATATGTTAACTGATTTAGTGCTAAAAGATAATATATGTTGTATTTTTAATAAATGTGGGGTTTTTGAAAATATTGCCGTTCCAAGTTTTGTATTTACCCTCTGTGTACTCATGCAACATAAAAGGTCAATACAAAACTTAGACTGGCAATATTTTCAAAAACCCCACAGTCATTAAAAATACACTCTATATATCGTTAAATGGTTTGGCCATGCAAGTAGGTTACCAGTCAACAGCATACCACAACAAGCAATGATGTACAGACCAGATGGAAACAGAGGAAGAGGCCGACCACGTAAACGTTGGACGGAGGGAATAGCAGAGTCCATGGGAATGTCGATATATGAAGCCCATAATCGGGCACTCTCACGAAGTTTATACTTCACCTCGACACCGCAAGGTACAGGAGGAACATGATGAGATGAGATGAGATATCGCCAAATGTGATCTTCCAGTTGGACAGAAGGACGATATATCGCCATACTAGGGTTATTGTGTTATTTGTTTTGTTTCGTGGTTATCTTCCACAATTTCAATGCTCAGTGAACGGATGATAACGCTTGTTCATGTGATTGTGTACCATGTTTGGTGCTTATAGACACCAACATTTAACATCGGCCCTTGTTTATTGGTTAGTATGGCGCAGAGGTAAAAAAGAGCTGTGTTAATATATTCGGCTTTAATTAGCCGGCGTTTGGGTACTTCATTTTTAATTCACCACAAACAAACCGCGTAGTTATTTTTAGCACTGACCTAGATCTGGTGGGATCGTCGATTTTCAGAATAGGTGCTTGCTTGTGTTCGTTGGCTTGAGCTCCAACGCGAAGTCCTGTATGTCGGATGAAGACATCCTGTTGTCCAACATCAGTGTGATGTCATACAGGACCTGAGGTTTGCGTGAGTATCCGTTGTCCCATGTCTGGCTTATTGGTGTGCA
This sequence comes from Cepaea hortensis, assembly GCA_963921405.1. Classification (NCBI taxonomy): domain Eukaryota; kingdom Metazoa; phylum Mollusca; class Gastropoda; order Stylommatophora; family Helicidae; genus Cepaea; species Cepaea hortensis. The sequence continues at coordinate 61,375,427 of OY992897.1, read as the reverse complement.
GACTGGTGGTACCTCGCCGTACAGGCAGACACTCTCCGACTTCGGAGGAATCAACGATCCTACTGACTTTAGCCAGGACCCCGAAGGGACCTGTTGCCCAGGACGCTCGACGAGGACGCGTCAATAGGTCTTGGCCAGTATATAACCCGGCCCTGGTGCCCTGGAAACACGTCTGCGTCCCTTCAGAATAGGGATATGGGGAGTTACTTCGTGGTTGGTCGACAAGTGTATTTACAGCAATGTGTACCCCAAACCGCATGCAAATTGTTTTCGCAAACTGGCTCTTATGCCACAGACGAGCATCCAGTGCCTTGCCGGCTGGCGTGGGCGATCATGCTTCTGTACAAATTGCGATCTCCGATGGCATGGATCAATTCATATGTTGAGGTCAGCATGGCCGAATGGATAAGAACGCATCTTCTTAAACATTCGATGTGCTGATGCCGAGGTAAGGGGTTCAACTCCTACACTGGACAGTTTGACTAAAATGTTGACCTCTCGTCGTTGACTTTTGGACTTAAATTACAAGTACCTCTGAAGTAGGAGTGGGTTCGCCTGATGGCGAGAGACACTGTTAATAGGGAAAGCTAATTCACACGCAAAATTAAGTCCAGTGCTACTAGAAGTAGTGTGTATAGATTACGCTTCATTTGAAAGCGAGCGAGCGCAAACAAGAATGCACATGATTCCCTTCCGTGCCATGACACAAGACTGTCGAGAATGTTCTCACGCTGTATTCCCTTCTCTTTCCACAAATCTTTCGGCAGTTACAAGATGTTCCAGTTTTTGTCTTCTACGACTGCTTCTTTCTGATGTTTGTGATAAGTTGTCTTTGCGACTTAGCCTTCCTCAAAATATGCAGCTAGCGTTATATGTTATGCCACATATATATTGTTATATTAGACATGTCTCAACTACGAAATATTGTTTATAGTTGTATCAGAGGCATCCAACCAACCAAACATGAACGTTGTCATACTCGGGATCTCGATTTTACTGATGACTATCTGGACCAACCAGGCGGAAGAAACCTGCCCAGAGGACATCTGCCAGCGCGTCGATTGTCGCTCCATCAATGAGACAGAATGCAGTGGCGTGTTTATCCCAAAAGGAGGGTTTTGTGGGTGCTGCGACGCTTGCTATAAAGCCATAGGTAAGATTTTTATCCGCTTTACATTCATTATCATTGAACATTTCACACACAGGGAGCCGGCGTGGCGTAGGACTAGACGCTCCCCTACCGTTACAGTGGTAGTGGGTTCGAATCCATTTTGGGGCGAATTCGAATTTTAAAAATTGACATGGCCTCCTAGTTTGACCCAGCCTAACAGGGGTAGCAGAAAATGTCTTGGAGAGTAAAGGCGACCTTTGTAATGCTGACGTGACGCACCGAATGCCGATTGGTCTATACAGGGATCCTCAAAGCATGTAAAAGTACAAGTGTATTTACAGCAATGTGTACCCCAAACCGCATGCAAATTGTTTTCGCAAACTGGCTCTTATGCCACAGACGAGCATCCAGTGCCTTGCCGTCTGGTGTGGACGATCATGCTTCTGTACAAATTGCGAATTGCTATAGTGTCATGCGGCAGCAGGACGGCAACGGAAGGTGCTGGGTGTTGATGAAGATGATTGCAGATCGACCCGGCGCAGATGATTTGTTATAATGATAATTTAACATCGCATGTTGATTTGCTTGTTGTTTATCTGTAGCTCGTTGTATGCTGACTTAGTTTACTTGAGTTCCATGATTCTTGTTGGTTGTCTAGGCAGATGGTGGTAAAATAACCAAGAGGTGTCAGTTCAACAATTGTTCAGTGGGGCCCCTCACGCACACGACTGAAAACATTATCAAGACGATTCCAAGATAAACGCAACAAGACCTTCCTTAGCAGTCAAACGTTTAGGACACTTTTATTAGCTGCGCTGCAACATCATTCACATTTCACAGTGCTCCACCAGCCGGCTGTTCTGTCTATCTAGCTTCCACGCACAAGACGACCGTTTGTCACCGTTTCCACTGGAGGCCGCCTGTCTGATGCATATGCGTGCTCAACAGTTTTTCTACTAAAGTCTGTCCAGAAATGAATGCCTTCATTCACGATCAATTATTTTGAAAACTGTCTGTTGCATCGTTATTACATTTTTCCTGCCGTCTTATATTTACCCCCACCCAAGAAATATCTCTTTGATAGGTCCAAAAGCAACTTAAATCATGGAAAGCGGCGACATTTCTTTGATGTTTTGGTGAAAAACTAGTGGTTTCTTGCTAACAAACTTGTTTTACAGCAATGCCCCGTTCCACTACGCGAGGCTATTGTGATAAGGCCAATCCCATGTCCCACGAGAAAATTAACTATTCAACGCCAATGTTTCTGTGTAAAGACGTAATACATTTAATAATGTGCACGTCATCTCTGACCCGTACATTATATACCGCATATAAACAAACTTTGAAATGTGCTGTACAATCTCCTGAACAAAATATTTTTTGTTGGGTGTACATAATGATAAGGTTATATGCTAAATCTCATAATTTTCCCTCAGTTGGTTACTGAGATATGTAATTTTATATTGGGGCAGACAAAAGTAAACAGACTATAGTCCTTCTCTCTCTCTCTCTCTCTCTCTCTCTCTCTCTCTCTCTCTCTCTCTCTCTCTCTCTCTCTCTCTCTCTCTCTCTCTCTAACTGTGGCTGAGCTAAATACAACGGGTCTGTGAGTATCTGTCGTGTCTAGCGGGGATTACATGCATGTAGATGCCTTGGCTGTCTGTCGACTGGTAAATGTCTTACTTTATATCCTAACGGTTTCTGTACGTGTGCTGTTCTGAAAGAGTAGAGTCCGTGTCGAGGTTCCCTGCTCAAGTGAACTCACGTCGATTGGGTGGTCAGATGACGCCTCCCCGTGACGTGTTTTCACCACGCGTTTATAGTACGTCGCAAATATTTTTGGTAAATTATAAAAAAGCAAAAAAAAAAAAATATTTTATTATTTTTTATTTTATTGTCGCAAATACTCTTGGTGTCTTCTTCTTCTTCTTTCGTTCGCTTGAAATATGTCTATATCTGCAATGTCGTCTCTTGCATGAATTGAACTGTTTTTTTCAGTTCACACAGTGGTCCATAGAGTTTATCTTCCACTGTCGTCTCTCTAGGCCAGAAGATTTGCCTAGATATGTTATATTTTGGGCAGACTTGGAGTATGTGCTCTGCTGTCTGCGACGCCAATCCACATGTGCACATGGCTGTTTCACCAATCTTGAATTTTGTATACATGTGGTTGCGTAATCTATTGTGTCCTGTTCTGAGGCGCAGAATAATGACTTGTTCTGGTCTGTCCATAATGTGGTAGTCATCTTGAGCAGGTTTTGGTGGCTTTCTGACTGATTTGATCATTCTTTTCTTTTGGTGGTATGTAACGGGCACATCAGGCTGTTCCTCTTTGGCTCCTTCCTTAGCCAATTGATCAGCTCTGTCTTTTCCGGGTACTCCACAGTGGGATGGTATCCACTGTATGGTGACTTTATGCTGACTGCTAAGTTCAGAAAGTAGTGTCCTTAGTACTGGCAATTTCCCAGAGAGGAGCGCCTCGAGTACTGATTTTGCATCTGTTAGTAGCACCACAGGTTGTGTACCATTGCTGTTATTTAGTAATTTCTCTGTTGCTATCTTGATTGCCTCAATTTCGGCATCATAGTTATGGCAGTACTTTCCTGTCGGTACTCTGGCTGTGTCCCTAGTATTATTTGGGTATTCTATGTACACTCCCGCTCCTCCATTTCGAACAGCATTTTGTGCTGACCCATCTGTGTAGACTCGGATCCAGAGGTCCTGTGGGTATTCTTCATCAAGGAAGCTGAGAGTGGCTGTTCTGCGCTGCACACTGTTCTGTTCTTCCTTGTCAAATATTCCTCTCACTTTTGTCTGGATTTGTAACGATAGTCTATGCTCATCTTTCCATGGAGTTCGCTCTGGAATAGTTGTTAGGGGGATACCAACTGTGGGCAGATCAGTGGTTTCTCTGCAGAGTCGTTTGGCCTGGTGGATAAAACTACTTCTTTTCAACCGCCCCATAGCTAGGTTTTCAAATCTGTTCTTCATAGGGTGGCCTGGCAAGCTGAGGAACTTTTCTGCTTGTATTAGCGTTTTCGTATCTCTGCGCTCACTCAGTGCCTGTGTCCTCCCCATCTTCTCCATTTCCACTATAGGGGTTGATCTCATCCCTCCTGTGGTGACTCTAAGTGCTTGATTTTGCACCTTGTCCAGCTCTTGTAGTGTGGTATTTGATGCTGAACACCACGCAGTTGACCCATATTCCAGGTGTGGTCGTATGCTCTGTTGGTAAACTTTGCTAAGTATTTTCGTACTGGCTCCCCATGTGGTTCCACTTAGCTTTCTCAGGATGGCTATTTTCCTTCTGGCTTTTGCTACTGCTTTGTTGATGTGCTTTCTCCATGTCAGCTTGCCATCAAATGTTACTCCAAGGTATGTTGGTTCTTTATCTTCTCTTAGGGGTGTTCCATTTATCTGGATGATCCCTGCCTTTTGTTTTGGAGAGAGGGTAAATAGGGTGGTGCTGCACTTGTCAGTGTTTATGCTGACACACCATCTATTTGCCCATGCAGCAAATGTATCTACAGCTCTTTGTAGCAATCTGGTGGCCACTGATGCATATTCATTTGTGCTCCATAGAACCAGGTCATCGGCGTACATTGCCGCTTTAATTCCATGCGGTAGGTGAGCAACAAGATCATTGATGAAGATTAGAAAAAGTGTGGGGGAAAAGACTCCGCCCTGGGGGACACCGTGACGCAGTAGTACTTTCTTGCTCTTGAGTCCGTCTATCTGTACTCGGGCTCTTCTGTTGTGCAAGTATGCTTTCACCCATTTGTACATTCTTCCATTGACTTTGCAGTTTCTCAGTTTCTTCATCAGACCTTCTTTCCAGACTTTGTCAAAGGCTTTCTTCAGATCTATCCATGCCGCAAGCACCAGCTTCTTCTCTTGGAATGCATCCTCAATTTCTTGAGAGAGGTAGGTTGTCTGATCTTCCGTAGAGTAGCACTGCCTAAAGCCAGCCTGCTGTGGCACAAGGATGTTTTTACTTTCAATGTACCACTGCAGTCTGTGATTGATGATGCGCTCCAGTGTTTTGCAGAGACAGCTGGTGAGGCTAATTGGTCTGTAGCTAGAGGCAATGGAACCATCTTTCCCTGATTTTAGGAGGGGTATCATGATTGCTTCTCTCCAGGCTTGTGGAACACTGCCTAAGGTCCAGCTGTTATTGAAGATCTGCAACAGCTTTGTTTTGGCCTCTGTTCCTAGGTTCCTGATCATTTCATTGGAGATACCATCAGCTCCTGGTGACTTTCTCATTTTCAGTTTTGATATGGCTAGCTCCAGTTCGCTGATTGTGATGGGTGCCTCCAGAACCTCATGTACTATTTCCTTCTGTCCTGTATGTTGTCGTTTCTCTCGAATCTCTTGTTGTTTCTCTGGACTAATTTTGATATTGCTATCTTGTGCGAACGAGTCCGCAAAATGGTCAGCTGCTTGCTTTCTTGTTAAGATTTTTCCATCTTTATGTAGTGCAATTTTTGAGTTTCTCCCTGTGCCCTCGTCATTAAGCTGTTTTATTAGCTTCCACAATTTCCTTGTGTCTCTTTCAAAGTTCAGAGACTCCGTTTTCTCCTGCCAGCTTTTCCGTCTAGCCTGCAGCTTGGCCCTTTGAAATTTGGCTTTTGCATGCTGGAGTTTATTGTGGTGCTCTTGGCTGGGTGTGGCCTCTGCTTGCTTTCTACACACTTCAACATCATTATGCAACTGTTCCAGTTCACTACTCCAGTAGGGTTTATATTGTTTACGGGCTCCTCTTGGTACTGTTTCTCGCGCTGCCTGTAGTATGCATTTCCCAAACTCTTCAACTGCTTTATTTATGTCTTTCTCAGTGTTCAGGTTTCTAACCAGTATGCGGGTGCGATGCTTGTACATTGCCCAGTCTGCTTTCTTGTAGTTCCACCTCGAGAGGGTGCTGCTTTCACTTACAAGCTCATTTTCTACGGTTAGAAAGACTGGCCGATGGTCACTGCCACCAAGTTGTTTCCCAACAGTTCGTGTAATGTTCCACTCCAGGTCTGGTGAATGAAAAGCCAGGTCAGGTGTAGTTGTAGAGTGCCATGATCTCGAGTAGAAAGTATGTGGGTCGGACGGCTTGTTAATCAACATGAATCTATTCTCATCTTGCCAGTCTTCCAGTCTCTCTCCTCTCTGGTCCATGTGATCATAGCCCCAGCTCTGCGAGTGGCTGTTGAAATCGCCACACACAATCATTTTTTCTTTTAGTGGTAGAGTGTCCAGTGCCTGTGGGCGGTCACTTGGACAGTAGTAATTGATCAGATGTAGATCTGTATTACCTGTCTTAAGTTTAAGTGTCTGATACTCAGCCCCTTCCATGTAGACTTTGATTTGGGAAGCCATGATGTTATTTCTTACAAGGGTCAGTATCCCACCTTTTCGCCTGTTCTTTCGGTCAGATCGGTAACACTGGTAGCCTCTGATTTTGAAGGCTATATTTTCATTGAGGTGAGTTTCTTGCAAGCAACATATGCTTACTTTTTCTTGGTCCAAGATTTTTTCTAATTCTATTTTTTTGTTGCTGACTCCCTCCGCATTCCAGTGCATTATTTTAAGTCTTCGTTTAGTATGGCCAGTCGTCCTATTCTCATGTCCCCTGGCTCCACAGGACATCTGAGAAGGACCTCCAGTAGTTGGGGTTGGACCCTTTCGAGACATAGGGCCCGGCACTGCACCTGCCTGGGGGTCCAAAGCAGGGCGAGCACCATAACGATTAGCAGTAGTCGACATATTCCATTTTGCGTGATTGCGTGGCATCCTGATTTCTGTGGTGCGCCTCTTGGCTGGTTGCCTCCGTCTTCAGCACCTTTCTTTGCTAGAGCAGACTGTGGTCTCACTCGAGTGTAGATGTGTACGCGCGCACACACCTGTCTGCGCATGCATGTACGTGCATACACATCTAGAGCATACTGGTTATTTTCCGGCGCCAGAGACTCGCCGTCGCCCCTTCTCCTGTTAGTTTAAACAGGTCCGCCACGTGAAGGCCAGGAGTTGGACTTTTGCTGCATAGGTTATGTATTCACGAGCCATTGAGGTATTTGAGCAATGTTGGGCGCTCACCCCAACACCGCGCCTCGGCTACATACAGCAACATTTGGAACCCTCTTGGTGTCTAAAATCCATCTTTTTAGCATCTACTATTATTTTATATGTGTGCAACCCAATAAATTCATTTCTGCTACATGGCATATAGTGATTTCAAAACAAGGTATTCCCTTAACACGTTTAAACACACGCCATAAATAGACCATTGCACGATGTTTTGCCAGGCATATTTCGCAGCATCTCGTCAGGTGTATACTACAGAAGTATATATCTTGGTAGACTTCCGGTCCCCAACATGGAGAAAAGACGGTTGAGCTGTTAAGGCCTCTTGAGTGTTTATGCTTGTGGCTACAGTTTGCTGATGCATTTTCCTCATTTTGAACTGGTAGTGCATGCTTCCGTCGCCCTGCTACTGAGTTGAGTGCGTGGAGCGACACTGTGAGCCGTTAATTTCGTGTGAAGTGCTTTAACATCTGTCAGTGGTCATTTGTAGCGTGAACTGCATGTTCAGAAAAATGGCGGCCGGCTGGTCGCTGAACTAACTGGTTTGCCTTATGAAGTAATCTGTGGCTGCTGGTTTTCTAGTGACTGCCGCTTCTATCATCGTGGCAGACGTTTGTGTTGGCATTCTGGCAGCGGCATTATGCATAGTATACCTGTGCGGGCGGTTGGTTTGTCGAGACTCCTGTTTGTTTCACTTTTCACATGGAGCAGTGAGGAGCATTTTGTGTGATATTCACAGGCACAGGAATGGAGCATAATGGGGCGACCCTTTGTCGTGAAGTTGGAACCGCGACTAACTAACTAACTAGCCAACCAACCAAGCAAGCAACCAACTAACTGACTAATCTTAGTGTGTGTAAAAGGAATGATACTTTGGCTCAGATATGATGAACATCGACGCTGACATTGCGTGCATGTGTAGAACGTTATACCCACATAATTCCAACACTTAGCAGCGACCATGTACATCGACTGTCCAGCCACTACAAACTGAGAATTGATTGGTTGATCTATGCACTTATGTCTCCATAGATGTAAACAACACTGTTGCTAAATTAGTTAAACCACACAAATTAAAACTAAATACCAATGTGGCACACACACACAGATACCCTATTTCACTATTTAAACTTGTCAACTTTCAGAACCGGGCCAACCTTGTCAAACCCTGGACCTCAGCAAGCCCACAGACGCCGTCTGCAAGTCCGGATACTTCTGCAGCTATGGCATCTGCAGACCTCTGGTTGGATGAGCAACAGCACAGGTCACAGCAACACTATGTGATAACCATTAGACAATAAACTCACCTAATTAAACATTCTGTATCTGCGCTCACTCCAGTGTTTTGTAAATCTGCTTACTTGGATGTTTGACAGCAAAAACTTTCTTCTAAAGATTATAACCAGCATACTTGAATATTCTATAACTGCAACAAATCTTTCTTTAACAGTCTACAGACTCATATACTTGAGTGTTTTATAACTGCGCCTACCCAGTCTTGGACATTATCAAAACCCGCCTACCTGAATGTTGTCTCGAAAACATTCTACAAACCTTCTTAAATACTCTCAGCTACAATAACTCTCTTTTAATCAGTCTACAAATCTGCCTGCTTGAATGTTCTATAAGTACACCCACTCTCTCTTGAACATTCTGCGCCGATCACCACGCCTTCACGGCGTGTCCGCTGTCCAAGATGGACACGGACTTCCGAGCACCCAACAACAAAAGAAAGTGCGCCAACTGCCTGGGCAAACATGGAGCAAGATACCTGGGCTGTCCGTACCTCCAAAGACACAGAGACGTGTTAAAGATCGCCATCAACACCAAGACGCCATATAAGGACGCAATGTGGCGGTGTGGGACAGGCACAGGCATCTCGCAAGATGAAAGAGCACAACTACAAAGTCAGATCGACGAGTTAAAGAAACAAGTCAAGGCACTGCTGACGCCTAACCCGACCAGCGACAACCAGAATCTACTGGCGGAAATAAAGTTGATCCAGCAAAACATCAAGCGAGAAGTGGAACAGATGGCCGCGTTGAGTAGGAAAACGAAGAAATGCTTCGCACCATAAATGCGGAGAGAGGGCGGCTAAAAGCTGAAATGAAATCAACTCAAAACAAACCAACACAAGCCATGCAAGAAACCACTGAGAAGCCGCACGAAACTCAACAAAAAAACCGAGCCAGAACCGCAAGATAAGGGGAAACCAACATCCCGCCAGACAGCTGAAGAAAGACAAGATGAGGAACCTTTCGACGCCATGAAGTGGTTTACAAAGGAACCTACTCTGGAGGAAATGGAGGAGTGCATAAAAGAAGAAAAGAAACGGGCAAGGCAAGAGGAACTCAGGAACAAGGAATACACGAGGAGACAGGAAGCAAAAGGAAAGAAGGTGAAGAAACTCAGGAGGAAACCCATAGAATACCCGGAGATAATCTCTGACTATGATACCGTTTTGGGCATCTTATGAGAAGAAATGATTTGGAGAACTTGGTGACAACTGGTAAGATCGAGGGGAACAGACCAAGAGGAAGACATAGAAGCAAGTACCTGGATGGCTTGACCTTGTGGCATGGTCGAGACAGAAACACGGAGCTGATCCACGACTCTGATGATCGAGTGAGATGGCAGAACATGACAGCCCACGCTTACTGGCATGGCACATGATGGATGGATGGATGATACCGGCATTGAGTACTATATCGAGGACGGAGAGATCGTCCCATGGCTGACCATAGAGGAAGCAATCGAAAGACAGCAAGAACTTAAACACGAAAGTGAAAGAAAACGCAAGGAGGTAAATAACACCGAAAAGCTTCTACGGGCAATACACAGAACAGGAGGCAAAAATACTAAATAAAAAGTCCTTATAAGGACTATAACCAGCCAAGCCAGACGAGCCAGGAGCCTGCACCAACAAAGAAAACCACAAGAGGAAACATGCGCAAAGGACAAGCGCCGACCGATCCCCCATGCTGACGTCACATTTCATGTCAAATTAATTGATTAAGTGTCATGGGATGATTAATCGCCTTAAGCTACTTCCCGTATCTGCCACTGGCTTATATATCGCCGTAAAGTTGTCACTGCGATTATGTTGTCTGAATTAAAATATCAATACAGTAGTTTTAACTATAGCCACTATGCATCCTTCTTTAATTTGATATATAATACAAAATGTCTGCTACCATTTTAACAGCTTTTAGGTCATAAGTGTGACACCCCTACTTCCCATATTTAATCTATTTTTGTTCGTTCGAAAACCTACTTTTTGTTTGGCACTGAATTTGCTAAAAAGTCACAAGGAATCATAAGGTAAACGAAATAGAGACGTGGGCTCTGTAACGCAACGGAGAAGAGATTCTGAGCAGAGTTGAATAATATGAGAAAGTCGTTAACAGAAATGCGAGTGATAGCAATGGAAAGGGAGGAATCAGCGTGGTATGGTTGAGGGTCTTTATTCCATTGAGAGATAAAGGGTAGATGAATACACGCATCATTGTCAGTATAAAACAAATGAAGTCGTGCTTGTTGCAGCCGTCAACTTGCGCTGTCGTGAACCTGTTCTATTATGTATTAGTTAGTTAGTTAGTCGACAGATCATCGTCACAGCACATCAAACCCGAACCATTCAGTCCATAAGTGCTCAGATCCCCTCCTCAGTAAATCCCGCAGTGTATATCGGTTAACGACACCAGTTCTGTGTTGGTTTATTAATCTTCTTTGGCTGTCTGCATAGTGCTCTTGTCTGGCCACACCTCTTTTAACTTGCTGTTCTCGCAGTCTGGCCATGGTTGTCGATTCAGAGTCATCACTTGGTTCTCGCAAACGTCTTACTTCTCGCAGAGTATTCAGTATATCAGCCTGGTCCATGGCTCATCCGCCCTCCACGGTAGCCTTATCGGCAAGCCTGTCAGCCCGCTCATTTCCTTATACACCCGCATGCCCTGGCGCGAAAATGAAACTAATCTTTGCCAGCCGCTACTGCCCCAGCAACATCACCCACTGCCTTCGGACCCAACTGATCTCTAACTTCCTGAACATACTCGAGGTATGGTGTCCGCCTCGAGTGCTGGAGGTCCCGGGTTCACGTGGACTTCTAGTAACAAAATTTCCCCTGGTCTCTGGGTAGTGAGATCGGACGCCCGTGTGTATTGTTGCGCAAGTAAAAAAAATCGCTTGGCAGTTGGAAATCGAAAAAAGAGTAGCCTAACAGGCAAACAGGCTAACAGTAGCCCGGGCAAAATTTCGGGTTAAAAATCTACCCAAAGTATTTCAGGATCCTCGCCGTTGCTACCGAGTTCGTGCACTGAGCTGAGATTCTCCGGACTCAGGCTTGAGTTAGGAGTAGAATGGAGCACGTGTGCCGTGATGTTGATCCATCGACTAACTAAACTCATTGAATCACTAAGGAAGCATGCCCGAGTGAAGGTTTTGTCAAGTATTGGTAAAGCTTGTCTGCAGATCCGGTGGTCAGTTGTTCGAAAGCCCACAAAGGCGGGACATTTGTTAAAATTGTCCGTGACTTCCATGCATGATGTTTGCCACATCACCAATTTAATGTAGATTGTTCGCTCTATAAAAATATGGGGCTGGCACCTTTTACCCAATTCACCCTAAGGTGTGAAAAGGGGACACTTATTACTTAAAGAGTCGGAAACACCGACTCACCGACAATCAAGTGGGTTATCAAGCGTATCCAAGTTGATCTATCAGGCGAAGAAATCCTGAAGCAGCTACGAGAAGAGAATCTCCACACCCGATTCTTGAAGGCGGAGCGGCTTCTCATCTACTCCAAGAACCCCACAATCTTGACGGTGGTGACGACAAAGGGCAGCGGGATGCCGATCACAGTATCAATCAACAAGAGAATGTAGCAGCCAGAGAGATTCATCCCAAGGATCACCCAATGTTCCAGATGTCAAAGGGCCGGCCACAGCAGAGCAGCATGCGGCAGTAAGACGGAAATCTGCCGGTACTGCAGCCGATCACCACACCTTCAAGGAGTCTCCGCTGGCCGAGCTGGACACGGACTTCCGAGCACCCAACAACAAACGAAAGTGCGCCAACTGCCTGGCAAGCATGGAACTAGATACTTGGGCTGTCCGTACCTGCAACGACATAGAGATGCCTTAAAGATCGCAATTACCACAAAGACACCATTCAAGGAAGCAATGCGGAGGGGCCAGACAGCTACGGGTATAGCACAAGCCGAAAGAGATCAAATGCAAAAGCAGATAGACGAGTTGAAGAAACAAGTCAAGGCACCGCTGACGCCGACTCCGACCAGCGATAACGAGAAACTACTGGCGGAAATAAAGGAGATCAAGCAAAACATCAAGCAAGAAGTGGAACATATGGCACTGATACAGAAGGAGAACGAAGAAATCCTACAAACCATTAAATCAGAACGAGAACTACAAAAAGCTGAAATTGAACTTTTCCAAAACAAATCAACAGAAGTCATACAAGAAACCACAGAGAAACCGCAAAAACCTCAACATGAAAACCAAGAGACCGAGCCTGAACCGCAAGCTAAAGCCAGCAGCTCGACCGCCACGCCCGAGGCCGACAAGGGGAAACCAATCTCTGGCCAGACATCTGAAGAAAACTGATGAGCAGCCTGATGACGAAGCCCCGGTGGCCTACCTTGGAGGAGCTACAAGAAGGTGGAAGACTGGAGGAACGCAGGCACCAGGAATTCAAAAGGCGCTGGGATGAAAGAGAAAAGAAGAAACCCAAGAAACTCACGAGACCGGTAGAACACACAGATAGAATTGCTGACTTTGAGGATGGGCCCGGCTACACGCACTTTAGGAAACAGAGAGATGCTCCCGTGGATAACCGCAGAGGAAAAAATCGAATGGCAACAGAAGCTCAAACTCGAAGAAGAAAAAGGCGCAAGGAGGAAAATGAAAAGATCGAAAAGCTCCTACAGAAAATGCACAAAATGGAGGCCAAAAAATAAATAAATAAATAAAAAATCCTTTTAAGGACTGCAACCAGTCAAGCCAAACGAGCCAGGAGCCTTCACTAACAAAAGAAACCGCCAGAGACGGGAACAAAGGACAGCCGCCGACCGATCTCCCAGCTGACGTCACAGACACAACCAACATAACCAGACCGAGATAGGACTCACTCGAAAGAGCGCATAAGACAAGAATTAGGGCGAATGAACCCACAGACCTCAACAATAACCACAGCCGAAGAGGCAGGTTGAACGAGGCGAAATTTGGAATTTTTGTTTTGAAAATAGGATGTTTGTTTATGTGAGGTTTCGAAGTAACTCACATCTTCTTCACTTCTACGTTCGCTTGAAACATGCCTATAGCTACAATGTTATATCTGGTATGAATTTAACTGTCTATTTTAGTTCACTCAGTGGTCCATATAGTTTATCTTCCAGTGTTGTTTCTCCAGGCCAGGTTTGCCTTGATTTGTCGTTTTTGGGGTAGTCTTGGAGTATGTGCTCTGCTGTCTTCCGCGCCACTCCACATGACTGATTTGCCAATCTTGAATTTTGTATACAAGTGTTTGCGTAATATAATATATTGTGTCCTGTTCCGTGAAGCAAAATAATGGTTTATTCTGGTCTGTCCATAAGGTGGTAGTCATCTTGAACAGAATTTAGTGGCTTTCTGACTGATTTGATCATTATCTCCTGCACCTGAAGTGTAAGGGATTTGAACTTGCACCCACAACTAAACACAAGTGGGAGCCAAACCGACTTCTGACAGCATGTTAACATCTTTCGGCAGAGGGACATTGAATTGAGCAGGCACAATCTAACACTGACAGCTTAATGTGAAGCATTTAACAACACAGCCATTTTAAAAAAAAAAAAACCCGAAAAGAAAATCATTTACTGAATCAAAACTGCAAAACCATTAATTGTGAAACAATTACAAAAACATATTCAATCAAAGTACAGCGGATACAAGTAGCAAGAGAACATGTCAAGAGAACAATGGCAAACTTAAGAACACAATGACATTGTAAAACTAAAGTATAAACAAGTTTTGAACACACACAAAACTGGTACCATGCCGGTTAGCGAGTAGCAGGCGGCACAGGGACACTTTTTAACTGATAAGTACTATAGGATGATGAATCGTCTTAGCGACTTGCTGTATCAGCCTAGCAGGCGGCACAGGGACACTTGCATTTTAACTGATAAGTACTATAGGATGATGAATCGTCTTAGCGACTTGCTGTATCAGCCTAGCAGGCGGCACAGGGACACTTGCATTTTAACTGATAAGTATTATAGGATGATGAATCGTCTTAGCGACTTGCTGTATCAGCCTCGCAGGCGGCACAGGGACACTTGCATTTTAACTGATAAGTACTAGTTAGTTAGTTAGTTAGTTAGTTAGTTAGTTATCAGTTGGGGTATCTTCGTTGCACTCCGGACATGTCCATATGTGCTCAGATCCTCTCCCCCCCCCCCCCCCCCAGCATATGCATCAGCGTCCGGTGGCTAATAGTGCCAGTTCTGTGTTGGTTGACGAGGCACTTTGTTTTCCCGATGTTCCTCTCGCGTCTGGCTGTGCCGATTCTTACTCCCAGGTCTTTCATCCTGGACAGCGATGTGGAATCACTGACGTCAAAATCCTCTGTTCTCGCCAAATCTTTAAGGACGCTAATAACATCGGCACGATCCATGGGCTGGCCATCTACATGGGGTGCAGAGCCAGCCAGTTTGTCAGCTCGTTCATTTTCCTCGACTCCCGCATGTCCCGGGACGAAGATGAAGGTGACTTTACGGACAACAGACTTCCGCAGTGATTCAGTCCACTGTCTACGTACAGATCCAGCTTCGACCTTCTGAATCATGCTCATTGAATCACTTAGTACACACACGTTGGTATAATGCTGTGATTCCAGCCATATGAAAGCCTGTGTAACTGCCATCACCTCCATCGTCATGCTGCTCGTGGTCATAGAGTGGGCACCACTGGATTCTTGAACGGTTCGGCCCGCTGAACGGGCTGTAAATGCCCACGCACTTCTCTGCTGCTTTACTACAGATCCATCTGTATAAATGCGCACTTCGGGGCTATCTGAGTGTTCATAGATGAGCGCGTTAACCTCTGCATTGACAGCGGCATGGTTCTGCTCTCTGCACCGTCTGTCAAGTGTGATAATGCAGGAGAAAGTGCACTTAAAGGCTGGAGGCACCGGCACCCATTCCTTGCCGGGGTTGATGATAAGTACTATAGGATGATGAATCATCTTAGCGACTTGCTGTATCAGCCTAGCGGGCGGCACAGGGACACTTCCATTTTAACTGATAAGTACTATAGGATGATGAATCGTCTTAGCGACTTGCTGGATCAGCCTTGGGCTTATGTATCGCCGAAATGATGTCTTTGCATTATAATACAATATTTATGCTACCATATTAACAACTTGTAAGTCATAACTGACACACACCTACTTCCCATTTCAGCCATCCATTTTTGTTTTGTCCAGCCCTACGTTTTATTGGGCACCGAATCTGTTAAACCAGAAAGTCACATTCCTTTTCTCCAGCCCTTTATCCCTCGCTGGAGTATAGACCCTCAGCCAACTCCAACCAAGCCAGCCCCTATTTTGTTGTCTCCTGCTGCTCCCACTATGTCCAACCCATATTACTGACCTCTGTAACTCTCTTCTCTGTTGTGTTTTGAGGTTTCCCTAACTCTCTTCTCTGTTGTGTTTTGAGGTTTCCCTAACTCTCTTCTACGTGTGTTTTGAGATTTCCCAACCCTCTTCTCCATGTATTTTAAGGTTTCCCTAACTCTCTTCTCTGTTGTGTTTTGAGGTTTCCCTAACTCTCTTCTACGTGTGTTTTAAGGTTTCCCTAACTCTATTCTCCGTGTGTTTTGAGGTTTCCCTAACTATCTTCTCAATGTTTTTGTTTAGGTTTCCCTAATTCTCTTCTCAGTGGTTTTTTAAAAAAAAGATTTCCCTAACTCTCTTCTCCAAGTGTTGTAAGGTTTCCCCAGTGCTCTTCTCCATGTTTTTTGAGGTTTCCCTAACTCTATTCTCTACATTTTTAGGTTTCCCAACTCTCTTTTTCTATGCATTTTTAGGTTTCCCAACTCTCTTCTCCGCGTGTTTTGAGGTTTCCCAACTCACTTCTCCATGTGATTTGAAGTTTCCCAACTCACTTCTCCATGTGATTTGAGGTTTCCCAACTCTCTTCTCCGTGTGTTTTGAGGTTTCACTAACTCCCTTTTCTATGCGTTTTGAGGTTTCCCTAACTCCTTTTTTCTATGTGTTTTGAGGTTTCACTCTTTTTCGTTGGCCCTGTGGGTTATAGATTCACTCTTTTTCGTTGGCCCTGTGGGTTATAGATTAGAGTTATACTATCATGAGGTTTTCTCAATGTGTGTCCAATCCAATGCCAGTGTTGTTTTTTCATCTCCCAACTCACTGGTATTTGTCTAGTGTGATCTGTGACCTGAAGCAACTCACTGGTATTTGTCTAGTGTAATCTGTGACCTGAAGCAACTCACTGGTATACTATTTGTCTAGTGTAATCTGTGACCTGCCGGTCTCTCTTTCTGTGGGGTTACAACACTTTCTCTCTGTAATCCCGTTTATCACGCAGAGTCTCGTAGCGGAGCGAAGGCTGAGGCGGTTTGACCCCCGCTCGTGACTTGCAGGATGCTGAGCCGGCCGCCCAGAAAGCAATGGCAAACTACTGAGCGTAATCTTGCCAAGAGATCAACATACAGCTGAAAGATGCTGGTGTTGACAGCTAAGTCCTGTGAAGGGTATGCTTAAAAAAAAACAAAACAATCTGTGACCTGAAGCAACTCACTGGTATTTGTCTAGTGTAATCTGTGACCTGAAGCAACTCACTGGTATTTGTCTAGTGTAATTGTCTAGTGTAATCTGTGACCTGAAGCAACTCACTGGTATTTGTCTAGTGTGATTGTCTAGTGTAATCTGTGACCTGAAGCAACTCACTGGTATTTGTCTAGTGTAATTGTCTAGTGTAATCTGTGACCTGAAGCAACTCACTGGTATTTGTCTAGTGTAATCTGTGACCTGAGGCAACTCACTGGTATTTGTCTAGTGTGATTGTCTAGTGTAATCTGTGACCTGAAGCAACTCACTGGTATTTGTCTAGTGTAATTGTCTAGTGTAATCTGTGACCTGAAGCAACTCACTGGTATTTGTCTAGTGTGATTGTCTAGTGTAATCTGTGACCTGAAGCAACTCACTGGTATTTGTCTAGTGTAATCTGTGACCTGAAGCAACTCACTGGTATTTGTCTAGTGTAATTGTCTAGTGTAATATGTGACCTGAAGCAACTCACTGGTATTTGTCTAGTGTAATCTGTGACCAGAGGCAACTCACTGGTATTTGTCTAGTGTAATTGTCTAGTGTAATCTGTGACCTGAAGCAACTCACTGGTATTTGTCTTGTGTAATCTGTGACCTGAAGCAACTCACTGGTATTTGTCTAGTGTAATTGTCTAGTGTAATATGTGACCTGAAGCAACTCACTGGTATTTGTCTAGTGTAATCTGTGACCTGAGGCAACTCACTGGTATTTGTCTAGTGTAATCTGTGACCTGAAGCAACTCACTGGTATTTGTCTAGTGTAATCTGTGACCTGAAGCAACTCACTGGTATTTGTCTAGTGTAATCTGTGACCTGAAGCAACTCACTGGTATTTGTCTAGTGTAATCTGTGACCTGAAGCAACTCACTGGTATGTCTAGTGCAATCTGTGACCTGAAGCAACTCACTAGTATTTGTCTAGTGTAATTGTCTAGTGTAATCTGTGACCTGAAGCAACTCACTGGTATTTGTCTAGTGTATTTGTCTAGTGTAATCTGTGACCTGAAGCAACTCACTGGTATTTGTTTAGTGTAATTGTCTAGTGTAATCTGTGACCTGAAGCAACTCACTGGTATTTGTCTAGTGTAATCTGTGACCTGAAGCAACTCACTGGTATTTATCTAGTGTAATTGTCTAGTGTAATCTGTGACCTGAAGCAACTCACTGGTATTTGTCTAGTGTAATCTGTGACCTGAAGCAACTCACTGGTATTTGTCTAGTGTAATCTGTGACCTGAAGCAACTCACTGGTATTTGTCTAGTGTGATTGTCTAGTGTAATCTGTGACCTGAAGCAACTCACTGGTATTTGTCTAGTGTAATCTGTGACCTGAAGCAACTCACTGGTATGTGTATAGTGTAATTGTCTAGTGTAATCTGTGACCTGAGGCAACTCACTGGTATTTGTCTAGTGTAATCTGTGACCTGAAGCAACTCACTGGTATTTGTCTAGTGTAATCTGTGACCTGAAGCAACTCACTGGTATTTGTCTAGTGTAGTTGTCTAGTGTAATCTGTGACCTGACGCAACTCACTGGTATTTGTCTAGTGTAATTGTCTAGTGTAATCTGTGACCTGAAGCAACTCACTGGTATTTGTCTAGTGTAATTGTCTAGTGTAATCTGTGACCTGAAGCAACTCACTGGTATTTGTCTAGTGTAATTGTCTAGTGTAATCTGCGACCTGAGGCAACTCACTGGTATTTGTCTAGTGTAATTGTCTAGTGTAATCTGTGACCTGAAGCAACTCACTGGTATTTGTCTAGTGTAATCTGTGACCTGAAGCAACTCACTGGTATTTGTCTAGTTTAATCTGTGACAGCCGGTCTCTCTGGCCGAGGGGTTACACCACTTTCTCCGTAATCCCGTTTATCACGTAGAGTCTCGTAGCGGGCGAAAGCTGGAAGCGGTTCCACCCCCGCTGGTGACTTGCGGGATAACTGAGCCGGCCGCTCAGAAAGCAATGGCAAACTGCTGAGCGTAATCTTGCCAAGAAATCAACAGACAGCTGAAAGATGCTTTTGTTGACAACGATGTCCTGTAAAGGATATGTGAAAAAAAAAAAAAAAAATCTGTGACATGAAGCAACTCACTGGTATTTGTCTAGTGTAATCTGTGACCTGAAGCAAAAAGCATAACATTGCATACATATTTATAAACATTTCCCATATTGTATTCACAATAACCGTTACATGAGACAGTGTCACAGACAGCGCATGTCAGTCTAGACAGTGATCTAGACAGTCTGACAGTAACACAAATTGTATCTGCTAGTTCTATCACAATCACTTATATCACAAATCTATGTCGAGATCACATTTCTCTCTGACAGAGTTCTGTCACAAGTCGCTAACATGGTCATGTCACAAGCCTACACCATTATCACACTTGTATCTGACAAGAGTTCTGTCACCAGTCGCTAACATGGTCATGTCACAAGCCTACACCATTATCATACTGACAAGAGTTCTGTCACCAGTCGCTAACATGGTCATGTCACAAGCCTACACCATTATCATACTGACAAGAGTTTTGTCACCAGTTGCTAACATGGTCATGTCACAAGCCCCATTATCACACTTGTATCTGACAAAGAGTTCTGTCACCAGTCGCTAACATGGTCATGTCACAAGCCTACACCATTATCACACTTGTATCTGACACAGACTTGTCACAGTGTCAATCTGACATCTTCATGTCACAAGTTTAAGTCACCACATTTGTCTCTGACAGACTTGTCACAAGTCTGTTACATGACATTAATTCAGTCTCTCTCTCTCTCTCACACACACACCCACCCATGACAAGGCCTCCCAGGCATGGAGAACTATCTGCTGCCTTTCCACATTTACGTAGCAGACATATTTCCAAATTTATGTAGCAGACATATTTCCACATTTACGTAGCAGACAGATTTCTACGTTTATGTAGCAGACACATTTCCACATTTATGTAGCAGACAAATTTCCACATTTATGTAGCAGAAACATTTCCCCATTTATCTGACAGAAACATTTCCACATTTATCTGTCAGAAACATGTCCCCATTTATATAGCAGACACAATTCCCCATTTATTTGGCAGACACATTTCCCAACCAACCATTGCTTTCTGAACGACCGGCACTCATACCATTGTATGGAAACCAACACAAGACGATCTGCTTCCAAATTGCCCGCAGCTGTGTTTCGAACACGTTATGTGGGATTACGAATTGTGTTCATAACCCCTTCACCACAGAGTCGGCTTTCGGTGGGTAGGATTTTAAAATGAGAAATTTAGCCTGTGCAGGTTGCCTGCTTGGTCTGCTCTTGTCTATTTCCAACTACTGGAGGACTTTGAACTGGCACACAGGTCCTCCAAGTTTTTGCCCTTGTCTGAGTAGGCTAAATGTCCAATACACTACTCAAGGATCAGGAAAGAAGATAAAAGAGTATACCACCCTTTTTGTATATTATATAAAACTGACACACGCCAGACTATGCAATACCCCCATCTGCACAAGCCAGAGCTGAATAACAGCCACTAAACCCTAGCTTCTACATTGCTTTATGGTCTGTCCTCAGAAATGTGTGTAAGTGCAGGAAAGTAGTGGCCATCCAGTCTTTGTTGTTCTCACTGTAAGATTTCCTTTGCATTCCTCTTTTTCATTTGCCTTTTCTGCGTACAGTTTTCTCAAGATATTCATGATAGGTGACATGCTGAAATCTGGCTAACTTTCTGCACTTTAATGAAAATAGAACTGCTTCTTGCTGGCCTGTGCATGCGCTTATTTCCTCTCTGTGACATAAACACTGGTTTTGTATTGTCTACAGTAGGTACAGGTTGGTTGCTTGTTTCCCCTCTGTGACATAAACATTGGTTTTGTGTTGTTTACAATTGGTACACAATGGTTGCTTGTTTCCTCTCTGAGACATAAACACTGGTTTTGTGTTGTCTACAGCAGGTACATCATTATTGCTGGTTTCCTCTCTGTGACATAAACACTGGTTTTGTGTTGTCTACATTAAGTACAGAATGGTCGCTTGTTTCCTCTCTGTGATATAAACAGATTTTGTGTTGTCTACAGTAGATACAGGTTGGTTGCTTGTTTCCTCTCTGTGACCTAAACACTGATTTTGTGTTGTCTACAATAGGTACAGATGTCAAGGTCCTGGGCGTGACATAACAGAGGACAGACATAAGGACATGGGGAGAGTACGGGGGTAGTAGAACAGTCCAGACATCAAGACAGTAAGTTAGAGACAGGACTGTACCAGGACAGGTTCACCTTGGACAGAATGATGCAGTACGCCTGGCCTCAACAGGTGAGTGCGGGACAGACGTGACAGCACGACTTGCCACGAACTGCACGAGGGTCAAGTACCCCGTGACCACCGGACTGAGTAGGAAAGGACAGACAGGATTCGGACACGAATGAGAGAGGATGTGTGACTGTGTGAAGAGACAGGATAGACTTAGACTTTCAGTGCGAATGAATGTGACCGCTACGTAATGTGTGTTGGTGTGCGTGGCTAGACACAAGTGCGCATAGCTTTGATAACAGCGCAAAGAGTATTCTGAGAGCCGGTGAGACTGAAGTATTTCTGTGATATTGATGATATTGAGATGAGGATATTGTCATTAAATGATGTCTAATATATTCATGTTTTCATGCCTCATCTGTGTTCGCACCAACTGCCTGTCTGAACCCACTTTATAAACCCTAGATGTTGACATTGTTGCTTGTTTCCTCTGTGACATAAACACTGGTTTTGTGTTGTCTACAGTAGGTACAGAATGGTTGCTTATTTCCTCTCTGTGACATAGACTCTGATTTTGTGCTGTCTACAGTAGGTACAGAATGGTTGCTTATTTCCTCTCTGTGACATAAACACTGGATTTGTGTTGTTTACAGTAGGTACAGAATGGTTGCTTATTTCCTCTCTGTGACATAAACACTGGATTTGTTTTGTCTACAGTAGATAGACAGCATTACTGCCTTTTTCCTCTCTGTAACATAAACACTGATTTTGTGCTGTCTACAGTAGATTCAAAGTTTTTTTTTTTTTTTGTTAGAACATCTGTTAAGTGAAAACCTGGATCTAAAATTAGTATCAGACATCCAAATCTAATAGCTAAAACGTTCACCTTTTTCTGTTCACAAATATATCTATCTACTGGTGGAAATATACGGTCACCTCCCACAGGTGATTAACACACAGATTCATAGCTCCAGTTGGTGATTAACAAACAGCTCTACAGTTCTAGTTGGTGATTAACAAACAGCTCTACAGCTCTAGTTGGTGATTAACGAACAAACAGCTCTACAGTTATAGTTGGTGATTAACAGCTCTACAGTTTTAGTTGGTGATTAACAGACAGCCTCACAGATGTAGTGAGTGATTAACAAACAGTTCTACAGCTCTAGTTGGTGATTAACAGACAGCCTCACAGATGTAGTGGGTGATTAACAAACAGTTCTACAGCTCTAGTTGGTGATTAACAGACAGCCTCACAGATGTAGTGGGTGATTAACAAACAGTTCTACAGCTCTAGTTGGTGATTAACAGACAGCCTCACAGATGTAGTGGGTGATTAACAAACAGTTCTACAGCTCTAGTTGGTGATTAACAGACAGCCTCACAGATGTAGTGGGTGATTAACAAACAGCTCTACAGCTCTAGTGGTGATTAGCGAACAAACAGTTCTACAGTTATAGTTGGTGATTAACAGCTCTACAGTTTTAGTTGGTGATGAACAAACAGCTCTACTGTTTTAGTTTGTGATAACAAACAGCTCTAGTTTCAGTTGGTGATTAACAAACAGCTCTACAGTTCTAGTTGGTGGTTAACATACAGTTCTAGTTGGTGGTTAACATACAGCTCCAGTTGCTGATTAACAAACAGCTCTAGTTGGTGATTAACATACAGCTCCAGTTGCTGATTAACAAACAGCTCTAGTTGGTGATTAACATACAGCTCCAGTTGCTGATTAACAAACAGCTCTAGTTGGTGATTAACAAACAGTCCCATAACTCTAGTTGGTGATTAACAAACAGCCGCACAGATCTAGTGAATGATAAACAAAAAGCTTCACAGATCTAGTGAATTATTAGCAAACAGCCTCACAGATGTAGTGAATGATTAACAAACAGCCTCACAGATGTGGTGGGTGATCAACAAACAGTTCCACAAAAAGAAAATATTCAACAATTTGTGTCATAATTTCCACTTGTTTTAAACAGCAAGCAAAAGATGAGAATCAATACAAATAAATCATTCAATAACATGATGTCTGTAGATTTGGGGGGCTGCGGTAGCTCAGTCGCTAGCACACTGGCCTGTAGGTACGGTGGTCTCACCATCAAACCCCTTGGAGGTGGGAAGTCCTCCAGGCTGAGGCAGCCTAACATGGGTTCCAGGACATGTCCAGGAATTAAAGACTGCCGGCCTGATACAGTGACCAGATCAGACACTGAGTGCTGGTTGTCTACATAATATGGGGTTGGCATTATATGCTACATGAGCCTCATAGCATAAATGGGGGCCCTGGACATTTTTCTACACACAAGTTCTCCACTTCTAGTTCCTTGTCAAATATTGTCTTGTTTAGTCTTTATTCTTCCGCCCTGTGATGTAGAGGTACCTTAAAAGTCTTGTTTAGTCTTTCCTCTTTTACCCTGGGATGTAGAGGTACCTTAAAGTCTTGTTTAGTATTTGCTCTACCCTGGGATGTATAGCTACCATACAGTTTAGTCTAGCTTTTTCTCTTCTACTCCAGGGTGTAGAGCTGCCATACAGTCTAGTTTAGTCTTTTCTCTTCTACTCCAGGCTGTAGAGCTGCCATACAGTCTAGTTTAGCCTTCTCTCTTCTACTTCAGGGTGTAGAGCTACCATACAGTCTAGTTTAATCTTTTCTCTTCTACTTCAGGGTGTAGAGCTACCATACAGTCTAGTTTAATCTTTTCTCTTCTACTTCAGGGTGTAGAGCTACCATACAGTCTAGTTTAGCCTTTTCTCTTCTACTTCAGGGTGTAGAGCTACCATACAGTCTAGTTTAGCTTTTTCTCTTCTACTTCAGGGTGTAGAGCTACCATACAGTCTAGTTTAGCCTTTTCTCTTCTACCCTGGGGTGTGAAGGTACTTTATTCTGTTTTTAGTATTTCCAATTTTACCCTAGAGTATGGAGGAACCCTACAGTTTAGTTTGTCCTATTCTACCATGGGGTGTAGTACTACCAAACAGTCCAGTTTAGTCTGTCCTCTTCTACCCTGGGGTATGTAGTACCTTAGTCTAGTTTAGTCCACCCACTTCTACTTTGGAGTATGTAGGCACCCTACAGTCTAGTTTAGTCAATCCTCTTCTAGTCTGGCTGCAGTAACAACAGAAGACTGGCAATACTAGTAGTGTCAAATAAAATGTGACAGTCCAGCACATACATGCCAGTCAGGTATCAATAAACTCATGTGGCAATAACAATAGACAAAATTTAACAGCTGGTGACACATTTGTGAATACTCAGTGTTGTGATTTCTCTCACGTACAAGACCTAATGTTTGCTGACTGTGTACACCCAGTGATTCTTGTGTGTACACTCAGTGACTCGTGTGTCAACATCCAGAGCTGGATTAAGATGTAGGTCCCAAGGTTACATATACTGCAAAGTTCACACCCAATAAAGAGACAATAAAGTCTGTATGCATCATAAATACATACACACACACACTTAATCTCTGGAGGACCCACACCCCCAACTAGTGGACACCTTCAGGCTGCGCCCCCCCCCCCCCCCCCCAAGCTAAACCAGCCTTTGTGGATACAATCAGTGCAAGTTGTGTATGTGGTTGCAAGCTCTATGTAAGCAAGCGCAAGAAATTAAAGCTGATCATTTAAAATGTGTACAACAAAAACATGTGAACAAACAAGACCCAATCATGACATCTGCAGACAGGAACACCGACAGCTCAACGAGGGACATCTTTAAGTGACATAAATTCCTGCAGCTGGTTTTATCTGACCCACTCTGCTGTAAGCATAACTGCTCGGCCTGCGTTCCCTGCATACTTCAATAAGCTAGTTGCATTGCATGGCCATTAAAGCATGTTGCAATCAAACCCCACCATTTTACTGCCTGTGATTTTCCCAGGCAATTCTAAGTGCAGTAGTTTGCCATTGATTTTGAATCTCCAAAACTCATAACATTGTGAAAATCAATGCAAGGCGATCGCCTCCCACATCTAGCGTGGCTGACTTTGGCCCTGGCATATTGGGATTGTGAAACTGTATTGACTTCCTGTAAGCCACAGCCGCTTACATACTTTACAAAAGAAAACAAAGACATTTATACTTCATGATTCCAGAACTCTCTTTCCTGATGAGTTCTTGACATTTAAATTAAATTATAGAGGTCAGCCTGCCCAAATGATAAGACTGCTCTGTATGCTGATACCGAGATAGTGGGTTCAACCCCCTACATTAATCAGTTGGACTCAAATGTTGACTTCTCATCCTTGACTTGGGGACACAAATTACAAGTACCTCAGAAGTCGGAGTGGGTTTGCCTAATGGCAAGGGACACTGGTATTAGGGAAAGCTAATCCACATACAAAAATCAGTCCAGTGTTACTAGAAGTAGTAGCACGTGTATTACAGACTAAGCTTGAGTTCAAAGTAAGTGAATGAAAATATGACATGTTTTCTATATAACTATGTGGGATATCAATGTGGCTTTAGAAACAACAATCGTGGAGATAAACTTTAGATACAAATATACAGAACTATAAATGCAAGACAAAGAAACAGAACAATCCTAGGCCAAAAATGGGGAATCCTTTAAGAGTTGTGACCTAATTTAGGAGCTACCAGCTGGAAAATATAACACCTTCTTCTTATAGTCCATGCCGTGTGGTGTTGGTGATGTCTGTCCACATCTTCTGTTGCATGCAACACCAATCATTTCTGAGACTGATCTATGAGAGGGCTTCAAATGGCAACCTTAAAAGTTTTAAAAATTTTATTTCGTGAATATATTCTGAAAAAGTAAAGAAGAAATGTATCATTTTTCGATGTAATCACCACTGGGCGAAAATAATTCTTTTGGTCGCGTCTGTATCTACTCTGAGGTCACTACTCGGTGTGCCAGACCCGGTGGTGAACAGTCTGTCACAGGAGTCACGCTGTTTTGAAAAATCCTACTCCACTCATACACTTGCTGTATTGACAGGCATGCATCACCATATTGGACCTTCATTCGTCGATGAATTTCTATAGATTTCACCACTTCACTGATCAATAAACGGATAACAGATTGTCGCTCCTCTTTGGTGCATGTTAAAAGTGGGGTGGCCATCTTTAAACTGTCATTATGACATCTCCGTGTCGCCTGAACCATGATGTCACATGCTTTAACACTCCTGACATCCTTAACAACAATATTGACAGGTTACAAGACAATGACATGGTTATTGTAATTCCTATCACACTTTTTCTATCACTTTTAAGGGTTTCATTTGAAGCCCCCTTATATCAGAAATGCCATGATGTCAGTCAAACTGTCAAGCATCTTCTCTCTTCATCTCTCCCTGCTTCTCCTCCCCTCTAACTTTCCCACTGTGACAACTTACTCCATCTTTCCTTTTCTCATGACATATATGTAATTTATACATTACACCCATTGGTCATAACATAATACGCAAAATGATAAATTGTAAGTGTTTAAATAGTTTACGCAAGTTCAACATGATATCAATACAAACCAGGAACCAATCTTAGTCCACTGCGTATGGGTTTTTGATACACAAGTCGGACATTTACCCAGGAAAATCTGAACTGAAGGACTTGTGAGGGTTTATTTCTTGCCCATGAATCCGAGGATGATAATGAAGATGTAGACAACATCAATGTACAGCTGCAGGGCTCCATAAACGTATTCCTCGGGAGAAATCTCGTACTTGCGGCCACCCACAACTTGTTGCGTGTCATAGATTAGGAACTATCAAAGAGAACAGAATAATATTAGAAGACATGCACACAAACTAAGGCAGTGCACATATAATAAAACAATGCAGCAAAATAAGGCCGTAAGCATGCGCACGTGTATATACACACAATAAAACAATGCATAAAAATACATAAAATAAGATTTTGTACACACACACAATAAAACAATGCATACAAATATAAAATATGACATTGCACACACCAACAAAATGTCAATGCACACACAGAATAAAACAATGCATACATGCACACACAAAGTCAATGCACACACACAATAAAATGTATGCACGCACGCACGCACGCGTGTGCACACACACACATATAAAGGCAATGCACACACACACAATAAAACAATGCATACAAATGCACACAAAAAGTCAATGCACACACACACAATAAAACAATGCACACACACAATAAAACAATGCACACACACACATATAAAGGCAATGCACACACACAATAAAACAATGCATACAAATGCACACAAAAAGTCAATGCACACACACACAATAAAACAATGCACACACACAATAAAACAATGCACACACACACAATAAAACAATGCACACACACAATAAAACAATGCACACACACACACAATAAAACAATGCACACACACAATAAAACAATGCACACACACACAATAAAACAATGCACACACACAATAAAACAATGCACACACACACAATAAAACAATGCACACACACAATAAAACAATGCATACACACAATAAAACAATGCACACACACAATAAAACAATGCACACACACACAATAAAACAATGCACACACACAATAAAACAATGCATACAAATGCACACAAAAAGTCAATGCACACACACAATAAAACAACGCACACAGACAATAAAACAATGCATACAAATGCACACAAAAAGTCAATGCACACACACACAATAAAACAATGCACACACACAATAAAACAATGCACACACACACAATAAAACAATGCACACACACACACAATAAAACAATGCACACACACAATAAAACAATGCACACACACAATAAAACAATGCACACACACAATAAAACAATGCACACACACACAATAAAACAATGCACACACACACAATAAAACAATGCACACACACACAATAAAACAATGCACACACACAATAAAACAATGCACACACACACAATAAAACTGCACACACACAATAAAACAATGCACACACACAATAAAACAATGCACACACACACAATAAAACAATGCACACACACAATAAAACAATGCACACACACACAATAAAACAATGCACACACACAATAAAACAATGCACACACACAATAAAACAATGCACACACACAATAAAACAATGCACACA
Organism: Cepaea hortensis; assembly: GCA_963921405.1. NCBI lineage: Eukaryota > Metazoa > Mollusca > Gastropoda > Stylommatophora > Helicidae > Cepaea > Cepaea hortensis. Next base: position 61,347,076 of record OY992897.1, on the reverse strand, counting down.
CACAATAAAACAATGCACACACACAATAAAACAATGCACACACACAATAAAACAATGCACACACACACAATAAAACAATGCACACACACAATAAAACAATGCACACACACAATAAAACAATGCACACACACACAATAAAACAATGCACACACACACACCCACCCACCCACACATACCTACACAAAGTCAATGCACACGCACAATAAAACAATGCACACGCACAATAAAACAATGCATACAAATACACACAAAAAGTCAATGCATACACACAATAACACAATGCATACACACACACACACACACACACACAAAGTCAATGCACGCACGCACACACAACCACCCACCCACACACACACACACACACACACACATGCATACAACAATACAATTCACACACACAATAAGGATGGAAAGGATATTTCCCACACCCACCCACATGCCCACACACACACACATGCATACAACAATACAATTCACACACACAATAAGGGGAAAGGATACAGAATGAAGCTATGCGCATTATTCTTGGATGTACAAGAGATACAGCATGCAGGGCGATGCGCTACCTTCTTGATTTTCCAACCATTGAAGAGAGAATACAAGTTTGCAGGGCACGCGCCTACCTCAGAATTAACGCAAACACACAACATCCACTGCATAGTGAAATTAGGAAGGTGAAGGGCAGCAGGTTAAAAAGAGGACGGTCGTGGATGGGTCCAGCCGAAGACATTCTTCAACAGGTGTGTTCACTTGAGAACTTAGAACCTGACGAGGAGTGGGTGCAAGTGCCAACAGACTTCTGTACACCCTTTTCAGTTTGCATCCAACTAGATAGAAAATGCAGACAAGAAAATCTGGCTGCTGTGGAGGCTGAAGTACAAGCATTGATTTTCGAGAATTCGCTAGACGGTGATGCTGTCATCTACACAGATGGGTCGGTCGTCCGACATGTGAGAAGCTCATGGGCCTTTACGGGTCGGGCCGGAGGGAGAATTGTGAAGGAGGATTCTGATGCTTTCACTGAAACCACAAGTAGCCTGACTATGGAAGTCATGGCAATAAGTAAAGCAATAACATTCACTAGGGCATGTTTCCTTAGTGACTCAATGAACATGATCAAGAAGATAGAGATGGGGTTGATCCGAAGAGAATGGTTGCAGTCTCTGGAGCAGTCTTGGCTGGCAAAGATTAGTTTCATCTTCATGCCAGGGCATGCGGGAGTACAAGGAAATGAGCGGGCTGACAAGCTCACAGGTGAGGCTACGGTGGAGGGCGGACGTGCCATGGATCAGGCAGGGTGACATTCTGAATGCTCTACGAGAAGTAAGACTTTTGTGTGAACCAAGTGATGACTGTGAATCTACAACCATGGCCAGACTGCGAGAACAGCAAATTAAAAGAGGGGTGGCCACACAAGAACACTACGCAGGAAGCCAAAGAAGACTGATAAACCAACACAGAACTGGTGTCGTTAGCTGCTACACGCTGCAGGATTTGCTGAGGAGGGGATCCGAGCACTTATGGACTGAATGGTTCGATGTGCAATGAGGATGATCTGTCGACTAACTAACTAACTAACTAACCAACTAACAATTCACAAATAAGACATGCCCACACTAAACAAATGAGACAATCCAAAACACAATTTAGAAAATGTATATTCATGAGAGAAATTGATGCACAGTCAAAATTTCTTTTTACAATATAAGGAGAAAAATACTTGACAATTGACAAAGTCTTAAAGTCGAGAGGATCAAGTTCATCGCACAGGGTTTGATCCCATATGGCTTGGTCTCTTTCTGCAGATCGGCCCGCCAAAAGCGTCGCACAAAGCACAAACTCTGTAGCTCCAGCAACTAACCCCAGGAGTCTCCGAGAAAAATCACTCGTGAACTGAAAGATGTAGCCCAGATTCAAACTTACAACTTTCAGAGCGCGAAGCAAACGGCCTGACCACTTCACCACGGAGACTCCCTGACAACGGGCAGAACTGATGGGAAAAATAGCAAAGGGAAAGTACAGAAATAAATACCTGCATGACGTAACCAGGACAAGAACACCAACCTCATCCAAGACTGTGTGAGGTGATGAACCATGGCCGCACTCACCACATGATGATGATGGCAGCAATCCAACACAAATTTTAAAACACACAAACAATAAACAACAAATACCCCAGACAAAATAAACACCATTAAAGGAATACTTACCAAGCCAAACACCAAAGCAGCCAGACCCCCGTACACACAGCTCATGATCTGTAGAAAGATACATGATTATGTCCGTGCACTTCTTAATTTCCAATCTCATAAAACATAACTTAACTATCATCATCATCAAGTGCCATGCCAGTTGGCGTAGGCGTTCATGACTTTCCACAGACCTCGGTCTCTGGTTTTCTGGATCAACTCTATTGATGATATTCCTCCATGCCACCGTCTAAATCTATCCAGCATCATTTCTCTTGGTCTGCCTCTCCCTCTCTTCGCTTCGATCTTTCCAATTGTTGCGATGTTCTTCAATGCCTCTCTTCTCATCACATGACCAAAGAAAGCTGCTTGTCACTTTCTTAGTGTTGTATATAATGTTCTAATTTCATTAGCCTCTTTCAGGCAGTCGTTGCTAGTTACTATGGCAGTCCAAGGAATTCTCAGGAGTCTCTGTGGTGAAGTGGTCAAGCCGTTTGACTCGGGCTCCGAAGGTTGTGGGTTCGATTCTGGGCCGCGTCCTTCGGTTCACGAGTGAAATTTTCGGAGACTCCTGTGGGTCGTTGCTAAAGTTATGGAGTTCGTGCTTTGTGCGATGCTTTCCGCGCTGCGGAAAGAGACCAAGCCATATGGGATAAAAACCTGGTGCAATGAAGTTGACCTTGTCGACTTTTAAGCGACTTTTTGAGGAATTCTCAACAATCATCTTAGGAACCACATCTCTGTTGCTTCCAAGTTCTTCCTAATTTGTTCATTTACATTCCAAGATTCACGGCCATACAGGTTCTATATAGCACTCTCTTTCTTACATTCAATGATAGTACTTACTGCATAGGATACTCTTTGTTTTCCATAATGTATTCTGCTCTTAATCTCTGTTGCACATCTTCCATCTAATGTTATAAATGTCCCTGAGTATTTAAAACTATCCACTTGGTTAAGAATTTTCCCTTCTATTTCTATTTCACATTTTGGTGTCACTTTTTTCTTTGATATCACCATTGTTACTGTTTTCTTGATATTCAAGGAGAGTCTTTTCTTTGCACTCTCTGTTACTACAATATCCAACAATTTCAGATCTGTAGCATTATCCGCAACCAATACTGTGTCATCTGCAAAGCGTATATTGTTTATATTATAATCTCCAATTAGTATTCCTGGCTTCTCTTTGATCTCTCTCATTATTACTTCGTTATAGAGGGAGAGGAGATCATGTGACAAGACACATCCCTGTCATACTCCTAGATTTATTTTTTCATAATTGCTCTCTTTATTTCCCATTTTAATTGCTGCTACTTAGTTCCAGTAAATATTCTTTATTATTCTTAGATCCTCCCCCGATGGTGTTTCCACCTTGTCGTGGTGGGGGAGCTTGAGTTTCTCAATGACCCTGAGAGCTATGCCGGCGGTAGCGTAGCTACCAGCAGGGCCTCCCAAGCCGGACAGGTCAAAGGGTAGAGAACAGACAAAGAGAAACACCCTGGTCCTCCAGGTTGGGGGTTGAAGCGTGGGGTTAACATCCCCACCTTTGTAAAAACCTTTCTTTGTTACGAAACAAATACATGAGCCTCGATATCGGACTGACTTATCTGGACAACGACCTTGGAACGTTAAAGGACTTTTGAGATTTGGAACATGGAATGTACGGACACTATATCGAGCTGGAGCGGCCGAAGAACTAACCCGGGAGCTGGTTGAATATCAAATGGATATAACAGCAATTCAAGAAATAAGGTGGCCAGGAGAGGGTACTTTAGAGCAAAATGGAATGATTATAATATATGGAGGAAACACCCAAAATAAACATGAATTAGGAACAGGATTTGTCATCAAAAAAGAGTTATGGGGGAACGTTTTAAACTTTAAAGCTTTTAATGACAGGATTAGTAAATTACGAATAAAAGGTAAATGGAAAAATATAACGATGATTAATGTACATGCACCTACTGAAGAGAAAGAAGATGATATTAAAGAAGACTTTTATAATGATCTGGAAGATGTCATAGAAGAAACCCCCAAACAGGACATCCTGATTGTGCTGGGAGACTTCAATGCAAAAATAGGTAGAGAGCAAACTAATAAAAAAGTGGCTGGTATGGAAAGCCTACATACAACTTCAAATGATAATGGATGGAGAGTCATCAACCTGGCAGAAGCCAAAGGACTGCAGATTAGCAGTACCAGACTACAAAGAAAGGATATACACAAACAAACTTGGAAATCATGTGACAAGAGAACCTATAATCAAATAGATCACATTTTAATTAACAACAGAAATGCATCAAACATACAGCAAGTCAGAAGTTATAGAGGAGCTGAGTGCCACAGTGACCACTTCCTCGTTGGAGCAAAATTTAAAATAAAACTTAAGAGAGCTTTCTATACTAAATTACAAAGATTACACCCAACATATAACAGAGAAAAACTACAAGACATTACAGTCAAAGAGAAATTTACAGATGAAATAAAATGTAAACTTGAAACTCTGCAAAACCCTTCGGAGGAAAGCGTTGACCAAACTTGGTTGAACATCAAGAATACAATTCAATCTACCGCAGAAGAATGTCTCGGTGTGTTAACCACGCATAGAAAGAACAGATGGTTCAATCAAAAATGTGAAGAAGCAGTCATTAGGAAGAAGAATGCCAGACATGTATGGTTAAATGACATCAATAACATCCAAAAGGAAGAGCATTATAGAAATGAATGTAAAGAGGCTACAAAAATAGTCAGACAGCAGAAGCGAGAATATATGAGTAATATAATCAAAGATATGGAAACTAATCACCAGAAAAATGAATCCAGAAAATTTTTTAAAGAACTGAAGTCAATGAAACGAGGGCACCAACAAAACACATATGGTTTAAAAGACAAAAATGGGAATATGATAAATACCAATGAGGAAATGTGCAACACATGGAAAGAATATTTTATTGAATTACTAAATTGTGAAGCTCCAAGTAACATTTTCCCACAGGAAGAGGTTCTAACATGCGAACCACAAATTGAAGAACCTACATTTGAAGAAATCCTATATGTAATCACACGACTTAAAAACAATAAGGCAACTGGGACTGATGGAATTGCTGCTGAATTTATAAAGGCAGGTGGCCATGCATTACATCTAAAGCTATACGAACTAATAATAAAAATCTGGAGGACAGAAGAATTACCCCATGACTGGAAAGAGTCATTATTGATACCTATCTTTAAGAAAGGAGACAAGTTCCAATGTGGAAATTATAGAGGAATATCACTACTGTCCACAAGCTATAAGATACTATCTGCAGTATTACTAAATAGACTAAAACCATATTCAGAAGACATATTAGGTGACTATCAGGCGGGTTTTAGACAAAACAGATCAACAATAGATCAGATATTTATCTTACGACAAATAGCCGAGAAACATTGGGAATATAAAAGAGATCTCCATAACATTTTTGTGGATTTTAAAAAGGCTTATGATAGTGTCTATAGGAATAGTCTATGGAATGCTATGCAGGAATTTGGAATTCCAAGGAAGTTAATCAACATGACCAGACTATGCATGGAAGATACTTATAATATAGTAACATATAAAGGCAGGAAATCAGACCCTTTCCAAATAACATCTGGCTTGAAACAGGGTGATGCACTATCGCCGCTACTCTTCAATCTGGCTCTAGAGAAAGTTGTAAGGAAGATAAAGGAGGAATGTGATATTGGAGGAACATCCAAGCTGCTTGGTTATGCAGATGATATAGATATTATAGGACAAAGTGAACAAAAGTCATTGGAAATATTGACTCACTTAAAGGAAAAAGCCCAACAGATGGGGCTGGTTATCAACCAAGATAAGACAGAATATATGGTAATTTCAAGAGACGGAATGGCTAAAAACTCTGGCCACATACAAATAGATAATATGACCATTAAAAAAACGGAAACATACAAATACCTGGGTACAATCTTCAACTGCTCCAACATCATAAGGGAAGAAATACAAACTAGAATCAACTCTGGAAATAAGATATACTATGCACTACAACATCTACTAAAATCAAAGGCGCTATCTCGTAACACCAAAATCACAATATACAAAACACTGATCAGACCAGTTGTGCTGTATGGCTCTGAAACCTGGAGTACAACGAAAGGAGACGAAGCCTTGTTACAAACCTTTGAGAACAAAATTTTAAGACGCATCTTTGGACCCATTAGGGATACACAAAGTGGAGAGTGGAAAAGAAGAAGTAACAAAGACATTTATGATCTGTTTAAGTCTCCGCTAATCACTGGTATCATGAAGGCTAATAGACTACAATGGCTGGGGCATATAGAAAGAATGGAAGATAATAGGGAAACAAAACTCGCTTACATTCAGGAAATAAATGACCGTAGACCCCGAGGTAGACCAAGAAGACGGTGGAGAGATAATACATGTACAGACCTACAAGCACTTGGAATCAACGACTGGCAAGAGAAGGTCCACCAGAGAGACGAATGGAGACGGATTGTATTTGCAGCAAAGAACCTCAATGGCTCGGAAAGCTGAAGAAGAAGAAGATTCTTAGATCCTTCCCATCAATGTTAATATCTTCCAACATTTTAATCAGTCCATCATGTTTTACTTTATCAAATGCCTTAGTATAATCTATGAAGCACAAATATATGTCTTTCTTTGTCTCTATTGATCTTTCTATTAGTGTCCATAATGTATATATATATTGCATTATTTGTACCCTTTCCTTCCACAAGTCCATACAATTCTTCAAAAATTTCTATTTTTATTTCCTTTCTTGTTCTCCTCATTATAATTCTGAGTAGAAGCTTAGTGATGTGGTTTATGAGGTTAAATGTATGAAAATCTTTGCATTCAATTGATCGGGGTCTTTTTGGTACAGCCATAAATACAGATTTCAGCATATCACTCAGTAGATATCCACTGCTGTAAATATCATTCAACATTTTGGTTATTATATCTACTCCAAATTCTCCTAGTACTTCCGATTCTTATATTGTGATTCCATCTGGCCCAGCTGTTTTTCCTTTCTTCATATGTTTAATAGCATCAGCGACTTCTTCTTTTAGAATAGGTGGACCTTCTAAGTTATTTTCTTCTGTTAATTCTTCCCTTTCTCCATCATATAATTCTCTTATATACTCATTCCATCTCTTCATTATAACATCATATCATAACAGAAAATATCAGATAAAAACAATAGAAAACAACAGATAATATCAACAGAAAACATCAGATAATAACAGTAAACATCAGATCATATTAAGAGAAAACAGATATCAACAGAAAACATCAGGTAATATTAACAGGGCGTGAGATACAAGCAGAGTGAACATGTATATAAAATATCAGATAATATCAACAAAAAACATCAGAAAATACAAACAACAACAGAAAACATAAGATAATAACAGAAAACAAGATAATAACAGAAAAAAATCAGATTATATCAACAGAAGACATCAGATCGTTTCAACAGAAAACATCAGATCACATCAACAGGAAGCATCAGATAATATCAACAGAAAGCATAAGATAATAGCAGGAAAAAAAATCAGATCATAAAAACAGAAAACATCAGATCATATCAACAGAAAGAATCAGATAAATCAATAGAAAACATCAGATCATAACAGAGTACATAAGATCAAATTAACAGAAAACATCAGATAATGTCAACAGAAAACAGATAATATCAACAGAAAACACCAGATAACATCAAAAGAAAAATCACATAATAACAGAAAGCATCCGATTATAACAGAAACCATCACATAATATCATAATATCAAGAGAAAACATCAGATCACATCAACAGAAAGCATCAGATAATTTCAACAGAAAATATCAGATCACATCAACAGAAAATATCAGATCATATCAAAATAAAACACTGGATCGCATCAACAGAAAACATCAGATTAAAAAAAAAAAAAAATATCAACAGAAAACATCAGATGACAACAGAAAATATCACATCATATCAACAGAAAACATAAGATGACATCAACAGAAGAAAACAGATCATATCAACAAGGAACAAGCGATGTTACAAGTCGGCTGGACAAGAACAGAAGACACCAACAAGTAGTGAGAGACACAACAAGTAGTGAGAGACACGACATGTAGATGAAGACCTACCCTGCTGGAGCCTCCCCAGGCATAATGTGTGATCAGACAGGCCCAGCCAAAGAAGAAGAGCACCATGACCAGAACAAACAACAGGCCGCTGCACATGGTGAAGTCAATCTGACAAACAAACAAACACACGTGTTAACTGTCGTGTTACAGATTAGGTTTGTTTTAATTACCGTGTTAACTGTCATGTTACAGATTAGGCTTGTGTCAGACAAGGAATAGCGTGTTTTAATTACTGTGTTAGCTGTCATGTTACAGATTAGGCGTGTATAAAACAAGAAATAGCATGTTTTAATTACTGTGTTAACTGTCGTGTTACAGATTAGGCATGTGTCAGACAAGAAATAGCATGTTTTAATTACTGTGTTAACTATCGTGTTACAGATTAGGTTTGTGTCAGACAAGAAATAGCACGTTTTAATTACTGTGTTAACTATCGTGTTACAGATTAGGCGTGTGTCAGACAAGGAATAGCATGTTTTAATTACTGTGTTAACTGTCATGTTACAGATTAGGCGTGTATAAAACAAGAAATAGCATGTTTTAATTACTGTGTTAACTGTCATGTTACAGATTAGGCGTGTATAAAACAAGAAATAGCATGTTTTAATTACTGTGCTGTCGTGTTACAGACAAGAAATAGCATGTTTTAATTGCTTTGTTAACTGTCGTGTTACAGACAAGAAATAGCATGTTTTAATTACTGTGTTAACTGTCATGTTACAGATTAGGCGTGTGTCAGACAAGAAATAGCATGTTTTAATTACAGTGTTAACTGATTAAGCGCCATGAGATGATTAATCGTCTTAAGTGATTTCCCATGTCAGCCATAGGCTTATATATTGCCGAAATGTCATTGCGTTATAATACAACATGTCTGCTGCCATATTACAAACCATTAAGTCGTAACCGTGACCCACCCCTAATTCCCATTTTCCACCATCCATTTTTGTTTGGTCCAAACCTACTGTTTGTTTGGCATTGAATCAGTTAACGTACAATATTGTGGTGAACTACTGTATTAACATACAACAATATGGTTGACTATAGTTTTAACATACAACAATATGGCCAAACTATTGCATTAACAAAAAAAAGTATGATTAGACTACTGCACTTACAAATAAAATGGTTCAACTACTGCGTTAAACAAAATGGTTAAACTAGTGAGTTAACAAACAATATACACAACCGGGTCCTCGTCATGATTATGTGCCATGCTGGTAAGCTGGGGGGGGGGGGGGGGTGTCATGGATAGCCATCTCCCACAATCACCAGAATCTCGGAAGGGTCCGCGTTCTTGCCCAAGTTATGCCATCTGACCAAACCATCCAGGTATTTATCTCTGTTTTCCATTTATTATTTTCCCATTATGTTTGCTAGCAGTCGCTGCTTTTTAAGTTTATTCCGCCTCCTAACACTTACAGAAAATCTTGACTATCTACGCCTAATTTCTATACTCAATTTATGGTGTTTGATCTATTTCTTGCAGAACTGTCTCATCTGATTTTCTGTTTTCAGAAAACAGCTGTTTTCAATATATACTCCACACTATCTAAAGTTGTCCCTATCACCATGGAGATCTGCAAGCATCTTTCTCATGCTTCTTCTCAATATATACTACACTCTAACTAAAGTTGTCCCTATCACTCTGGAGATCTGCAAGCATCTTTCTCATGCCTCTTCCCAGACATGAATTTCAAGTACCAGTATCTGTGCTGGATTCTGAGCTTGGAGAGGGGAAGGAGAGTTCCGCAACACAGTTCTTGTGGAGATGTTATTTTGGGCCTTGGTTGGGAGGGAGGTCTTTCACAGGACTCAAATGACCTGAATGTCAATGAACTAGGCTTACAGGCACTGTGTTGTCTAGAAAGACGATAGTTTGTTATATTGTGCTTCAAACTGTTACATTCTGCTTCAAAAAAGGCATAATAACTACAACCCAAGGCGGGAAACAGGGAAGGAGTTATACCTCTCCTTAGCACAAAGTGTGTGCTGAATTCTAGAGACCATGTGTTACCCATGCAGCATGACCCCTCTCTTGACCTGCCTAGTTTATTCCTGAGGAAAGGTAACACCAATACACCTGGAAGAAGACAGGCTGCAGAAGCTGCCGGATCAACAAAGCAATGCTAAGACTGTCTGCCTGTCGGAGCTTTGATCTAGGTCAGCTGCATTGGGGTTATTGAGGTAAAAATCAGCCTTCAGTGAATTCACCAACCAAGAAACACATCTGATGGGCTCCGGGAGCCATATCTCAGCAACTGCCTTCTGCAACTAACAGCCACGAACACAAACAGTAGGAAAGGGCAGTTGTCTGACCACACCATAAGAAATGACGAAGTGGACACTAGGGCGATAAAGCCTTTGTGTGGCTCAAATGCCCTGAATGTCAATGCATCAGGCAGAAGAGTTTGAAGGCAATGTTCCAGAAGATTTACAGGCAATCAATGGAGGTCATCATGGCTGAATGGATAAGAACACATTTCTTAATTATTTGGTGTGCTGATGCTGAGGTAGGGAGTTCGACCCCCACATGGGTAAGTTGAACTAAAATGTTTACTTCTTTTCCTTGACTTGGGGACGTAAATTACAAGTACCTCTGAAGTCTGAGTAGGTTTGCCTGATGGTGGGGGACACTGGTAAGAGGGAAAGCTAATCCACAAGCAAAAATCAATCCTGTGCTACTGGAAGTAGCATGTCTGGCCTATGCTTGAGTTCAAAACGAGCGAAAGAAATAGGCAACCAACAAGCAATATGGAGGAAGACTGACCTTGGTCTGGATGGCAAACAGGGAGATGGACAGACAGACAGCTGCAGTGATGCCAGCTGCCAGCAACACAATGTCTGTATCATGGAAACTGTGGACAAACAAACAACATAAATTACATCATGACATCAACTCCACACTCATGTATTTTCATCATCAAGTTCCCTCTTGCTGCAGTGATGAATCTCTAGCATTGTTTGTCTTGAGCTTTCAATGTGTTATCTGCGAGGCTGTGCCCTGACTCGTGCTGCGTCTTCTTGTTTGTCCATTTATATCTTTGACGCCTCTAGCTTTTTTCTCTCTCCCCAACTTTACCTTTCATTACACTTTTCAGAAGGCTGTTACATCCTTTGATGTGATGAAAGCTTTCACTAGATTATCATGCTGTTTGATGTAACTGAAGTTTATTAGATTGTCGTGTTGTTTGATTAACTCAAGTTTAGTAGATTGTCATGTTGTTGGATGTAACTAAAGTTTAGTAGACTGTCGTGTTGTTTGATGTAACTATAGTTTAGTAAATTCTTGCGTCATATGATGTAACTAAAGTTTAGTAGATTGTCATGTCATTTGAAGTGACTAAAGTTTTCACTAGATTGTCATTTTTAAAACAATCAACTGAAGTTTAGTAGACTGTCATGTTGTTGGATGTAACTAAAGTTTAGTAGATTGTCATGTTGTTGGATGTAACTAAAGTTTAGTAGATTGTCATGTTGTTGGATGTAACTAAAGTTTAGTAGATTGTCATGTTGTTGGATGTAACTAAAGTTTAGTAGATTGTCATGTTGTTGGATGTAACTAAAGTTTAGTAGATTGTCATGTTGTTTGATGTAACTAAAGTTTAGTAAACAATATCAAATGACACAAAGTAGTGCAGCTTTACATAAAAGAATTACGACACATACAGGACGCTGCAGTGATTAATTTTTATCAGCAAACACATATACAAAACACAGTAAAATTATGAAAAAATGAAAGCAATGAAGAGAAAGTAAAAATTGGAAAAAATTTTCCTGCTTACCTCAGAATTCCAAGCTGTGTATAGCCTTGAATGTCACCATTGTCTATTTTGGGGCTACACACAGCTCAGAATTCTGAGGTAAGTAGGAACATTTTTTTTCCAATTTTTATTTTCTCTTCATTGCTTTCATTTTTTCATCATTTTATTCTTCTCATTCTGGCGTCACGACTTAATGTAGTCACAGGAGATCTCTGTGACAATATGTTGTGTTTGGTGTATGTGTTTGTTTGCTGATGAAGGTTAATTGCCGCAACGTCTTGCATGTATCGTAATTCTGTTATGTAAAGCTGCACTACTTTGTGCCATTTTATATTGTTTATATTTTCACATCTTTACTGCAGTTCCACCAAATTTTATTCATAATTTTACTAAAGTTTAGTAGAGTGTCATGATGCTGTTGTAGAAGAAGTATTAGTAATAGTAGTAGTAGTAGAAGAAGTATTAGTAGATGTGATGGTAGTAGTAGCAGTAGTAGTAGTTGTAGTAGTAGTAGTAGCAGTAGTAGTAGTGGTAGTAGTAGTAGTAGCAGTAGTAGTAGTAGTAGTAGTAGTAGTAGTAGTAGTAGCAGCAGCAGTAGTAGCAGCAGCAGTAGTAGCAGCAGCAGCAGCAGCAGCAGCAGCAGCAGTAGTAGTAGTAGTTGTCAGAGTCTAATGTATTGCCAGCAGAGATGCAGGGACATCGTTACGCCCGCCAGGCGAATAGTCCCTAGTGGGGATGCTGTAACATCGTTACGCCCGCCAGGCGAGTATTAGTTACCTGCCTGCGAGGTTGCCGGCTGACGAGACAGCCAGCAGTCAGGCAAGGACAAAGCAGGACGCACGCAGGCCTCGTGAAACCACTTCAGGTGGGCAGGCGCGTTGCGAGAAATAGCCAGACAGCTCTGGGACTCGGACTCGACTGGACGTATGATGGGAGAAAGGCTTGTGTAGTTCTGTGGCCCGAAAGTCGAGTGCTTGTACATCTTGTGAGACATTGTAAGCTGTGGGTTGCCTGTAAGTGTATTGTTATAACTTATGTATTGTGATGATCATCTCTAGATCGTGATCTGTAAATAAATCCATCGAAACTTCGTGTCGTTGAGTCTCAAGTCAAATCACGTTGTACTTGTACTGTCTCACATGTGTTAGGTTAACGAGCCAGGTTTAAGACCCTGACATGTGTGGACGTGGTGGCATTCGTCCGGCTTTAAAATGAACGTGGTTTAAGTAATTAACATTTAAAACCTAGATTTGTGAACTTAGACATTTTTGTCCAACTTTAGAGTGCATTTAAAGGTGATTGTGAAGGCTCATTTTGATATATATTATTACACTGTTTGAACATGGAGACTAAATGTGAACGTAAAGTACATACATATTGTTTGATCTTGTAAACGTGTAAAACATTTGTGATTGTGGAACTTGTCACCGTTTTGACCTTGTCGACATTGTGAAGTTGTCGCCATTGTGACCTTGTCGCCATCTTGTAAACTTGATGTCTATGTCCTTACTGAATGTCATCTTGATGTAAGTGATGTGTCATCAATGTTGTATAATGTTGAGATATAGTTAGATTGTCTTTGAAAAGTGAATTGTAGAAAGCAGAAAGTTTCGGAAAGAAAGTGACTTGTGATTTAAAAAAAAAAAATTGTTGACGGACAACATTACGACCTACAATTACACTCAACGCCATACAAACCTAATCAAAACTTAGTGAAAAGCATACACACCACATCAAATAGACATTAATTTATTTTCTCCAAAAACAAAGCAGGTTTTCTGTGCCATCTGAAACCCTTGCCCGTAGAGGTCATTGGTGTTTTGAAGTAGCGACCCTACAGTTCCTAGTCCGAATTTCAACCGTTCTTCACCGCATCCAGGACCCTTGAGTATATTTTTCTTTCTATATACTTTCGGATGCAAATTTAGGCACATATTGTAAATAGAACACAATTGTAAATTGTTCACTTTACTAACAACTTGTAACAAATTGTGTGTCTGATATTTCATTTGCATTTTCCATCATGTCGTCATTAAATGATTTCATCGATATGGGGTTGAAGTTAAAGTTAACGGGTGATGAGTTAACGAAGTGGAGTGAGAAGAAATACTCTGAATACCACGAGCGTGAAGAAAGAGCAGCTGAAAGAGCATTAAAGCAGGCAGAAGTAGAGGCAGAAACAGCCTTAAAGCAAGCAGAGGCAGCAACCGCAGCAAAACAGGCAGAATTAGAACTATCTGCAAAGACAAAACAAGCTGAGTTAGATATTGAACTGAAGAAAGCTGAGATAGCAGCTCAGAGTAAACGGGAAGAGCTGGAAGTGCAACTAAAAATCAAACAACTTTATACTGAGACTGCCATAAACAAAGAGTCCAAGAAATCTGAGAGACTGGAGAAAGAAAACCAGTACAAGAAATATCAAGGTATCGTAAGAAATTATACCTTGGGTGACTGCATTGCAGCCTTCACCCAAAATTTTGAGACTTTAATGGACCATTACCAGGTCCCATTGTCTGAATGGAATATAATTTATATGAGAAGTTTATCAGGGGAGCCTCTGAAAGTCATAGAGACTATCCCCAAAGACCTCAGAAAAGATTACCATTATCTAAAATCAAAGATTATGGCACATTTTATGTTAGATGAGGCAGGTTACAGAGAACAATTCAGCAAGTTGAGCCCCAAACCGACTCAAACGTTCTCTGACTACCTATGCTTAGTCCGAGACATATTTTCCAAATGGACTTCAGCAGCTAAAATTGATAAGAACTATCAAAAGTTAGAAGATCTTATCATCAGAGATAAAGTCATTTCATCTATTCCATCAGCATTTTCAAAGTTTTTGCAAGAGAATGAATGTACGAGTGTAGAGCAGATTGATAGGCGTGGTTCGGCTTATTACACAGCCAACAAACATTGTTTTGCCAGTGAAGCTACTGAAACCAATTTTGTAGCATCGGCTAACTATGACAAACCCTATAGTAGGCACAAACCTTATAAGCCTACATCTGAGAAGTACAACCATTGTAACTATTGTAGAATGTCACATCATCAAGGTGAGATGTGCGACAAGAACCCCGCATATCTTACATATTTACAGAACATCGTAAACAGACAAGATAAGGAGCGTAAATCCTTTAGAAATTTGCGTAAATGTTTCCTCTGTAAGGCGTATGGACATTATCGCCATGATTGTAAAGGTAGGCAAATGACCAAGAAAGCCAATGCCGCCTTATTTGATAGTTCATCATCAGATGAAGAACAATCAGAGAAACGCCCTGTGAACTCAGCACAGGCTTTTGATATGTTTAACGCCAATAAATGTACTGTATGTAATACCTTTTATGAAGATGGTATTTTAACATGCGGCCACTCCATTCCTATTGCCAATGAAGAAGCTAATTTGGTAGTAGATTCCAAAGGCAGAATAAACATCCATCAAGGATATGTGAATGGCAAGCCTGCTACAGTCCTTCGGGACACGGGAAGTTCACTGATTGGACTGAAGAGAACGTTCATAATGCCTACAGACTATACAGGCAGGCACGTAACATGCAGAACATTCTCCGGCAATATTGAAAAGTACCCACTAGCATGGGCATATATTCAAACACCTTTCCTCACTGGGAAAGTAAAATGCGCAGCATTAACAAACCCGGTGTGTGATATTATAATTGGAAATTTACCAGAGGTGAATGATATGCCTCATGACATAACATCTCTTTGCATTAATGAGATCACAACATCACCATCAAATGTCATCATTGATAATGTTGTACCACCTAATGAATGTATGGTAGCTAATGTAGCACTAGGATCTCATGACATCATTGATAACACTGTTTCATCACCATCTGATATCATTGAATGTGTGAACGCAGTAACCAGATCTACTGCTAGAATGCAAGATGAAATTAATCAAACTGAGGCTATAGAAATGCTTAGCCCAGTATTACTACCTCCTAAAACCATGAAGGAGACTTTTGTAACAGCCCAAAAGGCTGATACTTCATTATCAAAATATTGTAATCTGATCGGCCAAAAGCCAAAGTTAACCAAAAATGCAAGATGGCATTTCGCTTTGAAAAATTGTATCCTCACCAGGTATTATACCAGAGGTGACACCACACCAGAGCAAACTGTTTTGCCAATTGAGTATCGTAAGCAAGCCTTACATCTTGCCCATGATATACCTCTTGCAGGACATATGGCATACGCTAAGACCAGATCGAGATTATTATTACAGTTTTATTGGCCCAAATTCTGCAATGACATTAAGCAATATTGCAGGAGTTGTGACATCTGCCAAAAACTTGTAAAGAAAGGAAAAAACCCACAGACAAAGTTACAAATTACTGACTTAGCCAGTCGACCTTTTGAGAAAATATCTGTCGACATAGTGGGCCCTCTTAATCAGATAACAACCAGAGGGAATAAATATATATTAACTATTGTTGATCAATGTAGCCGCTGGCCTGAAGCGATTCCGCTAAAGAACATAACTGCCAATGACATAATGGAAGTTTTCTTCCATATATTTTCACGGATAGGATTTCCAGACACTATCCAATCAGATAGGGGAAGTCAGTTCATTGCCGCATCTACTCAAGCTTTCACCAAAATGTTAGGAGTGAAGCAATGTTTCAATTCCCCGTACCATCCTCACTCGAGTGGAATTATAGAAAAATTTAACGGTGATTTAAAGCATATGCTTGCTAAAGTCACGCAAGAGCACCCCAATAACTGGGACGTATATTTACCTGCTATTCTCTTTGCTTATCGCGAGGTGCCACATGCTAGTACAGGTTTCTCTCCTTTTGAACTTATCTATGGTGCCAAACCACGTGGCCCATTAAGCATCTATCAACAAATGTTAACTGAATCCACTCCTTTACTCAAACCCATATCATCATACGTATACGTTACATCATTGCGTGAAAGAATCATCAAATCTTGTATAATTGCAAAGGATGCACTAAAATTATCTGGTGCTACATATAGACAATATGCTGACAAAGGTAACAGGACAATAACGTTGACACCTGGACAGGACGTTCTTCTTCTTCTACCTAGTGACAGACACTTATTGACTGATTCTTGGCAAGGACCATTTAAAGTGACGAGACAGATTTCACCTGTAGACTATGAGATCCAAATAAAAGACAAACACATAATATTCCACGTCAATATGCTAAGACCATATTACAACAGAGACAACGAACAAGACGATACAACAGCATGTACAGTGATAATAGACCATGAAGATGACGAGGCTAGTGACGAAATTCCAACACCTGCATTAGACACGACAAACTGCTTGAAGGAAATTAAGATCAACCCAAAGTTAACTCAAGCAGAAACAGACAGTTGCAAACAGCTCATACAACAGTACAACACCATTTTCTCCAACAACCCAGGACAAACAGAATTAGTACAACATCACATCACACTCACTTCAAATACAACTATAAAATGCAGACCATACACCATTCCATTGCATTACAAAGAACATTTACATCAAGAGATCATCAGCTTAGAGAAAAACAACATCATTAGACGGTCCCAATCAAATTTCTCATCTCCAATGGTCATAGTACGCAAAAAGGACAACACAATAAGACTCTGTGTCGACTATAGGAAATTAAATAAGATAACTCTTTTAGATTTAGAGCCAATGGCAAACTCTGAAGATCTATTGACAGAACTGACAGACGCTAGGTTCTTTACGAAGGTAGACATGACAAAAGGTTACTGGCAAATAGCAGTAGACGAACAGAGCAGACATCTGACAGCTTTTGCCACACCTTGGGGACTGTACAAATGGTGCAAACTTCCATTTGGGCTTGTCAATGCCCCAGCAACATTCGTACGTATGACACGACTTCTACTAGTAGACATACCGAATATTATCTGTTACATAGACGACATTTGTGTTCACACAAAGACAATGACAGACCACATAAAGACATTAGAACAGACATTTGAACGCATTAGACAGCACGGACTGACGGTAAAGCCTGCAAAAGTAGACATAGCCTATCAGGAAATATCCTTCTTGGGGTACAAAATATCTAATGGCTTTGTCACGACAGACGATAACATTGTGTCCAAGATACTAAAACTCTCACTTCCGACTACGAAAAAGCAAGTCAGAAGTTTGTTGGGACTTATAAATTATTATAGGCAGTTCATACCAGATTTTGCTGAACTGACCGAAGTATTTACTAACTTACTAACAAAAGATCAACCCGAGAAAATTGTAAGCAATGAATGCCTAAAATTTGCATTCCAGAAAGTATTATCTTATTTCTCTGAGAATAGTTTAAAGAATCCCATTCTCAAATTGCCAAATTTTCTTATTTCTTTCAGATTACGCACAGACGCGAGTTACGTAGCGATTGGAGCAGTTCTGTTACAGGAACATGATAACATCTTACATCCTGTATATTACTTCTCGAGAAAATTAAAACCTAGAGAACGCTCTTGGTCGACACCACAGTTGGAAGCCCTTGCTCTAGTTGAGGGTATAACTAAATTTTACAGATTCCTCCTGGGACGTCATTTTATTGTGGAGTCTGACAGTAGTCCATTGAGATTTATCAATTCAGGTGTACCTTCCAACCAAATGATAGCTCGCTGGTCTCTTAAACTTCAAGATTACAGCTTTGAAGTTCGACACATCGCGGGCAGAACCAACACGATTGCCGATCTTTTGTCCCGTTGTCCGACCGACCCAGTAAGCACCAATGTCTGAGTGCAGTGTGCAAAATACACTCAGACCAACACAGCCATGCATCAGTGAAGTTTTTTTTCCCACGAAAGCTGTGTATGTCTATATGATGTGATAGGGTGTATTCCCAATATATATAGTTTTTTTTTCTTATTTTATTATTAATGTAGTGATGGTCGTGAATAATTGTGTAGTGTGTGGTAGAAAGAGAACTTTATTAATTGTATATATTACGAAACAAGAACAGTGCCACATTCGCTCTGAACTTACCGCAAGCGAACTATCCAATTTATCCGTGGTATCTGCATTTGGAACATATCCAGTGATATTTTAACTCCGTGTGTGAAAGTGTGACCTGAACATTGACATCTACACCACTTCAGTCAATCAAAATCCAGAAGTTTTTCCAGTGAAACAACCGACACATGAATGATCAGAACATTGCACATTCCGTTTTACTACATCAGACCGGAACAAGTGTGTTCTACAAAGTTCAACATCAGCTGTTCGTGTGTACTTCCGGATGAGTTCGAAATTTAGTTTAAAAGTAGCAGACGACAAACAAAAGCTTAAAAAGTTATAACACTTCTAAACTATTTACGATTCAATAATTTCGAATACATAAATTGTGTATTAAGATTTTTCATTTAGTGTAATCTTAGAATCATATCTTGATTAATTTATTCATACTACCAACATTTTTTCGCTAGTATGGAGAAACATCAAGCTATGACGCTGAGAAATAGAAGAATTATTGTAAGATATTATATTTCTTAATTTTTGAAGTTATGTCCCTTTCATTTAATTGTTATTACATTATTACACCAAGGGCGTTAATTGAAATGTATACGATGATGTGTTGTAGATAAATAACCATGTCGTTGCCAGAGTGTTAACACGCCAAGAAACCATCTACTGGGCATGGTAGAGTGTTACCGACATTGCAGACCGACACAAGAACTCCTGGCCAAATGAGGTCAGAGTTTGAGCGTTGAATGCGGCTTATATAAAGCCGTATTACAGTCTTGCCAGATGTTTTTTGTCTCAAAAAGCATATTATTACTTTTTTTTGAAAGGCTGCGAGGTAGTTGCTTGGGAAGCTGTTACTACCGATCTGACTGGGTCAATAATGCAATTAAGGTAATCAGCCATCGAGAGGATGAAGCTTGACGAGTGTTAAAGGTTGAACACCACATGTTTTAGATACAATGTCCATTTCTTATGTGTTTCTATGCCAAGATGTGTGTTTTTGTATTTCTACACCAAAGTAAATGTATATAACAGAAAGGTTGACTCTGACAGGTTAAAAATATTAACCCAGTATTGTATATAGAATGTACATGAAAGATGACATCTTTCATGAAGAAGCCCCGGGGGAGCATGTCAGAGTCTAATGTATTGCCAGCAGAGATGCAGGGACATCGTTATGCCCGCCAGGCGAATAGTCCCTAGTGGGGATGCTGTAACATCGTTACGCCCGCCAGGCGAGTATTAGTTACCTGCCTGCGAGGTTGCCGGCTGACGAGACAGCCAGCGGTCAGGCAAGGACAAAGCAGGACACACGCAGGCCTCGTGAAGCCACTTCAGGTGGGCAGGCACGTTGCGAGAAATAGCCAGACAGCTCTGGGACTCGGACTCGACTGGACGTATGATGGGAGAAAGGCTTGTGTAGTTCTGTGACCCGAAAGTCGAGTGCTTGTACATCTTGTGAGACTGATTGTAAGCTGTGGGTTGCCTGTAAGTGTATTGTTATAACTTATGTATTGTGATGATCATCTGTAGATCGTGATCTGTAAATAAATCCATCGAAACTTCGTGTCGTTGAGTCTCAAGTCAAATCACGTTGTACTTGTACTGTCTCACATGTGTTAGGTTAACGAGCCAGGTTTAAGACCCTGACAGTAGTAGTAGTAGTAGTAGTAGTAGTAGTAGTAGTAGTAGTAGTAGCAGCAGCAGCAGCAGCAGCAGCAGCAGCAGCAGCAGCAGCAGCAGCAGCAGCAGCAGCAGCAGCAGCAGCAGCAGCAGCAGCAATAGCAAAAGTAGTAGTAGTAGTAGTAGTAGTAGCAGCAGCAGTAGTAATGGTAGTGGTAGTAGTCATAGCAAGGACTTCTTGTGTCACAAATATTGAAACAACTAAGTAGCAGCTACATTAGCAGTAGTAGTAGTAGTAGTAGTAGTAGTAGTAGTAGCAGTAGCAGTAGTAGTAGTAGTAGTAGTAGCAGCAGCAGCAGCAGCAGTAGTAGTAGTAGTAGTAGTAGTAGTAGTAGTAGTAGTAGTAGTAGTAGTAGTAGTAGTAGTAATAGTAGTAGTAGTAGCAGCAGCAGGAGTAGTAGTAGCAGTAGTAGTAGCAATAGTAGTAGTAGTAGTAGTAGTAGTAGCAGCAGCAGCAGCAGCAGCAGCAGCAGCAGCAGCAGCAGCAGCAGCAGCAGCAGCAGCAGTAGTAGTAGTAGTAGTAGCAGCAGCAGTGGTACTGGGTAGTAGTAGCAGTGGTAGTGGGTAGTAGTAGCAGTGGTAGTAGTAGCAGAGGTTGTGGTAGTAGCAGCAGTAGTGGTAGTAGTACCAAAGTCATCTCACCTGCTGATGGTTGCAGTCATGTATGAGAAGGCCAGAGTCTGCAATGTGTATAAATAAACATAGAGATTTAAACATGAGAGTATGGGCATATGATGTGATATAATGATGGGGGCTTGCAACAAGATCATAGTTGTGTGACATCTCATGATTTTGCTTCACTAGTGTACACAACAGGTACAAACCACCATGGTTAATAAAACGACACTATTCTTTAAATGGTCACATAGATCCAACATTTCACATTACAGACATGATCATATAGATCCAAAACAAACAAACAAACACACAGAGACATTATATATATATATATATATATATATATATATATATATATATATAGAGAGAGAGAGAGAGAGAGAGAGAGAGAGAGAGAGAGAGAGAGAGAGTAGAAAGCAGAGAGAGAGCGTAGAAAGCAGAGAGAGAGAGAAAAAGAGAGAGAGAGTAGAAAGCAGAGAGAGAGAGAAAGAGAGAGAGAGAGAGAGTAGAAAGCAGAGAGAGAGAGAGAGAGAGGAGAGAGAGAGAGAGAGAGAGAGAGAGAGAGAGAGAGAGAGAGAGAGAGAGAGAGAGAGAGAGAGAGAGAGAGAGAGAGAGAGAGAGAGAGAGAGAGAGAGAGTTTGCCATCTCATTCGATCACCAGAGTTGTGGCTCAGCTCCGTATTTCTGTCTTGACCATTTCTCATCACATGCTCACAAAGACCCAACATTTCTCATCCATCATGTGCCATGCCAATAAGCTGGGTGGTCATGTTTTGCCATCTCATTCGATCACCAGAGTTGTGGCTCAGCTCCGTGTTTCTGGCTAGACCATTTCTCATCACATCCTCACAAAGATCCAACATTTCTTTTTTACAGGTCTAACATTTCTCGTTACATACAAACACCCAACATTTATTGTTACAGGTCTAACATTTCTTGTCACATGGTCACAAACACACAACATTTCTTGGTACAGGTGTAAGGGTTCAACCCCCTACCTAGACACACCAGATGTTGAATACCAAGCACTGTTATCCACTGGACCATGCTCATCTCCACCACTGCTGATGAATTCATGTGCGAAGTAACAGCCATGGAGACAAACATCCAATATTTCACATTACAGATCATGAGACAGAGCAAAACTAGGAATATCAGATACAACAACAACAACAACAACAACAACAACAATAGACAAGCTTGAAACTAGCAATATAAATAAATAACAAAAAAGATTGAACAGATATGACATCCAGAAAGCTAGCGATAGAAGTCAATACAAGACAACAGGTGTGCATGGCTGTTGACAGAAATACAACAGATTGATACAAATCAAACTGCACATCCAACTGCGTGTTTACTCTAAGTCAGCTGCATGTACTTTAGAGGACATCGCAGTCAACCGCAGCATTAATTAGTTGTTTGAGAGTTCCCAGGCAGTTTTAGTTCAGTAGTTTGCCATAGAGAAGTGTCAAGTGACTAGAATGCTGGGCTATCCTTAGGGAGACCGGGGTTCAAATTCTCAATAAGGTGTGGATTTTTTTCTGTCGGGGGTAGGAAAGAAACCCTAACCTGCACAGTTAGCGGCAACAGCACTAGCTAGATGGCCTTAATTATTCAGGTTCAATATTATTCCCCCCCCCCCCCCCCAGTTTGACACCGCAAGGTACATTAGGCAGTTGATAACAGTTTTGTGTGTTTTTGACAGTTTGTCATTGTTTCTAAATGGCCAACTTCTCATGTTATGGAAATTAACACAAAGCAATCTTCGACCAAACTGCCCACTGCAAATTTCGAGATCCTCAACTTAACTTAGTATGCAGACAAAGTAAGAAATATGCAAGGGAGCAAAGAAATATGCAGGGGAGCTAAGAAATATGCAGAGGAGCTAAGACATATGCAGGGAAGCTAAGAAATATGCAGGGAAGCTAAGAAATATGCAGGGGAGCTAAGAAAATGTGCATATCACTGCCCACAAAGCCACAGATGCTGGTTTATGTGTTTACAATAATGTAACTTCTCATGTTATTGAAATTAACGCAAAGCAATCTTCGACCAAACTGTCCACTGCAAATTTTGAGATCCTCAACTTAGTAAGCAGGGGAGCTAAGAAATGTGCAGGGGAACTAAGAAATATGCACGGGAGCAAAGAAATATGCAGGGGAGCTGAGAAATATGCAGGGGAGCTAAGACATATGCAGGGGAGCTAAGACATATGCAGGGGAGCTAAGAAATATGCAGGGGAGGTAAGAAATATGCAGGGGAGCAAAGAAATATGCAGGGGAGCTGAGAAATATGCAGGGGAGCTAAGAAAATGTGCATATCACTGCCCACAAAGCCACAGATGCTGGTTTATGTGTTTACAATAATGTAACTTCTCATGTTATGAAATGAACGCAAAGCAATCTTCGACCAAATCGCCCACTACAAATTTTGAGATCCTTAACTTAGTATGCAGGGGAGCTAAGAAATATGCAGGGGAGCAAAGAAATATGCAGGGGAGCAAAGAAATATGCAAGGGAGCTAAGAAATGTGCAGGGGAGCTAAGAAATATGCAGGGGAGCTAAGAAATATGCAGGGGAAAATGTACCACTACCTTCATAGCCACAGATGCTGGTTTATGTGTTTACAGTAATGTATATAAAAGAGTAGTCAAGAAGCTACAGAAAACAAATCTTGAAACAAATAAATTATTACAGCTGGGTTTTCTGAGTGCTGATGGTTTGTGTGACGATGACTGCTATGACAATGGTTTTTCTGTGAAAATGGTTTGCGTATGATGATTTTTCTGTGACAGTTGTTTCTGTAAAGTTGTCTGTGACAATGGTTTTTGTGTAATAACGGTTTTTCTGTGTGACAATGGTTTTTCTGTATCAGAATGGTTTTGGTATGGGAATGATTGTTCTGCCTGACACTGGTTTCTGTGTGACAGTGGTTTTTCTGCCACAATGATTTTTGTGTCACAATGATTCTCAATGGTTTCTGTATATCACAGTACAAACATAGACAGAGAATAATTCACTCATCTACTTACAAACAGTCCAAGACAAATCAAGTTTCCTGGATGCTGTCGTCTGAAAACAAAAACAAAAACCTAGAACTCTATATTAAAAGAAAAAAAAAAACAACAACATGGAACTCAATATTAAAAGAAAAAAAAAACGACCTCACAGAACTCTTTCAAAAGGAAACAACAACAACAACCTAAAAGTATACATTACAAGAAAACAAAAATAAAAACCTAGAATTCTATATCAAAAGAAAACAAAAACCTAGAACTCTAAATCAAAATAAAACAAAAACCTAGATCTCTATATTAAACGAAAACAAAAAACAACAACATGGAACTCAATATTAAAAGAAAACAAAAACCACAACCTCACAGAACTCTTTCAAAAGAAAACAACAACAACAACAACAACAACAACAACAACAATAACAACAACCTAGAACTCAATATTAAAAGAAAACAAAAACCACAATCTCACATAACTCTTTCAAAAGGAAACAACAACAACCTAGATCTCTATATTAAAAGAAAAACATAAAATACCTAGAATTCTATATCAAAAGAAAACAAAAACCTAGAACTCTATATCAAAAGAAAACAAAAACCTAGAACACTATATCAAAAGAAAACAAAAACCTATAACTCTATATCAAAAGAAAACAAAAACCTAGAACTCAATATCAAAAGAAAACAAAAACCTAGAACTCAATATCAAAAGAAAACAAAAACCTGGAACTCTATATCAAAAGAAAACAAAAACCTAGAACACTATATCAAAAGAAAACAAAAACCTATAACTCTATATCAAAAGAAAACAAAAACCTAGAACTCAATATCAAAAGAAAACAAAAACCTAGAACTCAATATCAAAAGAAAACAAAAACCTGGAACTCTATATCAAAAGAAAACAAAAACCTAGAACTCTATATCAAAAGAAAACAAAAACCTAGAACTCTATATCAAAAGAAAACAAAAACCTAGAACTCTATATCAAAAGAAAAAAAAACCTAGAACTCTATATCAAAAGAAAACAAAAACCTAGAACTCTATATCAAAATAAAACAAAAACCTAGAAATTTATATCAAAAGAAAACAAAAACCACAACCTCCTAGAACTCTATTTCAAAAGAAAACAAAAACCTAGAACTCTATATTAAAAGAAAATAAAAACAACAACCTAGAACTCTATATTAAAAGAAAACAAAAACAACAACCTAGAACTCTATTTCAAAAGAAATAAAACAAAAACAACCACCTAGAACTCTATTTCAAAAGAAAAAACAACAACCTTGACCTCTATATCAAAACAATACAAGATACTGTGAACCAGGCTATTGCTCTAACTTCTTGTCAAACAAGATGTTTTCACAACAGTAAAGTGAAGGGACTGAAATAATACCACATGAGGTATACCAAGAATAATATAGAACAGAAGCACTACCACACAAGGTATACCAAGAATGAAATAGAACAGAAACACTACCACATGAGGTATACCAAGAATGAAATAGAACAGAAACACTACCACATGAGGTATACCAAGAATGAAATAGAACAGAAATATTACAACATGAGGTATACCAAGAATGAAATAGAACATAAATACTACCACATGAGGTATACCAAGAATGAAATAGAACAGAAATACTACCACATGAGGTATACCAAGAATGAAATAGAACAGAAATACTACAACATGAGGTATACCAAGAATGAAATAGAACAGAAATACTACCACATGAGGTATACCAAGATGAACTAGAACAGAAACACTGCTACACAAGGTACACCAAGAATGAAATAGAACAGAAACACTACTATACAAGGTATACCAAGAATTAAATAGAACAGAAACACTACTATACAAGGTATACCAAGAATGAAATAGAACAGAAACACTACCACCCAAGGTATACCAAGAATGAAATAGAATAGAAACACTACCACACGAGGTATACCAAGAATGAAATAGAACAGAAACACTATTATACAAGGTATACCAAGAATGAAATAGAACAGAAACACTACTATACAAGGTATACCAAGAATGAAATAGAACAGAAACAGAGTTTAGAACCATGCTGAAGCCAGCAACAGAGTACGACAGTGATAACTAATTAACACAAGATGGAAATAACACTGATCAGACATTAATTGTGAAATAAACTTTATGACAATGACTAATTAACACAAGTTGGAAATAACACTGATCAGACATTAATTGTGAGTTGAGTTGAGTTGAGTTAAGAACCGACATCACTGCACTCAGGACATTCCCATACGTGCTCCGTCCCCTCGTTCAACAGCCAGTGAAGAGTCATACTACTAATCGTTCCCACCGCTATCTGATTAAAAGTTCTCCTGGTTATCCCTCTCAGTTTTGATATTCTTCCAGAACCCCTGCCGATCCCCCGCAATCTCATTCTTTCCACATATGAGTTCTCAATCCGCCTTCTCCACCAGGTCCCACAAGCGCACAACCACCTCCCCCTTGTCCATAGGCAAAATACCACCAAGAGGTGCCCTCCCTGCTAGCCTATCAGCCTGTTCATTCCCTCGTACACCCGCATGGCCAGGGCAAAATATCCATACAACATTAATTGTGAAAGAAACTTGAAATACTGTAATCAAAGCAAACACATTTCTGTAGGTACAAAAATATACAAAGGATAATATGATGAAAATGATGACGATGACAACCAACCTGACACTGGGGCAGCAAACCAAGGTTATGTAGAACACCAGAAACAGACCGCTGTTGAAGGAGACCAGGAGTATAGTTCAATTACATATCTGTTTGTTTTAACATGCAGAGAGAGAGAGAGCATGTGGGTGTGTGTGTGTGTGTGTGTGTGTGAGAGAGAGAGAGAGAGAGAGAGAGAGAGAGAGAGAGAGAGAGAGAGAGAGAGAGAGAGAGAGAGACAGACAGACAGACAGAGAGAGACAGACAGACAGACAGACAGAGAAGGAACATATACATGCATATATAAGAGAGAGGGCAGGAGAGGGGAAAACAGTGGAGAATGTGTGTGAGAGAGGGAGGGAGGAAAAAGCAGAGAGATAGGGTAAAAAGAAAAGTTAGTGCAAAAGAAATATAGCAGGAAATAGAAAGAGAAAGGCAGGAGCAAAAGGAGGCAAGATAGAGTGTGTGGGTGTGTCAAAGAGGGTGGAGATGGGAGGAGAGTGTGAGAGAGACAGAGGGAGATGGAGAGGGGGAGGGGAGGGAAAGGGAGAAGAGAAAGAGAGAGAGTACCATTTCATGACACTCTCTGGTTCTTTTTGCCCTGAACTGTTTCTTCCATTATGGTTTACAGTAGATTTATTTACTTTGATAAGACCAAAGTACCAAATGGTTCCTTCCATTATGGTTTACAGTAGATTGTTATTTTTCTCTGATGGGATCAAAGTACCAAATGGTTCCTTCCATTATGGTTTACAGTAAATTGTTATTTTTCTCTGATGAGGTCTAAGAACCAAATGGTTCCTTCCATTATGGTTTACAGTAGATTGTTATTTTTCTCTGATGAGACCAAAGTACCCAAATTTTTCCTTCCATTATGGTTTACAGTAAATTGTTAGTTTCTCTGATGAGACCAAAGTACCAAAATGTTTCCTTCCATTATGGTGTACAGTAAATTGTTATTTTCTCTGATGAGACCAAAGTACCAAAATAGTTCCTTCCATTATGGTTCACAGTAGATTGTTATTTTACTGATGAGACCAACGTGCAGAACTGTTCTTTCCGTTATGACTCACAACAGATTGTTATTTTCTCTGATGAAACCAAAGTACAGAAATGTTCCTTCCATTATGGCTCACAACAGATTGTTATTTTCTCTGATGAGACCAAAGTACAGAACTGTCCCTTCCATTATGGCTCACAACAGATTGTTATTTTCTCTGATGAGACCAAAGTACAGAACTGTTCCTTCCATTATGGCTCACAACAGATTGTTATTTTCTCTGATGAGACCAAAGTACAGAACTGTTCCTTCCATTATGGCTCACAACAGATTGTTATTTTCTCTGATGAGACCAAAGTACAGAACTGTTCCTTCCATTATGGCTCACAACAGACTGTTATTGTCTCTGATGAGACCAAAGTACAGAACTGTTCCTTCCATTATGGCTCACAACAGACTGTTATTTTACTGATGAGACCAAAGTACAGAAATGTTCTTTCCATTATGGCTCACAACAGATTGTTATTGTCTCTGATGAGACCAAAGTACAGAACTGTTCCTTCCATTATGGCTCACAACAGACTGTTATTTTACTGATGAGACCAAAGTACCAAACTGTTCCTCCCATTATTGAGGCAACTACACTGGCACAAACTACAACTAAGGAAACTACACAGAGGCATGCGGTACAAAAGTCTACTAGTTGATTTTCATCTAATCAACAACTAGCACTCATCTTCCCCCATTGTAAAAGATGTTTCCTAGCTCAGGTTGTCTAATCATCCACCTTCAAACCAACTCACAGACTGATAGATGACAATGAGTTCCTAGTCGATGGCCATGGACACAAAACAACAAACCTGAATTTTATATTCACAGTCAAACAACAAACTAAACACAAGAAGACTTACTATGCCAGCAAATAAAACCATATATTTTCCCGTACCCATATTTTCACTGGTTCCCTGCAAAATAAATAATAAAAGCAGTTATTTGCAATGTTTATGGAAATAAGATTGTAATATTATTCATCAAATAGCAAGTTGTTTCCTTCTGCATCTTCTTCCACTTACCATTCCAACACTGTTCTTTTTAAACCATTGTGATGTGTGATCTAGAAAAAGTATTTCAGTTTCTGAGACATCATTCTGCTTACGGGCCAGCTGGCATCGAGGTTCGGATCTTTTGGCATGCTAGTGTTTTCTTTCATTTTAATCCAGCGTATTCTAAGAATTTTTCTGTAACAATGTTCAAAAGCCTTGATTTTCTTTCATAGCATTTGTGCTAATTCCCATAACTTTTACTGCATAGATGTTGAACAGGTGTGGGGAGAGAAGGCAACCCTGTATTACCTCCCCTTGCACCTCAAACTACATGGATATTTCACCAGCATCTCTGATAGCTGCTTATTGTTTGTGCTAACACTGAATGCTTTCTGACTACATAGAAAAGCTCTGAAGCTGTTACAGAATTTGTGTACAGGAAAAGCATCTGGTCTAGTCAGTTAGAAGGAGCAAACAATATATTAGCTATTCTTCTAGGGATTTAATATCTTTGTCTCTAGTTCACAAACTCTAAATAAGACTGTGTTAAATATGCGCACACAAAAGCGCACGCACGTATACAGATGAGAGAGAGTGAGGAGATGAGAGAGAGAGAGAGGAGAGAGAGAGAGAGAGAGAGAGAGAGAGAGAGAGAGAGAGAGAGAGAGAGAGAGAGAGAGAGAGAGAGAGAGAGAGAGAGAGAGAGTCTCCATTTTTCATATTCAACTAAATCCAGTCTGAATCCAACAAGTGCCTGAATAATTCCCAACAACTTTTCAACTCAATTCAACAGTTGCCCAAATCAATCTAACAATTCAACTAAACCCAAATGTTGTCCAACAAAATCCAATAGTTATCCAACACAGCCCCACAGTTATCCAACTGAAAATCTGAGCCATGGGTGGCACATAGGCAATATACAGTCTGGAGAAGCACCAGGTATGAATTCATTTGTGGAAGATAATTCACATGAACTAAGGAACCCAAAGGTTGTATGTATAATCTACCAAGATCCCAGGATAGCACACTTAATGTTTAGCCTTTAGCCTACAAAAGCACAAAATGGGAGGTATCATGTGAATGTTTGACAGCTTCAAGAACCCAAGGAATGTATGTATAATCTACCAAGATCCTGGTATAGTTCACCTCATGTCTAGCCTTCTGGGACAACAGCACAAAATGGGAGGTATTGTGTGAATGTTTGACAGCTTCTTCTTCTTCTTCTTCTTCTTCTGCATTCATCCTGAGTGTTTTTCCAGATGTAATTGCGGTGTATTGTTATGCACCCTTGGGCCTAGACCCTTAGGCCAACACATCCGAATTTTGCATGTGTTTTTGACCAGATTAGCTTTCCTGGGGGACTCTCACTTTTGTGGGCCGTCCACATCCCAGCTGGTCAAGTTAGAACGGTCAAAAATGATATGATCAGCCCTCAGCCCGCAAGTCGCTGTGCCCTGAAAACAAAATAGTTAGAGCTGTTCCAGTCACGACGGATATTCAGAAAACTAGCTAGTCAGAGCTGTTCCGGACATGAAGGACATTCGGAAGACTAGAGAGTTGTTCCGAGCACAAGGGACAATTAGAAAATTAGCTAGTCAGAGCTGTTCCAAGCAGAAGGGACATTTCACTCGGATGTTCTTGCGTTGTGCCTGATTTATTTGCATCCTTAGGCCAGCACATCTGACTTCAGTGGGCATTCATACGGGTTTGCCTTCTGGAGGCTTTGAGGGATGTTAGACTCTTACTGTTGTGGTGTCGCCCACATCTCAGCTGGTCAAGGTAGAATGGTCAAAGACATCACCGTCAACCCTCAAGGGAAGGCAGGGGCAGACTATGGGCATTCCCCGATATCCAAGGAGGCTTCCATAATTGCAGAGCCGGCACATAGTGCTCTGAGACTGAGCTCACCCAAGGAATCAACACGAAACCACGACTCTGGCTTCACAATACGGTTACATTCTTGAAACGCCTGCCTCGCTAACTTGCGTTGGATGGGAAGATCCCAATTTGGTGCACCTCACACAGCCATCCGAGACAATGAACGCTAGACGCAGGACTGATCTTGCGAACCAGACCAGCCCTCACTAACAGGTTCAAGAACCCAAGGACTGTATGTATAATCTACCAAGATCCCGGAGAGTACACCTCGTGTCTAGTCTTCTGGGACAACAGCACAAAATGGGAGAAATCATGTGAATGTTTGACAGGTTCAAGAACTCAAGGCAGTCAGAAATTGTAAAGACTTGTCTGTACATGCCACTATTCAGAATACATTACCAAATGAGAAAACCTATCCAGAAAAGAATATTGATGGCATGTTTACTTCTGGTAAACATACAATGGGATCTTGGCTGGGGTTAGAGCTTGTTGTGTGCTGAGTTAAGAACCACTCAATGCCACCCATAAAACAGAGAAGATGATCAGAGCAGTGATGGATAATATGTGATATGATGTTGATAGTCTATGAATATAGGCCACCAAAGCAACTGAAACCACAAGAATGGGAAACATCACAAGCATTGGAAACATCGCAAGCATTGGAAACATCACAAGCATAGGACTTTTTTTTTTAAAGCGGCAAACATGGGAAACATCACAAATTTGGAACACATCACACATACAAAATGAGAAAATTATTTCTATAGTTAAAGTATACAGTGATGATGAAAGAATATTATACTTACACAAGTATACATGACGGTGAAAGCATATGAAACACTTACACAACTATACACTGATGATGAAAGCATTTTGTACTTAGACAACTATACGCTCATGTTGAAAGCACATTATAATTACACAACAATACATTAATGATGAAAGCATACTGTACTTAAACAACTATACACTAATGTTGCAAGAATACTGTACTTACACAAATATAAATAGACAGATGAACCCAAAAGTGACAAGCAACTGTGCAAACAGGATCATATATACCTGCAGGAAACAAAACAAAGCTTTAGGCACCAGTCACAGAAATGTCCTCAAATACAACTGTCACTGTTAAGCATGACAATGTTCTCTGTTGCATTGTTAACAATATAAAATGATTCATATTCTGTTGCATTGGTGACCAATAAAAATATATAATAATTATGCAAGGTTTAGTCTAATAAAACACACTAGAAGAGACAAGAAGTGAGCCACAAATTATTAAATTATTGCTACAGTGTTTCTACCTGAATGATGGTTTTTTTCTACTTCACTGGCAGTGTTGCTACAAAATTGGTAGCATTGCTACCTGAACACTAGTATCCTACTTCACTGACAGTGTTGCTAGTTTGCAATGAAAGTTGCTACTTCACAGATACTGTTGCTACTTGACAGATAATGTTGCTATTTCACAGATGTTTCTACTTCACAGATATTGTTCTACTTCACAGATGTTTTCACTTCACAGATAATGTTTTCACTTCACAGATAGTGTTCCTACTTCATAGATAATGTTCCTACATCACAGATAATATTCCTACTTCACAGATATTGTTCTACTTCACAGATGTTCCTACTTCACACATATTGTTCTACTTCACAGATAATGTTTTCACTTCACAGATAGTGTTCCTGCTTCACAGATAATGTTTTCACCTCACAGATAGTGTTCCTACTTCATAGATAATGTTCCTACTTCACAGATATTGTTCTACTTCACAGATAGTGTTCCTACTTCATAGATAATGTTCCTACATCACAGATAATATTCCTACTTCACAGATATTGTTCTACTTCACACATATTGTTCTACTTCACAGATAATGTTTTCACTTCACAGATAGTGTTCCTGCTTCACAGATAATGTTCATACTTCACAGATATTGATTTTACTTCACAGATATTGATTTTACTTCACATATAATGTTCGTACTTCACATATATTGTTTAAATTTCACAGATATTGTTTGTACTTCACAGATATTGTTTGTACTTCACAGATATTGTTCGTACTTCACAGATAATGTTCGTGCTTCACAGATAATGTTTGTGCTTCACAGATAATGTTTTTACTTCACAGATAATGTTTTTACTTCACAGATAATATTTTTACTTCACAGATATTGTTCTACTTCACAGATATTGTTCGTACTTCACAGATATTGTTCGTACTTCACAGATATTGTTTTTACGTCACAGATAATATTTTTACTTCACAGATATTGTTTTTACATCACAGATAATGTAATTACTTCACAGATATTGTTCTACTACACAGATGATGTTCAACTTCACAGATATTGTTCCTACTCAGATATTGTTCCTACTCACAGATATTGTTCCTTTTTTTTTTTATTCACATATCCTTTACAGGACATCGTTGTCAACAGCAGCATCTTTCAGCTGTCTGTTGATTTCTTGGCAAGATTACACTCAGTAGTTTGCCATTGCTTTCTGAGCGGCCGGCTCAGTTATCCCGCAAGTCACCAGCGGGGGACGAACCGCTCCCAGTTCGCGCCCGCTACGAGACTCTGCGTGATAAACAGGATTACGGAGAAAGTGTTGTAACCCTTCGGCCAGAAAGACTGGCACATTGTTCCTACTTCACAGAAATTGTTCTACTTTACAAATATTGTTCCTACTTCACAGATAATGTTTTCACTTCACAGATAATGTTTTCACTTCACAGATAATGTTTTTTGCTTCACAGATAATGTTCCTACTTCACAAATATTCTTCGTACTTCACAGATAATGTTTTCACTTCACAGATAATGTTTTTGCTTCACAGATAATCTTCCTACTTCACAAATATTCTTCGTACTTCACAGATATTGTTTTTACTTCACAGATGTTGTTCTACTTCACAGATATTGTTCCTACTTCACAGACAATGGCCCTACCTCACACATATTGTTCTACTTCACAGATATTGTTCTACTTCACAGATAATGTTCCTACTTCACAAATAATGGCCCTACCTCACACATATAGTTCTATTTCACAGATATTGTTCCTACTTCACAGATAATGGCCCTACCTCACAGATATTGTTTTTACTTCACAGATATTGTTCATACTTCACAGATACTGTTCATAATTCACAGATATTGTTCGTACTTCACAGATAATGTTCCTACTTCACACATATTGCTCTACTCCACAGATAATGTTCCTATTTCACACATATTGTTCTACTTCACAGATAGTGTTTCTACTTCACAGATAGTGTTTCTACTTCACGGTTAATGTTCCTACTTCACACATATTGTTCTTCTTCACAGATAGTGTTTCTACTTCACGGATAATGTTCCTACTTCCCACATATTGTTCTACTTCACGGATAATGTTCCTACTTCACACATTTTGTTTTGTTTTTGCGATTGCTCGCTTTGAACTCAAGCAGTCTATGCACACTATTTACAGTAGTGATGGACTGAATTTTGAGTGTGGATTAGCTTTCCCTATTAACAGTGTCCCTCCCATAAGCCGAACCCACTCCAACTTCAGAGGTACTTGTAATTTACGTCCCCACCAGATGTTTAAGAACACACGTTCTTATTCATTCGACCATGCTGACCTGCACACAAGTGGTTCTACTCCATATATAGTGTTCCTACTTCATACATATAGTTCTACTTCACAGATGTTGTTGTTCGACCATCATGAATGATGATGTCCATTGATTTCATCCAGTGGGGTTGAAAGTATGGAGCAGTGAGTTCTGAGATGGCTGATAAGACCTATTTTGGCTCGAAATGTTCTATGACAATGTGGGCAAAGAATGCTTGACTTTCCAGAAGGAGGATTCCCTGCAGTGGTTTTACTGTACAGCCTTATCTTCACAGCTCTTGCAGCCCTGGTTGCTTCAAAAGTGACTGCACCCTTGCGTAATGATGTACGCCATGAATTTCGATCTTTGGCAGCAGTCTCCCAAGTGTCATGATGAATTCAAAAGCTTTTAGTGAGATTTTCAGAGTGTCAAAGTGTTTCCTCTGGCCGCCTTGGGAGCGTTTACCACAACGCAGCTCACCGTAAAAAAACTTGTTTAGGGAGCCTGTGATCTGGCATGCAAGTCAAGTGACCAGCCCAGCGAATCTGATTCTTCATTATTAGAGTGTGGATACTGGGCATAGATGCACTTTCTAGGACTTCGGTGTCTGGGATCTTATCTTGCCATTTAATCTTCAATAGCTTCCTAAAGTAGACTGTGTGGAAGTGGTTTAATTTCCTTGCGTGTCGCTGATAAACAGTCCAGGTTTCACAAGCATATAGCAGTGTGGATAATATGACTGCTTTGTAGACTTTCAGCTTTCTTCACAGATAATGTTCCTACTTTATACATATTGTTCTACTTCACAGATAATGTTCCTACTTCACAGATAATGTTCCTGCTTCACAGATAATGTTCCTGCTTCACACATATTGCTCTACTTCACAGATAATGTTCCTACTTCACACATATTGCTCTACTTCACAGATAATGTTCCTACTTCACAGATAATGTTCCTGCTTCACAGATAATGTTCCTGCTTCACACATATTGCTCTACTTCACAGATAATGTTCCTACTTCACACATATTGCTCTACTTCACAGATAATGTTTTGTTCTACTTTACAGATAATGTTATTGTTCTATTTCACAGATAATGTCCCTACTTCACAGGTAATGTTCTTACATCACAGATGCTTGCCGCTGGTGCTTGCATTCACGGGCTGTGAACTCCAGCATGGAGTCCTGTATGTCGGATGAAGACATCCTGTTGTCCAACATCAGTGTGATGTAATACTGAACTGAGGTTTGCGTGAGTATCCGTTGTTCCATGTCTGGCTTATTGGTGTGCAGACTGGTGGTCCCTCGCCATGCAGGCAGGTACTCTCCATCTTCAGAAGAATCATCGATCCTACTACGTTAGCCAGGACCCCGAAGGGACCTCTTGCCCAGGACGCACGGCTAGGACGTGTTAGTAGGTCTTGACCAGTATAGAACCTGGCCCTGGTGCCTTGGAAACACCTCTGCGTCCCAACATCACAGATAATGCCCCTACTTCACAAATATTGTTCTACTTCACAGATAATGTTCCTACTTCACACATATTGTTCAACTTTACATTTAATGTTTTTATTTCACAGATATTCCTACTTCACATATACTTGCTTTACAGATAGTTCCTACTTCACAGATAATGTTCCTACTCCACATATATGTTCCTACTTCACAAATATTGTTCTACTTCACAGATAATGTTCCTACTCCATAGATATGTTCCTACTTCACTCATATTGTTCTACTCCACAGATATTGTTGCCACATCACAGATAATGTTGCTGCTCGTAGATATTATTGCTACTTCACTACCAGTGTTTCTAGATAGAAGACTCCCCCAAACAACCCTGAGAAAGACATAGATGTATCAGACCACATTATGTCCTACCTCACAAATCAAAGTTACGTAAGATGGTGCATGATGGTGGAAATGACCACGTGTTCACATGCACCCACTGTGAACGGACATTTACAGCGCGAATTGGCCTTATCAGTCACATTCACTACCGCCATGGGTAAAAGTTATTATGCCTTTTTGAAGCACAAACTATCGTCTGTCAAGATGGCAAGGCACCAATGACAAATCAAAGTTCAAGAAAAAGAAATCAACATCAGAATAAAGATCAGACAATTAACACAGAAGGTTAGAGATACAACAGACTACAGGAGCTGTTACCTTACGGATGAAAGCTCGGCGAATTGCTTTGTCAGAAAATGAAGGCCCAAACAGGCCCTCATGATCAGATTTAGGTTGTGGGGCATACTCAGCGTCTACAAACTGTGTGCTGTATCCTGATTGGGGCGTGTGTGTGCTGGTAGCTTGCCCATAGCCAGGGTTGCTGAAACCAGCTGATTGTGGCTGATTGTATGCTGACTGTGGCTGGTTATATGCCGGCTGTGGCTGGTTATATGCCGGCTGTGGCTGGTTATATGCTGGCTGTGGCTGGTTGTACGCCGGTTGCGGTTGGCTGTATGCCGGTTGTGGTTGGCTGTATGCCGGTTGTGGTGGTGGAATCTGATAAGCTGTTAGAAAAAGAAAAATTAAATAAATAACAAACAAAAACTACTAGGTTTAATAAGGTTGCAAGTGTTGGTACATTACATGATGCATAGAATGTTGGTAAAACATTAGTGCACAAGAGGGGGGGGGGGGGTGGGGGGGTTCAGCTGGTAATCATTGAGTGGATAAAATGTTTTGAGTGCATAACATTGGTTGTGTGTGTAGGGTAACAGAACATGGAAGCATAACAGGTTACATTGGTAACAGGTTGTTTGCGCACAACAGTTTGTGTGGAAGGTACAATGGTTTGTGTGGAAGGTACAACGTGTGGCATGGGTGAGTGGCACCTTGCAGTCGTGACAGACCAAAGTATGTGAGTTGGAATGTGACAAAAATTCCATCACAATGCTTGGGCAGAGCTTAAGAGAAACATGTGGTGCCCAAATGACATGCTCCCTCTCTCGGCCTTAACCTGCGTTTTCCAGAGGAATGGGTAACCAATATGTGTGGCACAGGGTAGGTTGCAGACGCTGGCGGCTCAGCGTCAATCCTCTGAGACCTCACCTCCACAAGCAGGCGGCGAGTGGTGGCCAGACCCTGGAACCCAAGGACCTGACTTAGAGGCGTTCAGCCAAGTCCCAGAGGTGAGGGCCTCATACGTGCCTAAACCGTAGGGTCGCGTACATCTGTCAACCACAAGTGTCCGGACTTGTGTAAAGCGTGCACTATCGAAAGACTGACTTTTGCGGATCCCGCGACCACCGGGAATATGCCCGCCAGAGATATCGCCGGAGATGTTGCTCGTCTGTTGTGAGCAAATCTACCATCCTTCCACTGTGCAGATCTCTCGCGACGAGCGAGAATGAAAAGTAAAGAAATGATAAAAGTAGTGGTATTTCAATTGCGCTTGCGCTCCCACCTATGCTACACCCTTCATGTGTCTTCACAGTCGGACTTGTGGCATGGGTACAACAGATATAAATGGTACAATAGGCTGCATGGATAAACAGGCAGAGTTGGTACAGCAGGTTATAGAGGTACAACAGATTGTGTGGATACAGCAGGTTATAGAGGTACAACAGATTGTGTGGATACAGCAGGTTATAGAGGTACAACATATTGTGTGGATACAGCAGGTTATAGAGGTACAACAGATTGTGTGGATACAGCATATAAAGTTGTGGAGTTGCTACAACAGACTGTGCTGGTACACCTGGATGTTTCAGTTTTACATTCAGTAGTCTGCCATTGCTTTCTGAATGGCCGATGCCCAAAATATTGTGAAAATTGACACAATGCGATGTGCCAAAATTGCCTGCGGCAGAATTAAAAACTAGCATGTTGGGATTGTGGAACTGTAATCACTAACCATAAGAAACAGATGTGGACGGAAGTGTCTCGGTAAAGCAGGTAAACTGGGTACAAAATGCAATGTGAGTACAACAAGTACACAACAAGTTGTGTGAGTACCCAGCAAAACTAGGTTACCACAGAATGGGTGAGCAGGTGTTTGAGGAAAATTGGGTCAAGCAGTAACAACTGATTCAAGTTTGACAATAAAACTAAGGACACAACATCATTCAGCCGATAAATGTATCACCAGCTTAAGTACTACAATGTTCATCATACTCATTTCTTATAAATAACTTTTCTTGGGTGAGCCACATGTTTACATCTACAAATAACTAATTATTATATGT
The DNA here is from genome assembly GCA_963921405.1 of Cepaea hortensis. NCBI lineage: Eukaryota > Metazoa > Mollusca > Gastropoda > Stylommatophora > Helicidae > Cepaea > Cepaea hortensis. The sequence goes on along the minus strand of OY992897.1, from coordinate 61,308,262 downwards.
GAGAGAGGCTTTGTTACATATAAAACTATATATGTTATAAGTTATTGTATGTGAGAGGGGGTGCATTAAATGTTAAAATATTTTTTTTTTTAAAAGTTTGTTGCATATCCTTTACAGGACGTTAGTCAACTCCAACATTTTTTGGCTGTTCGTGATTTCTTGGCAAGTTTACGTTCAGTAGTTTGCCATTGCTTTCTGAACGCCCGGCACCCCTACCATGTTATAAAAACCCAAATCGCTTGCAGCTGTGTTTTGAACACGGGATGTCCGTAACCCCTTCATTACAATAGAAGTAAACACATAAGGACCCTTTAATATGCCATAAGTTCTGCTGGGTATATGGTGCTAGGCCCAAACTTTGATGGACCAACCAACACTGGGTGGCTAACGTGGCCAGTATCAAGTCGGCCGCCTTTACTTCCCAGGACACTTCCTGGAACATCTTAGGCTGGGCCAACCTGGCAGCGCAGGTCAATTTTAAAAAATGCGCTGCGATTTTTCACTTTGCTGAAGTGTATGTATTAAAAAAAAAAAGTTAATTGCATATCCTTTACAGGACGTCACAGTCAACATCAGCACTTTTTGCTGTTGTGATCTCTTGAAAAGTTTATGTTCAGTAGTTTGCCTTGGCTTTCTGAATTGACTGGCACCCATACCATTTTGTTAAAAACCAACGCAAAGCGGTCTGCTGCCAAATTGCCCGCAGCTGTGTTTCGAATGCAGGTATGCAGGATCACGAACTGCGTCTGTAACCCCTTCGCCATGGAGTGGCAGTGTATGTATAACTGATGGTTATCAGGTGTGCCAGTTTAAGCATGCAGTTCTTCCCACATGCAGGTGTCATGTCTATCAATTATTTGCTGGCAGGACTTCACTCCTTGCAACATATACATTCTCTAGTTAGTTAATTAGTCGCGGTTCCAACTTCGTGGCAAAGGGTCACCCCATTATGCCCCATTCTTGTGCCAGTGAATATCACACAAAATGCTCCTCACTGCCCCATGTCAAAAGTGGAACAGACAGGAGTCTCAACAAACCAACAACCTGCCCAGGTATACTATGCATAATGTCGCTGCCAGAATGCCAACACAAAAGTCCGCCATGAAAAATACAGTTCATTTTCAATGGAAGAGGCAGTCACTAGAAAACCAGCAGCCACACATTACTGCATGAGGCAACCCAGTTAGTTCAGCGACCAGCCGGCTGCATTTTTCCAAACATGCAGTTAGTAAGTCGGCATGGCTGAATGGATAAGAATGCATTCTTAAACATCCAGTGTGTTGATGCCGAGGTAAGGGGTTCAACCCCTACACCGGACAGGTGGACTAAAATGTTGACCAATCCTCCTTGACTTGGAGATGTAAATTACAAGTACCTCTGAAGTCGAAGTGGGTTCGCCTGATGGCGAGGCTCACTGTTAATAGAGAAAGCTAATCCACACGCAAAATTCAGTCCAGCACTACTAACAGTAGTGTTATGGACTAAGCTTGAGTTCAAAGCGAGCCAGCCAACACCACACACACAACCCCCCCCCCCCCCCCCCCCCCCAAAGGTCCAGTTCACGCTACAAACAACCTCTGACAGATGTAAAACATCACCCATCAAGTGCCGATCGGTCTATACAAATCTGGATGCAGCACCCTTTATCTAGTGCACCTTACGGCATGCAAAAGGGTCCTGTATACGTGTATGTTTACTTATATTCTAACGCGTGTAATATACATTCTCTACTGTTACATAGTGAGACCGACCACCACAACAAACACTTACGGGTCTTGCTAGGTGCATCCGCGTAGTTCTGGTGTAAATCATATGATGGAGGTAAGGCAGCCATGATTGTGGAAGGCAAGAACCAACAGTTGCCAAATCAATCTGTAAAACCATATCAGTTGCATTACAAGCATATGTCATATTATAAGAATATCAGTCACATTACAAACACAACATTACAGATACACCAGTCACATTACAAACACCACATTACAGATACACCAGTCACATTATATATATATATATATATATATATATATATATATATATATATATATATATATATATATATATATATATATATATATATATATCTTATATATAAAAGGCGATCTCCGTCTGTCTGTATGTCCGTATGTCCTTTATGCCTATCCGATTGAGATGAAATTTTCTACACGTCTTCCTTTCATTCCAGCGCAGCCCACTGTGATATTTTTTTAGTGTGAAATCGGCTGCTTACCCAATATTATTTCATTTTTCATTATAATTTCATATATCTCAGGGGACTTAACTCTGTAAAAGTAATTTCAAGGGGCATAACTTTTCTGTATAACTTATAGTCATATTGTGGCATCGTTTTCAAAGATTTATAAACTCTTTGTCCATAGTTATGTACCGGCATATGAGTTATAATAAATAATGATACAATCTTTAAGGTATTTTCAAAGTTTTCATAAAAATAATGCATAATGCATAACATTGTAACTCATCTTTTTATGCTTAAAGAATAAATAAATAATAGTTACCTATCTCTATCAAGTTTGAAGATTTTATATTTCTTTACACTGTCGCCAACTCTAAGAAGACATGGAACAACTTCAGCCATTATTAAATCTACAGGCATATGCGTTATATTCCTCCTCCTCCTCCTCTCCCCTCCTCCTCTCCCCTCCTCCCCCTCCTCCCTCTCCCTCCTCCATCCTCCTCTTCCCTATTTGGGTGGGGAGATATGTGGTGGGTGGCAGATGTGTGCAGGTGGGGGTGGTTGTGGGTTTGGGGATGTGTGTGTGGGTGAGGGATGTGTATGGGTGTGGGATGTTTGGGAGGATGGGTGGGGAGTGTGTGTGGGTGAGAGATGTGTGGGTGAATGTGTGTGGGGGATGTGTGTGGGTTGGGGGAGGGTGCGTGATGGGTGTGGGTGATGGATTTGGAGATGTGTGTGTGGGTGGGGGATATGTCTGGCTGGGTGGGGGTGTGTGTGGCTGGATGGAGGATGTATGTGTGGGTAGTGAGGGTGATTGTAGTTGGGGGATGTGTGGATGGGTAAGAGATGTGTGGATAGATGTGTGTGGGTGAGGGATGTGTTTTTGGGATGTGTGTGGGTGTGGTATTGTGTGGGAGGGGAGCTGGGTGTGGATAAATGATGTTTGTGTGGGTGGGTGCAGGTGTGGTTGGGTTTGTGGGTGGGTGAAGGATGTGTGTGAGGGTGGGGGATGGGTGGTTAGGATGTGTGAGTGTGGGTGGGTAGATAGGAGATGTATGTGTTGATGAGTGGGAAAGGGATGTGTGGGTGTTAGTGGTTGAGGGATAAGTACGTGTGTCTAGGGATGTGTGAGGGGATGAATGTATGGGTTGTGTGTGCGTGGATGGGAGGTGTGTGTTTGTGAATGGGATTTGTGTTGGTGGGTGGGGATGTGTGTGAGGGATGTTTGTATGGGTGGGGAGATTGTGCGTGGGTGGGGATGTGTGTGTATATGGGTAGGGGTGTGTGGTTAAGGGATGTGTGGCTGGGGGAATGGGTGGATGGAGGATGTGTGGTTGGGTGGATGATGTGTGGTTGGGTAGAGGATGTGTGGGTGGGTGATTGTATATGAGTAAGGGTGTGTGGTTAAGGGATGTTGGTTGGGGGATGGGTGGGTAGAGGATGTGTGGGTGGGTAGAGGATATGTGGGTGGGTGAGTGTGTGCAGGTTAGGAGATGGTGGGGGATGTTTGCAGGTGTGGGCTCGGGATCTGTGAGTGGGCTGGGGGAGATGGGAGATTATGTGGGTGAGTGCGGAATTTGTGTGTGGGTAGGTGCGGAATATGTGAGTTGACGGGGAGATGTGTGTGTGGCTGAGGTATATGTGTTTGGTTGAGTGGTTGGAGGTGTGTGGGTGGAGGAGGATATTGGATGAGTGATTGTTGGTGGGAAATGGGACGGGTAGAGGATATGTGAGTGGGTGGGGAGATGTGTGTAGGTGGGGGGATGTGTGGGTTATTGAATGTATGTGTGCTTGGGGTGTGGGTGGTTGGGATGTGTGGTGGGTGAGAGGTGTGTGTGGGCGGGGAGATGTGTAGGTGTAGGGATGTGGTGGATGGGTGGGGGAATGTATTGTATGTGTGTGTGGTTGGGTGGGGGAGTTGGAGTGAATGGGGGGTGTGTGGGTGGGTGGTGGATGTGTCTCATAACATAGTAATATGCATTGTTTATGTTTACAAAATTCACGTGACAATGTTTTTTTTCCTATGCACTGTTGATGAAAGAAAGATGAGTGATTGGAAGGGCCGAATGTAAGACGGGCCTGCGTGCCCAATTTGTTACCTTTGAAAATAAAGTCTGTATAAAGTAAGTCTATTTCTCCTCCTCCTCCCTCTTCCTCCTCCTTCTCTTTCCTCCCTCTTCCTCCCTCCTCCTCCTAATCACTCCTCTTCCTTCCTCCTCCCTTCTCCTCCTCCCCCTCCTCCATCTCCTCCCTCCTCCTCCCTCTACCTCCTTCCTCCTCCTCCCTCCACATCCCTCCTCCTCCTCCCTCTTCCTCCTCATCCTCCCTCCTCCTTCTCCCTCTTCCTCCTCCCTCTGCCTCCTCTCTCCTCCTCCTCCTCCATCTCCCTCTCCTCCTCCCCCTGCGTTCTTCTCCTCCTCCTCCCCTCCTCCTGCCTCCTCCTCCTCCACCTTCCTCCTCCTAATCCCTCCTCCTCCCTACTACTCCTCCTCCCTCCTCTTCCCTCCTCCTCCTCTCTCCGCCTATCTCTTCCTCCCTCCTACTCCTCCCTCTTCCTCCTCCCAGCTCCTACTCCTCCTTTTTCTTCTTCTTCTGCTGCCGCTGCTCCATTTACCCAAGTTAATTGTTGGGGAAGATGTAAAGATCTTTCAAGTGCTCTTTCTAATGCTTTTTGTAAGTTGGTCTTCGTTTATCTAAGGTTGTTCTAACTGCAACCAATAAATGATTAGACAGACAGACAGATAGACAGACAGACAGACAGACAGACAGACAGACAGACAGTCAGGAATGGGAACTTATATGACTACTTATATGAATTAAATGAGATGCTCCCCATCAGGGGCTGGGCGAAGCCGGGCCGGATCAGACAGACAGACAGATAGACAGACAGACAGATAGTCGGGAACGGGAACGTGAGCTTATATGACTACTTATATGAATTAAATGAGATGCTCCAAACCAGGAGCTGGGCGATGCCGGGCCGGGTCAGACAGACAGACAGACAGACAGTCGGTAACGGGAACGGGAACTTATATGACTACTTATATGAATTAAATGAGATGCTCCCCACCAAGGACTGGGCGAAGCCGGGCCGGGTCAGCTAGTATATATATAAAAGAGAATGTATGTCTGTCTGTCTGTCTGTCTGTATGTCCTTTATGCGTTCGCGAACGGTCCATCCGATTGAGATGAAATTTTCTACACGTCTTCTAATCATTCCCGTGCTGCCAACTGTCATAGCTTTTTTAGTGTACAAACATATTTTCTTATTATTATTTAATATTTAATTTACATTATAATGTATATATAGCGAGGGGACATAACTTCTAATAGAATATATGTAAACTTGTTGCATATTTCTCAAATAGGTGGACCTTTTTGCTGCAGTTATCTACAGGCATATGCGTTATAATCCTCCTCCTCCCTCTTCCTCCTACCTCCTCACTCTCCTCCTCCCTCCTCCTCCGCCACCTCCTCCTCCTCACCTCCTCCCTCTTCCTCCCTCCTACTCCTCCCCCGAATATGAATTAAATGATATGCTCCCCACCAGGGACTGGGCGAAGCCGGGCCGGGTCGTCTTTTTTGGGAACGGGAACGGGAGCAGGGGCCGAATATGAATTAAATAAGACGCTCCATTTACCAAAGTTAATTGTTGGGGGAAGATGTAAAGATCTTTCAAGTGCTCTTTCTAATAATAGACAGGCAGACAGACAGTAGATAGTCGGGAACGGGAATGGGAGCTTATATGACTACTTATATGAATTAAATGAGATGCTCCCCACCAGGGGCTGGGAGAAGCCGTGCCGGGTCAGACAGACAGACAGTCGGGAACGGGAACTTATATGACTACTTATATGAATTAAATGAGATGCTCCCCATCAGGGTCTGGGTGAAGCCGGGCCGGGTCAGACAGACAGATAGATAGTCGGGAACGGGAACGGGAACTTATATGACTACTTATATGAATTAAATGAGATGCTCCCCACCAGGGGCTGGGAGAAGCCGTGCCGGGTCAGACAGACAGACAGTCGGGAACGGGAACTTATATGACTACTTATATGAATTAAATGAGATGCTCCCCATCAGGGTCTGGGCGAAGCCGGGCCGGGTCAGCTAGTATATATATATATATATATATATATATATATATATATATATATATATATATATATATATATATATTCAGTTAATGTAATCATAAGAAAGAGAGTGCTGAAATGCTTATAGAACCTGTTTTGCTGTATGGCAGTAAATCTTGAAATGTAAACTAACAAATTAGGAAGAACTTGGAAGTAACAGAGATGTGGTTCCCCAGATGAATGTTGCGAATGCATTGGACTGCCAGAACTAACAACGATTGCCTGAAAGAGGGTAATGAAACTAGAAAATTACATACAACAATAAGAAAGAGAGAAACAGCTTTCTTGGTCGTGTGATGAGAAGAGAGGCATTGAAGAATATCATGACAACTGGAAAGATTGAGGGGAAGAGAGGCAGAGACATTCCAAGAGAAATGATGCTGGATGGATTTACATGGTGGCATGGAGGAATACCATCAACAGAGTTGATCCATCCATCCATCATGTGCCATGCTGATAAGCGTGGGCGGTCATGTTTTGCCATCTTACTCGATCACCAGAGTCGTGAATCAGCTCCGTCTTCCTGTCTCAACCATACCATGTGGCCAAGCCATCCAGGTGTTTACTTCTCGATTTTCCCTTTGGTTTCTTCCCTTCGATCTTGCCCGTTGTCACCAAGTTCTCCAAGTCATTTCTTCTCATAACATGCCCAACATATTTTGACTGTCTACGCCTAATGTCTCTAATCAGTTTATGATCTTCATTTGTTTCTTGAAGGACTTGTTCATTGGTTTTTCTGTCTATCCATGGTATTCTTTGCGTTTTCCTCAGAAACCACATTTCCACAGTCATCAGATGTTTTTCAGCTTGTCTGCTTATTGTCCACACTTCACATCCATACAAAAGTAATGTTATATGTAGCACATGTAGCACAGACTTTATACAGAAAAGCAAAGACCGAGACCTGTGTAGAGTCATGAACGCTCACGCCAGCTAGCATCATACTTGATGATGATGATGATGATGATGATGATGAATGTAATCATCATTATGTGCTATATTGATAGGTGTGGTTGGTCATGATTCCTCATCTCTTGTTCCAATTATGTCATATGTCCAAGGAATCTAGGTATGCATCCTTTTGTCTTTCCCTTGTACTTTTTTCCTCTTCAATTTTGCCTGGTGTCAATCTCGTTAAGTTTATATCTCCCCGTAACTTACCCAAAAAATTTTGACTGTCTAGATTTCATTTTTCTGTCTGTCCTCTGTATTCTTTACATTTCCCTCAGAATCCACATTTCTACTGCTATTAAATGTTCCTTAGCTTATTGTCCAGTTAGTTGAGTTAAGAACTGACATCACAGCATATGTGGCCCATCCTCATCTTTGACAACTAGTGAAGAGTCCCAATACTAATGTTACCAGGGCAATCTGATTATGTGTCTGTGTGGCCGCCCCATTCTCTCCATGCCATGATGGTGTATCTATTCTTCCACAGCATACATACAATCCAAAGTGCTCTGACAACACATGCCTTATGCTCCAATAGCGGTACAGGCCCAGTCAATGTGTTTGCCTGCTTAGTACTTAACACACAAGCATACCCTGGGGAAAGGATCCAAGAGATTGCCCAGTTAATGTAACAGCAACACATAACTTCTCTTGTTACACATCTACTGGCACCTTGCTGTCTTTACAGATGCTAGTTTGTTACACTGTGCTTCAAGAACGACAATAACTTCAAGCAGATCATGGATGCAGTTATACCTTTCCATATCACAAAGCCCGGGCTGAACTGTAGTTGCACCAGCTTCCACATATATACCACATATGGTAGTCCCACAGCATTTACTGCCACTGGGATGTGAAGTGGTAGGTCTTCACACCCTAGGCCAAGACATGAGAGGTGGCCAGTTCGCTTCCTCATATACAACCACACTTCCTTGAAGATTATAAAACAGTGCAACTGACCACTCTACCTGGCACAGGTACTTCTCCGCTGACTTAGCGACCACTGAGCAGTTACGAACCTGCGAGGCTAAACAAAGGTGTGTAGTACACATATCAAAGGTTATCTCCATCTGATAGACAGACAGTATTCCTCTGCCCTCACCATGGCAATCACACTTCTGGGCGTAGACTGGTCTCACGAGCCACTTCCAAACCACACAGACAAATGATAATATGGTTCTTGTTTGGCAACAATGGAGGAAAATAAAAAAAACAAAAAACATCTGCTTTAATTAAATACTTAGTGTTAACTAAAACAAGTATTACATGTTCTTTGCAAGCTTTACGGTCAACCCAAGGCCGATTTTCTGGGCAATTATAAGTTCAGAAGTTTGCTTTTTGAATGAGAAGTTTGCTTTCTGAATGAGAAGTTTGCTTTCTGAATGAGAAGTTTGTTTTCTGAATGAGAAGTTTACTTCCTGAATGAAAAATTTGCTTTCTGAATGAGAAGTTTGCTTTGTGAATGAGAAGTTTGCTTTGTGAATGAGAAGTTTGCTTCCTGAATGAAAAATTTGCTTTCTGAATGGGAAGTTTATTTTCTGAATGAGAAGTTTGCTTTCCGAATGAGAAGTTTGCTTTCTGAATGAGAAGTTTGTTTTCTGAATGAGAAGTTTGTTTTCTGAATGAGAAGTTTGCTTTCTGAATGACAAATTTGCTTTCTGAATGAGAAGTTTGCTTTCTGAATGAGAAGTTTGCTTTCTGAATGAGAAGTTTGCTTCCTGAATGAAAAATTTGCTTTCTGAATGAGAAGTTTGCTTTCTGAATGAGAAGTTTGTTTTCTGAATGAGAAGTTTGCTTTCTGAATGAGAAATTTGCTTTCTGAATGAAAAGTCGATTCAATTCGATAACATCATTACCCCTCTCCATTCAAATCAGAATGAAAGTTATATTAAGTCCATCCCTGGCTCAGATTAATAATCCTGTGACTGAGTCAGCCACAAGAAAAATATTAATTTGGAGGTGATTATGAGAAGTCACTGTTTAAGTCTAACTTAATGCTGATGGTGGGGGTTAAACAATCTAATTCGTCATCAGCTCACCGGAAATCTAAGAGCAAGCGCTCTTATTCTTTTGACCACGCCAGCCTCTTACTGTAAACTATCTTCTAATCATTTCTGATTCAGTGATAATCTATTTGCCATTCATTTAATTGATACGTCTTATTCATTTAATTGATATGTCTTATCCATTTCATCGACATGTCTTAAAAAGTCGCTTAAAAGCCGACAGGGTCGATTTCATTTCACCGGGTTTTATCCCATATGGCTCGGTCTCTTTCCGCAGCACGGAAAGCGCGCACAAAGCACGAATGCCGTAGCTTTTAGCGACGACCCACAGGAGTCTCGGAAACATTTAACTCGTAAACCGAAGGACGTGGTCCGGAATCGAACCCACGACCTTCGGAGCACGAGTCAAACGGCTTGACCACTTCGCCACAGAGACCCCTTGATATGTCTTATTCATTTAATTGATATGTCTTCTACATAATACTTTTACAACGATCTGTATAACGAGAGGCTACAAATTCCTGTAGAGAAAAGACTATAAAGTCTTTATGACAACATGGGGTCAGTTGACTCTTGCCGTATCTTGTCTTAATTGACTGATTCAAGAATCAACATCGTAACATTCCAGAAAACCACAGATGCTTTGTTACCCAAAGAAAATGTCACAAAGGTATACATGCTAATCTTCCAACTAACTCCTACTGCTGCTACTGGCACCTGGCAGTCTTGACAGATAAGAGTTTGTTACACCTTGCTTCCAAAATGGCCAAATCCTGGGCTGAATTGTAGAGACCATGTGTTGCTCATGCAGCATCATCCCTTTCTTTGTCTGTATAGTTAACTCCATAGGAAAGGTAACACCAATACATCTGGAATAAGACAAGCTGCAGAAGCTGAAGATCTTCAAAGCAATGCTTTAACTGTCCACCTGTTGGAGCTTCAATCCTAGACCAGTTGCAAACCAAGGCCTAGAGCCTGGTCTGCCCTGCCACTACATTTAGTTTTTAGGCTGCATTTCCTTGCACCATGATAAGGTTTATACCCTTCCAAATGTGCTTCCCCGACTGAAGCCGTTGGTACAATGTGGGGTGTGGGATTCGGTAAGTGCCGCCCAACATTTGGCATAAACAGAAAGCAGGTACTACCATCTACTATCATACGGTAGCTCAGTCATATCTGACACCAACTAACACATTAGTTGTAAACACATCAAATTCATCCTCTGATATGTTCTTCCCTTGAGACCTAAAAATAACTTCTAATTCAAACATCCTTGAATGTGCTGTAGACCTAAAAATAACTTCTAATTCAAACATCCTTGAATGTGCTGTTTCATCCATTACTGTATCTTTAACTATTAGTTTTTCAGAGACAGTCTTCAGAACATTTGCCTGGTCCATGATGAGTGTTCCAACTTCTGGCACTTTTGAAACCTTGCATTCCAGCTTGTTGCAGACAGTACATACATTCATGTCCCTGCATGAAATAGTTATTTATGCCTGGTGTCTACTCATACCACATTTGTCCATTGTGAACTTTGCGTAATCTGAACTGAGAATCAGGCAATATGTCTGCTCTAGTGACTCAAGTAGCTCTCTGCATCATGTCTATCAGGTGACAAATGAAGGCAACTGATTAAATTGTCTTTTGGTCTGTATCTGCAATTCCGCACTTTATGGAATTTGTATTTCTGTCCCTTGTGCTAGGTATGTGGATGATTCTGTCACAATATCTCAATTTAAGTCATTGTGAGCTCACCTTCTTCTTATCTCTTCGGTTTTAATTCATAATTTAATCAGATGACCTCCAAAGTATTTTCCTTTATATTCCTTTAACTAAAATCAAAACTAAATTAACTATACATTTATATCCCAGGTTTGAGACAGCCTACAGATTTAAATGGTGTAGTAATGCAAGTTAGCAGATTTCCTGGTCCACTAAGTATACAGATAAATAGCACATCTCTGAAATAGGTTAAAAAATAATTCAAATATCTTGGAAGTATGATCACAGAAGATGGCAGATTGTACAGAGAAATGGAAATCAGATGTCAAAAAGCTAGTGCTCTTACATATAAACTATCACCCATACTGAAACCTTCAAACATACCTATGTCCGCAAAACGACAGATAATAAACAGTATATTCACACCAACCCTATGTTACCAATCTCAAACTTGGACTTTATCCAAATCACACTTTCGCAAAATCAACACCTGCGAGATGAGATTCGTGAGGAGAGCTGCCAACCTAACAATCCGAGAGGGAGTAAGAAATGCTGTTATCAGACAGGCAGTGGGATCAACACCTTGTGCCACTTTATTGAAAGACAGAAGATCAAGGGGTTTGGTCATGTCATTAGAATGCAACACCATCAATTACCATCACTGGCCCTACATCAAAGATCATCTGCGAGCAAATGAATTGACAACATCAAAGACATTGTACAATCACACTGAATGACACTATCCAGTATTATTCCTCCCCAGGAAGCTTGACAGCAAAAGTGGAAGATAATAATAATAATAATGATCCTTTGTATTTAAATTATATTCCTCACCCTGATCCAACAGCATTAACAAATATCAACCCCACCCCCTATTTTAACAAATCCGTTAATTCCACAAATATACCGCGAACGTAGACAAACAGGATATAAAAATGAAAGTCACAGTTAATTAATTATTCTATGAATGACTATCACAGAACCAAATCATTCTGTCTAATCAACCATCTCATCTTTACTCAAGTTTTCAGGTATATATTATTCCATTTCTGTTAGTTTGTTATAATAATAGTGTTTATCTCACCTGTCAGAATCTACAAATCGCCCACATGAACTGTGTGTGACGACGATTTTAAAAGCTAACCAACAGGAAGGAACAGAGAAAGTGAGTGTTGTTACATTTTGATCTCAACAGGACACGGCCACTGTCTGGCTACAACAACAGAGAGAGGTCGCGGCGTTGTGTCCACTAAAATCGAATTAATTAGCATTTATATATCATAGACTTACAAATCACGAATTGACTAACATCATATACGTACCCAACAACAAATAACAACGTGTAAACAATAAATATTGTTCAACGGCGGTTGTTTTTAGCAGATTAGACTTTCTTGTTGTGCTCTTCAAGCGATACCGACACTAACAAATAATGAAGTCTGCTGCGGGCACGTGACTTTCAACCAATGAGATCGCTTGGTTGGTGTGACGTCAACGGACAGACCAGGCAGAAGACAATCTGGGTCAGCTGCTGAAAATCTGATATTTTTTCACTTATTGGGGCGTTTATCCTTGATACATGCGTTCCCCTTATCTCCGTCGTGTTGTAGTACTTAAATGGTTATCTTTGGCGTATGTTAGCTGTGATGAGAGAGTTACAAGTGATGTTTCAATGTTTACAACAGCGCAAATATAATTACACAATAGAAAAGGAAGGGAAGGGTATATCACTATATTTATATGATGGCAGGAAGATTTCGTGAAACTGTATACTGAGGTAAACAAACTCTTCTTCTTCTGAGGCAGTGGGTTAAGCAGCTCAATGGCTAATGTGTCCGACTTTAGCATTAATTAACGTACGCTTTATTTCTTCTAGATAGATTTCATTCAAGGTAACGGGATCAATCTACCCGTGGGTAGGTTTTCTTTCATAACTAATTTGTCAGGACAACGGTGATCGCCTCATCTTTGCGATTTCCAGCTGCCGTGGGGTATTAACGGGAATCATTTAAACGCGTGATGGTTAGCGCCATTACCCTCTTTGGATAACACACGCCTTCAAATTAATATCCTATTTGTGGCGGACTCGGTTGCAGAATTATTAATATGAGCCAGGGATGGACCCTAATATAACTTCTCTTTGAGGTTTAACGGGATAGGGTAATAGTTAAATCGAAAACGACTGACATTCTGTTTCCCACCCTTATCCTAAGCTTTTTATCCGATGTTACTATAATTATTATAATACTATTAGTATTACTATCAACTAGATCAAGAAACAATAGAATCCAACGATTCTTGTAAACATGTTCTGCCGGATATTGATATTCAAAGCCTGTAACGTTAGAGATACTGTAAACTAGCAGCAACTCCCCCAATAAACAATATATAACAGGTTAGAACAGTGGTTCTCAACCTTTTTTGGCCATGCACCTCTTCACCATATGATGCTCAGAATGTATTTCCCTCCTTTCGTATTTAATCCCTATACCCCCCCCCCTTTTTTTTTTTAAAAATACAAAGTATACGTAAAAATGGAAGCTAAATTTAATTACACATACTAGAACAAGTCTAGACGTCTACATAAAATGTGATTTGCGGGTCTACTTACATCATAAAATGAATTTCAGAAGGGCGAAAATTAGAGAACTCTAAAGTATGGATGGAAAAACAATATCAAGTGACTGGTTCTTGTATTAACGCTATCTTGAAATAATCTTAATCTCCCCCCCCCCCGGAAACCCTAAAAATTTCCCCTGGTGGTGGGGGAGGGGAAATTACCTACCGGTTAAGAAACACTGGGTTAGAACAACCTGAACTCCACGTACTGTTCGATTTAAACGCTTGTCGTCACCTGAAACACTTGCCACCCGTAAACAAGATTTCAACAACGAAATAATTAGTGCGCGTGGTGTTTTAAACACATGAAAAATTGTCATGTTTATTTATCATCATGTAGCATGTCTTCTGCAACATGTCGCTCTCTTCACGGCGCGACCAGAAGCCTCTCGATCATGGCCAGTTCTCCCGCCTCAAGCACCCTCATGCCCAAGGTGTCTGCACTGCCCTGTGTCCATCTTCGTGCTAGCCGACTCCTGCGCTTTCGTCTAGGAGCAATGCCTTCCATATCTGTACTCTCAAGCTAATATTGCCTTTAACTGATTAACACGTCGCTCTCTTCACGGCGCACCTAAAAGCCTCTCGATCATGGCCAGTTCTCCCGCCTCAAGCACCCTCATGCCCAAGGTGTCTGCAATGCCATGTGTCCATCTTCGTGCTGGCCGACTCCTGAGCTTTCGTCTAGGAGAATTGCCGTCCATATCTGTTCACTCAAGCTAATATTGCCTTTAACTGATTCATTGCAAACAAAAAAGTGGGTGTGCATCAAACAGAAATTGATGGCAGAAAATGGGAAGTAAAGGTGTGTCACAGTAATGATCTAACAATGTTTAAAATTGTAGCAGTTGTATTGTATATTAGATTAAAGGCGTTGGCTCAAGGAACACGCTGGTATTGCTATTATTGCTATAGGTTAGAAATATAATAATAATAGTATTAGATGTTGTAAAAAAAAAAAATTGAAGACAGGGGTTCCGATTTATGGTCGAAGTATTTTACTTTCCGAAATATGATGCTGTCTATCCGAGATTTTTATGAATGTTCAGATCTTGTAGAATTTCAAAAGTTGTCTTCTGCTTGGTCCACGATATTTTAAGAATTCAAAACAATGTATTCATGAGTGAATTTAGACACAGAAGTCACAGACAATAGGTTGTACGATTTACTGCCTGGCATATTTCGCTAGGTACATACTTAATTAGTTGCATAACCTTTATAGGACGTCACAGTCAACCCCAGCATTATTTAGCTGTTTGTGATTTCTTGGCAAGTTTACGTTTAGTAGTTTGCTATTGCTTTCTGAACGACCAGTACTCATAACATTTTATAAAAACCAACGCAATGCGGTCTGCTGCCATGTCGGCCACAGCTGTGTTTCTACATACTACAGTTATATATAATATAAAGTGAATACATTAATTATACTTTGGCTGAAACACTTAAAACACAGTCACCATTCGTACAATGTCAGTATCAGTGACTATGTGTTTTAAGAGTTCAGCCAAAGTATAATTCATTTATTCACTTCATATGCTATATAACTCTGGCGTAGGCCCTATGCACCCGACGAGATGCAGCGAAATATTCAAATAAATCGTGCAATCTATTTGTGGCTTCTACGTTTAAATTCTAAGACTTGTTCTGTTATAAATAAACTCAAAAGATCCAGTTTTCTTCTTTAGTAATTGCGAAATGGCCCATGACTCACATGCAACGATTAATACTAATAATACAACACTTATATCGCGCAAGCAATAACGAGAACCACCACACATGTTTCAGGAAGTGTATTGTTAAAGTGTATTACAAAACGAAAACAAAATTACAGATCACACAAACCTGCGAAACATGTAATGTCACACGGAAAGGTACATGGGTTGGTTGTAAATCGTCTAGAAAACTGAGGGTTAACTCTGAGGTCTTATGTATTGGCGTTTATGTTGCCTGGGCCCAGACAAGGATATGTATTGGAATGAGGTTGGTGTCGTCTGGGCCCCGACAGGGATATCTGTTGGAATGGGGTTGGTGTTGTCTGGGCCCCGACAGGGATATCTTGGAATGGGTTGGTGTCGTTTGTGCCCCGACAGGGATATCTGTTTGAATAAGACTGGTGACATCTCGGCCCAGACAGGGATATCTGTTAGAGTAAGACTGGTGACGTCTGGGCCCGAGAGGCGTCTCTATTGGAATGAGACTAGTGTAAAGACTTTTCCCTCCGACCCAGTAGTAGTACGAGACGTTGTATTTGATTAGCATTTGTGGATTGATCTTGACGACGGTGGATTGCTCTCAATCACATGGCTAACATACCAATGTGACTCATGAACCATTTCGCAATCACTAAGTTGGTCGTATGTTCTTTACCGGATGTTGCGACCAACCAACACATTTTTTACTGTTTGTGGTGTTTAAGGCAATTTTACGTTCAGTAGTTTGCCATAGCTTTCTGAGCGGTCGACACTCATAATATTGTAGTATGCTTCCAAATAACATGCGGCTGACTACGAGTATTGTATGTCGGGATTGTGGCACTGCTTTTACCAGTCTGAAGGTACAGACGCAATCACTAGCGAAGAAAATCTGGGCTTTTGAGCTTAAATGTTGCATAAACATGTGTAGAATATGTGAATAAAGCAGATGATGGTTGCCCACGGTCTACAATGTCTGAGGATCGACTATATTGCACCGGATTTGATCCCATATGGCTCGGTCTCTTTCATAAGGCGGCCTGCTGAAAGCGTCTCACAAAGCACGAACTCCGTAGCTCCAGCGACGACACTCCAGGAGTCTCCGAGAAAATTGCAACCGTGAAACGAACGACGTAGCCCGGAATCGAACCCACAATCTTCGGAACGCGCAGAAGGCGACATAACTACTACGCCACAGTTTATTTTCGCATATCCTTTACAGGAAATCGCTGTCATTTTACTGCTGTCGTTGATTTCTTGGCAAGATTACGCACCGTAGTTTCAATCATGTGCCATGCCGGAAAGCGTGGGCGGTCATGACTCGCGATTTCACTCGATCACCAGAGTCGTGGATCAGCTCAGTGTTCCTGTCTCGTCCATGGCATGTGGCCAAGCCATCCAGGTATTTTCCTCTCGGTCTTCCTCTTGGTCTGTTCCCCTCGATCTTGCCATTTGTCAATAAGCTCTCCAATCCATTTCTTCTCATAACATGTCCAAAAATGTTTTGACTGTCTTCGTATAATTTCTCTAATCAGTCTACGATTTTCATTTGTCTCCTGTAGTACTTGGTCATTGGTTTTTCTATCTGTCCATAGTACTCTTTGCATTTTCCTCAGAAACCACATTTCTGTAGCCATCAGATGTTTTTCAGCTTGACTGCACATTGTCCAAGTTTCACATCCATACAAAAGAACAGGCTCTATGTATCCCCTCAACACTCTTTTTCTCGTTTCAATTGACATCTTTTTATTGGTCAGAATGTTTTTCATCTTGCTAAAGGCTACTTTCGCCATGGCGATACTTGTTCTAATCTCTTAAAGGCATCTCCCATCAGATGTTATGACTTTTCCGAGATAATTGTATTGATTCACTTGTTGAATAATATTCCCATTTACTTGTATATTACATTGTGATACTTCGTTCTTTCTAGTGACGACCATAACCCGTGTCTTCTTACAATTTAATTCCAACCCCAGCTGCTCACTGTATAAACAACCGCGTCTACTAATTGTTGCAGATCTTGTGCATTGTCTGCAATCAATACTGTATCTTCTGCATATCTAATGTTATTGATGTTTCTTCCTCCAATGCTGATTCCATTTATATCTTCTACATTTCTGAAAATATTTTCACTGTATAGGAAAAAAAAATCTGCAGACATTACACATCCCTGCCTAACACCTCTCTTAATAGGGTGATATTGTCCCACTTCATTATCAATCCATATGGCAGCTTGTTGTTTCCAATATATGTTTTTTATAAGTCTAATGTCTTTCCCATCAATTTGTAGATCTGTAAGCATATCCACCATGTTGACATGTCTAACTCTATCAAAAGCCTTTGTGTAGTCAATAAAGCAAAGGTGTATATCCTTATTTACTTCTATATCACGTTCAATAACTGTTCGCAGCATATACACAGCGTTTACTGTACCCTTTCCTTCTACAAACCCACATTGTTCTTCCCCTATTTCAGGTTGTATTTTCTTCCTCACTCTTTGCATGATAATTCGTAACAAAATCTTTGTGATGTGATTCATTATACTAATTGTTCTATGTTGATCACATTCCAAGGTTCCTGATTTCTTTGGGATTGCAATAAATACAGAATTACATAATTCAGAAGGTATATCTCCAGTATCATATAATGTGTTCAGCAGTCTGGTGACTTGCTCTAATCCAAATTCTTCTAAAGCTTTAATCATTTCTGTTGTGATGTTATCTACACCGGGGGCCTTGCCAGCTTTCATATGCTTAAGAACATTTGGAACCTCCATCTCCAAGATTGGCGGTCCTTCATTATTAAATCTAATATCATACTGTTCCTCTCTGTCATCATTATACAGGTTTTTCACATATTCTGTCCATACATGTAGAATCTGATCTTTTCTATTATGATTTTGCCATCTTTAGTTTTTAGACAGCCTGTTGATGTAGTTGTTCTTTTATTAGTAAGTGTTTCCAAGGCACCAGGGCCGGGTTATATACTGGCCAAGACCTATTGACGCGTCCTCGCCGAGCGTCCTGGGCAACAGGTCCCTTCGGGGTCCTGGCTGAAGTCAATAGGATCGCCGATTCCTCCGAAGTCGGAGAGTGTCTGCCTGTATGGCGAGGAACCACCAGTCTGCACACCAACAAGCCAGACATGGGACAACGGATACTCACGCAAACCTCAGGTCCTGTATGACATCACACTGATGTTGGACAGTAGGATGCCTTCATCCGACATACAGGACTTTGCGTTGGAGCTCAAGCCAATGAACACAAGCAAGCAAGCATTAGTAAGTTCCTGAATTCTTTTGTGCACTAATTTGGTATTTTGACTGTTGTGTTGTTTTTCAATTTCTAAGCACTTTTCATCAAGCCATGATTCTTTTGCCTTCCTACATAATATTCTGACTTGTCTGTGAATTTCTTCATATTTGGCAGGATTATTTTTGTTGAGTCTTCTTGTTTCCATTAGGTGTAAAATTTCTTCAGTCATCCATTTCTTACGACCTACCTTCATTAATTTTGGAATAGTTGTTTCTGCAGCCAAACTGATTGAATTCTTTAACATTTCCCATTGATCATTCACGTCCTGGAATAATTTCTCTCCATCCATCCATCATGTGCCATGCCGGTAAGCGTGGGCGGTCATGCTCTGCCATCTCACTCGATCACCAGAGTCGTAGATCAGCTCCGTGTTTCTGTCTCGACCATGCCACAAGGCCAAGCCATCCAGGTACTTGCTTCTAGGTCTTCCCCTTGGTCTGTTCCCCTCGATCTTACCAGTTGTCACCAAGTTCCCCAAATCATTTCTTCTCGTAACATGCCCAAAATATTGTGGCTGTCTACGTCTCTAGATCAGACAATATATCAAATCTGTTCTGTACTTCTATGTTGAATTTGTTTTGTATTTCCTTGTCATTACTCAATGTTCCTTGCTGTTCTTCCGGTACAATGGCGACGAGATGACGCGTTGTTTTTCGGGGAGACGCTGTTCAGTGTTCCGTAGTTTACTCCCTCTATAATACTTGAACATTAAGAAAAACTGGCTCTTGCTTGTCAAGCCATTACCCTCTTTGGACAACAGTCACTTTAAAATTAATATCCTATTTGCGGCAGGCTTGGTCACATAATAATTAATCTGAGCCAGGGGTGGACCCTAATATAACTTCTCTTCAGAGGCTGAATGGGGTAGGGGTAATGGTATAATCGAAACACCCCCCCCCCCCCCACCAAAAAAAAAAAACACCCATAAACAGTTTCATGTCTCGGAAACTGAAATACTTTGGCTATATCAAACGCCAAACTGGCTCATAAAGAAGAGCAACGGAGAGCAAGGTTCCTAGAAGAAAAAGCGGTGGTCGACCAACAAGAAAGTGGACACAGGCCAATAAATTAACATTGAGCATGAAAATGTACGAGGAAGAAGAACTGGCCAGGATCGAGTCTCATTCCGGCAGGCCCCGATGTGAGCTATGTTCTGCAGAGTTCCTGCTATGTGGATGAATCTAGTTTTTAAAATGTGTTCGCTCGCTCTGAACTCAAGTGTAGTCTATGCATATGCTACTACTTGTCACTCTTGGAAATTCACTGGACTGATTTTTACGTGTGGATTAGCTTTATCTATAACCAGTGTCCCTCGCCATTAGGCGAATCCACTCCGACTTCTGAGATACTTGTAAATTTACGTGCGCAAGTCAAGGACGAGAAGTCAACATTTTAGCCCAGCGTACCGGCGTAGGGGTTGAACCTGCTACCTCGGCAACAGCACACCGGACGTTTAAGAACGACGGCTTTTATCCATTCCGCCATGTTGAATCTATTGATATCGCATGTTCTCCTGATCCCTCGGGTAGTGAGGTGGGATATTTAGCTTCTCGGATAAAGGCGGAAAACAGGAGCGACCCCCCCCCCACCCCCCTCCCGTGTGCTAGTTGTTAACGTTAAGAATCGCACGGTGTAGGCCGTAAGGCGATGTCCTGACAAAATTGGTAGGGAATCACCGGCCCATGAATAATTAAAACGCCTCCACTTTACTGCATCGTGACTTTTAAAAAAAATTAGTTTACATGTCCTTCACGGGACATAGCAGTCAACCCCATAATTTTTGCTCTTCGTGATTCCTGGGCAAGTTTCACATTCAGTAGTCTGCCATTGCTTTGTGAGCGACTGGCACCTATACTTTTTTCCCTATACGTTACGGACGCAATTCGTAAATTCCCATATCGCGGGCGAAACACTGCTGCGGACGATTTCGCAGCAGACCGCCTTGCGTTGGTTTTCATACAGTGGTAAGTGTACCGGTCGTTCAGAAAGCAATGGCAAACTACTGAACGTAAACTTGCCTAGCAATCACAAACAGGCATAAACAATGTTGGTGTTGACTGCGACGTCCAGTAAAGGACATGCAACTAACCTTTTTAAATAATTTATCGGAAAATGTTACCTTCATAGTTAGGGCTATTAAAGAGCAAATATCATAACACAAATTTTTTTTTTTCGCATATCCTTTACAGGACAACGCTGTCAACATCAGCATCTTTCTGCAGATTGTTGATTTCTTGGCAAGATTACGCCCAGTAGTTTGCCATTGCTTTCTGAGCGACCGGCTCACATACCCGGTAAGTTACCGACGTGGAGAGAACCGCTACCAATTCTCGCGCACGTTACGTTACTCACGAGAGTATACGGGATTACGGAGAAAGTCGTGTAACGCCTAGACCAGGGAGACCGGCATTTAACACAAATGCGTGTCGAAATAGGACACACTGGGACGTTGTGTGATAACTTTGGTCGCTTCTGTCGTGAGCCGCGTGGTTACATATCCGCCTCACACGCCAATAATCTGGAGTTCGATCCCGGGTCCAGTCAGGGACATGCACTACTGACGAGCTCAAACGAGAGCGAAACTCGAGTCTAGTGCTTCCAATCTGACGTGGACAAGGCCCAAGGTTCGTACCGGAAGTGGGTTGTGCTCAATCTTCAAACCTCACATCCAGAGACAACCAAATAAATCAAAAATAATAATAATCTTAATTTTTTATTATTATACGGAACAGAGGTAACAAGACACGGAAATGACCACGTATCTCATGTTGTTATGACTGTATTATCTAGATTCGCGAAATACAGTGAAAAGGCTATTTATAGCAGACTACACATCGTGTTCTCGCCGCCGTTGAGACACAGACACTCACGCAACCTTGAATGAATGCAACTATTGTGCAGCATAGCGACTAGTTGATCGGAGAAAATGACCCAGCCAGCCGATCCCTGGCCAAGTCTTCACAGAATTACCCGGATTCACGGGAACTATATTTATCATGTTATGACGTCGATAGCCTCTGCGAATGTAAACAAGAGCGGCGGAAGGAGTGGAAGAAGGGAAAAAAAGGGAAAGAAAAGGAAGGAGTGAAATCTTCATCATCATCCAGTGCCTCGCCGGCTGGCGTGGGCGATCATGCTTCTCCACAGATTGCGATCTCCGACGGCATGGATCAATTCACGTGTTGACTCCCTTCCGTGCCAGACACACGACTGTCAAGAATTCTCTCACGCTGTCTTCCTGTATTTCTCTTTCTTAAAGATCCACGTTGCTGAAAGAATCGTGGGGGTGGGGTGGGGCACACCCTCCACGATTGTCATCGTAATGTCGGGGGACAGAACCATGTCACAAATCATCAGATGTGACAAGAAAAAGCACGTCCCGGAGAAGCACTACATTACACGAGACTTGTCCCAGACACAAGAGGAAGCAACAGAAGAGGAAAAGGAAACAGAAAGTGAAAATGAAAGCGACCAAGAACCCACGGTATTCAGGAGATGAGTCGACACTCCACCAAGATCCAGAGTCCAAGACACAAGCTTTGAAAGAAGTGATCGACCACTAAGATTCAACGATGGACCAAGACACCGGAGCGATAGATGAAGTCTCAAATTGCGACGACTACCGATGAACCACTCCCTCGAAAAAGAAAAAAAAACAACAACCATGAGACGGGGCTGGAAGCGAACATCACCAGCCCTTACAAGTGTGCAACTCTGACCAGACTCTGAACAGTGTTGCCATCTAACTTTCATAGAAAAGCACCAAAATCGACTCAAAAAAAGCACCAAAACTTTTTGGAAAGCAGCAAAAAAAAAAAAAAAAATTAAAAAATGCACTAACTGTTTTTATTACAAATGTAACAAGGTAGCACAGTATAATTTATTATTATCACTTCATATTACAATGAAGTTTATTCCAGATCCGCCAAATCCCAATCAGAACTACTCTTGAGTCAAAAAAGCACCAAATTGAAATAACAATTTTTGGGAAATCACTAAAACAAGCACTGGCGGTATTCATTCAAAATGTTATAAAGTAGCACATTATAATTTATTATTATCACTGAATATTAGAATGAAGTTTATTCCTGATCTGCCAAATCTCAGTCAGACAACACCTCTTCAGTTTCTGTAGCTATTTCTTGCGGTGTTTGCTCTTGCAATGATGATGATGATGATGATTGAAAGAAACGTGTAGATTCCTGTGATTACAATTTTTCGTAGAATATCCTTAGGTAGTTTATAATCTTGACAGCATTTGCCATAGGGTAGCGGGGTACGGGTATCCCCTATCAAAGGAGAAGTAAGCTAGCCTACGGGACACCCTTGGGCAAGGTGGAGTACCCGTTTAGCCCCTCGATCAGGGTTACGTGAAGCCATGTGTGCAGGTGGTGGATGAAGATGCAGAGCAGCCGACAGATAGTGTAGGTTATGGTCTCCACCTTCACGACGGTAGGCAGAGGATCTCTTTTTTGAGGAGACAATGGCTACGGTCATCGACCAGTATGGTCACTGTTAGGAAGGAAAGCAATCTCAAAACTATCTTCTTTATAGATGCCAAGATAATCATGTTGTGTGGATACTGGAAATATACCTCAGGAGTTATGTAATTCTGTATTTATTGCAATCCCAAAGAAATCCGGAGCCTTGGAATGTGATCAACGTCGAACAATGAGTCACATCACGAAGATTTTGCTAAGAATTATCATGCAAAGAGTTAGGAGGAAAATACAACTTGAAATAGGAGAAGAACAATGTGGTTTTGTAAAAGGCAAGGGTACAGTAAATGCTGTGTATATACTGAGAACCGTAATCGAACGTTCTATAGAAGTAAACAAAGATCTACACCTTTGCTTTATTGACTACACAAAGGCTTTCGATAAAGTGAGACATGTCAACATGATAAGGATGCTTGAGGATCTACAGATTGATGGAAAAGACCTTAGACTTGTAAAAAACATATATTGGAAACAACAAGCTGCCATAAGAGTTGATAATGAAGTAAGCCAATATCAGCCTATTAAGAGACAGGGATGTGTAATGTCTCCAGATCTGTTTTCCCTGTCAATCAATCAATCATGTGCCATGCCGGAAAGCGTGGGCGGTCATGACTCGCCATTTCACTCGATCACCAGTGTCGTGAATCAGCTCAGTGTTCCTGTCTCGTCCATGTCATGTGGCCAAGCCATCCAGGTATTTTCCTCTCGGTCTTCCTCTTGGTCTGTTCCCCTCGAACTTGCCAGTTGTCACTAAGTTCTCCAATCCATTTCTTCTCATAACATGTCCAAAAAATTTTGACTGTCTACGTCTAATTTCTCTAATCAGTTTACGATGTTCATTTGTCTACTGTATGTAGTACTTGGTCATTGGTTTTTCCCCGTACAGTGAAAGTATTTTCGAAATATTGAAGATATGGAAGGAATCAACATTGGGGGACGATGCATCAATAACATTAGATATGCGGATGATACAGTCTTGATTGCAGACAATGAACAGGTTCTGCAAAATTTAGTAGGTGCGGTTGTTACACACAGTGAACAACTGGGGTTAGAATTAAATTGTAAAAAGACCCAGATTATGGTCGTCACTAGGAAGAACGAAATACCACAATGTAATATACAAGTAAATGGGAATATTCTTCAACAAGTGAATAGGTACAATTATCTTGGAACAGTAATAACATCTGATGGGAGATGCCTTGAAGAGATTAGAACAAGAATCGCCATGGCAAAAGTAGCCTTTAGCAAGATGAAATACATACTGACCAATAAAAAGATATCAATTGAAACGAGAAAAAGAGTGTTGAGATGCTACATAGAACCTGTACTCTTATATGGATGTGAAGCTTGGACAATGAGCAGTCAGGCTGAAAAACATCTGATGGCTGTAGAAATGTGGTTTCGGAGGAAAATGCAAAGAATACAATTGACAGCCAGAAAGACCAATGAACAAGTTCTTCAAGAAACAAATGAAGATCGTAAACTGATGAGAGACATTAGACATAGACAGTCACAATTTTTTGGGCATGTTATGAGAAGAAATGTTCTGGAGAACTTGGTGACAACTGGTAAGATCGAGGGGAACAGACCAAGGGGAAGACCTAGAAGCAAGTACCTGGATGGCTTGGCCTTGTGGCATGGTCGAAACAGAAACACGGAGCTGATCCACGACTCTGGTAATCGAGTGAGATGGCAGAACATGACCGCCCACGGTTACCGGCATGGCACATGATGGATGGATGGATTTGCCATATCTTTTCATTCCACATCTAATAGTCAAAACAGCTGTCAAACTCTTTATGCTCAATTCTTCTTCTTCTTTCGTTCGCTTGAAATATGTCTATATCTGCAATGTCGTCTCTTGCATGAATTGAACTGTTTTTTTCAGTTCACACAGTGGTCCATAGAGTTTATCTTCCACCGTCGTCTCTCTAGGCCAGAAGGTTTGCCTAGATATGTTATATTTTGGGCAGTCTTGGAGTATGTGCTCTGCTGTCTGCGACGCCAATCCACATGTGCACATGGCTGTTTCACCAATCTTGAATTTTGTATACATGTGGTTGCGTAATCTATTGTGTCCTGTTCTGAGGCGCAGAATAATGACTTGTTCTGGTCTGTCCATAATGTGGTAGTCATCTTGAGCAGGTTTTGGTGGCTTTCTGACTGATTTGATCATTCTTTTCTTTTGGTGGTATGTAACGGGCACATCAGGCTGTTCCTCTTTGGCTCCTTCCTTAGCCAATTGATCAGCTCTGTCGTTTCCGGGTACTCCACAGTGGGATGGTATCCACTGTATGGTGACTTTATGCTGACTGCTAAGTTCAGAAAGTAGTGTCCTTAGTACTGGCAATTTCCCAGAGAGGAGCGCCTCGAGTACTGATTTTGCATCTGTTAGTAGCACCACAGGTTGTGTACCATTGCTGTTATTTAGTAATTTCTCTGTTGCTATCTTGATTGCTTCAATTTCGGCATCATAGTTATGGCAGTACTTTCCTGTCGGTACTCTGGCTGTGTCCCTAGTATTATTTGGGTATTCTATGTACACTCCCGCTCCTCCATTTCGAACAGCATTTTGTGCTGACCCATCTGTGTAGACTCGGATCCAGAGGTCCTGTGGGTATTCTTCATCAAGGAAGCTGAGAGTGGCTGTTCTGCGCTGCACACTGTTCTGTTCTTCCTTGTCAAATATTCCTCTCACTTTTGTCTGGATTTGTAATGATAGTCTATGCTCATCTTTCCATGGAGTTCGCTCTGGAATAGTTGTTAGGGGGATACCAACTGTGGGCAGATCAGTGGTTTCTCTGCAGAGTCGTTTGGCCTGGTGGATAAAACTACTTCTTTTCAACCGCCCCATTGCTAGGTTTTCAAATCTGTTCTTCATAGGGTGGCCTGGCAAGCTGAGGAACTTTTCTGCTTGTATTAGCGTTTTCGTATCTCTGCGCTCACTCAGTGCCTGTGTCCTCCCCATCTTCTCCATTTCCACTATAGGGGTTGATCTCATCCCTCCTGTGGTGACTCTAAGTGCTTGATTTTGCACCTTGTCCAGCTCTTGTAGTGTGGTATTTGATGCTGAACACCACGCAGTTGACCCATATTCCAGGTGTGGTCGTATGCTCTGTTGGTAAACTTTGCTAAGTATTTTCGTACTGGCTCCCCATGTGGTTCCACTTAGCTTTCTCAGGATGGCTATTTTCCTTCTGGCTTTTGCTACTGCTTTGTTGATGTGCTTTCTCCATGTCAGCTTGCCATCAAATGTTACTCCAAGGTATGTTGGTTCTTTATCTTCTCTTAGGGGTGTTCCATTTATCTGGATGATCCCTGCCTTTTGTTTTGGAGAGAGGGTAAATAGGGTGGTGCTGCACTTGTCAGTGTTTATGCTGACACACCATCTATTTGCCCATGCAGCAAATGTATCTACAGCTCTTTGTAGCAATCTGGTGGCCACTGATGCATATTCATTTGTGCTCCATAGAACCAGGTCATCGGCGTACATTGCCGCTTTAATTCCATGCGGTAGGTAAGCAACAAGATCATTGATGAAGATTAGAAAAAGTGTGGGGGACAAGACTCCGCCCTGGGGGACACCGTGACGCAGTAGTACTTTCTTGCTCTTGAGTCCGTCTATCTGTACTCGGGCTCTTCTGTTGTGCAAGTATGCTTTCACCCATTTGTACATTCTTCCATTGACTTTGCAGTTTCTCAGTTTCTTCATCAGACCTTCTTTCCAGACTTTGTCAAAGGCTTTCTTCAGATCTATCCATGCCGCAAGCACCAGCTTCTTCTCTTGGAATGCATCCTCAATATCTTGAGAGAGGTAGGTTGTCTGATCTTCCGTAGAGTAGCACTGCCTAAAGCCAGCCTGCTGTGGCACAAGGATGTTTTTACTTTCAATGTACCACTGCAGTCTGTGATTGATGATGCGCTCCAGTGTTTTGCAGAGACAGCTGGTGAGGCTAATTGGTCTGTAGCTAGAGGCAATGGAACCATCTTTCCCTGATTTTAGGAGGGGTATCATGATTGCTTCTCTCCAGGCTTGTGGAACACTGCCTAAGGTCCAGCTGTTATTGAAGATCTGCAACAGCTTTGTTTTGGCCTCTGTTCCTAGGTTCCTGATCATTTCATTGGAGATACCATCAGCTCCTGGTGACTTTCTCATTTTCAGTTTTGATATGGCTAGCTCCAGTTCGCTGATTGTGATGGGTGCCTCCAGAACCTCATGTACTATTTCCTTCTGTCCTGTATGTTGTCGTTTCTCTCGAATCTCTTGTTGATTCTCTGGACTAATTTTGATATTGCTATCTTGTGCGAACGAGTCCGCAAAATGGTCAGCTGCTTGCTTTCTTGTTAAGATTTTTCCATCTTTATGTAGTGCAATTTTTGAGTTTCTCCCTGTGCCCTCGTCATTAAGCTGTTTTATTAGCTTCCACAATTTCCTTGTGTCTCTTTCAAAGTTCAGAGACTCCGTTTTCTCCTGCCAGCTTTTCCGTCTAGCCTGCAGCTTGGCCCTTTGAAATTTGGCTTTTGCATGCTGGAATTTATTGTGGTGCTCTTGGCTGGGTGTGGCCTCTGCTTGCTTTCTACACACTTCAACATCATTATGCAACTGTTCCAGTTCACTACTCCAGTAGGGTTTATATTGTTTACGGGCTCCTCTTGGTACTGTTTCTCGCGCTGCCTGTAGTATGCATTTCCCAAACTCTTCAACTGCTTTATTTATGTCTTTCTCAGTGTTCAGGTTTCTAACCAGTATGCTGGTGCGATGCTTGTACATTGCCCAGTCTGCTTTCTTGTAGTTCCACCTCGAGAGGGTGCTGCTTTCACTTACAAGCTCATTTTCTACGGTTAGAAAGACTGGCCGATGGTCACTGCCACCAAGTTGTTTCCCAACAGTTCGTGTAATGTTCCACTCCAGGTCTGGTGAATGAAAAGCCAGGTCAGGTGTAGTTGAAGAGTGCCATGATCTCGAGTAGAAAGTATGTGGGTCGGACGGCTTGTTAATCAACATGAATCTATTCTCATCTTGCCAGTCTTCCAGTCTCTCTCCTCTCTGGTCCATGTGATCATAGCCCCAGCTCTGCGAGTGGCTGTTGAAATCGCCACACACAATCATTTTTTCTTTTAGTGGTAGTGTCCCCAGTGCCTGTGGGCGGTCACTTGGACAGTAGTAATTGATCAGATGTAGATCTGTATTACCTGTCTTAAGTTTAAGTGTCTGATACTCAGCCCCTTCCATGTAGACTTTGATTTGGGAAGCCATGATGTTATTTCTTACAAGGGTCAGTATCCCACCTTTTCGCCTGTTCTTTCGGTCAGATCGGTAACACTGGTAGCCTCTGATTTTGAAGGCTATATTTTCATTGAGGTGAGTTTCTTGCAAGCAACATATGCTTACTTTCTCTTTGTCCAGGATGTTTTCTAATTCAACTTTTTTGTTGCTGACTCCCTCCGCATTCCAGTGCATTATTTTAAGTCTTAGTTTAGTATGGCCAGTCGTCCTATTCTCATGTCCCCTGGCTCCACAGGACATCTGAGAAGGACCTCCAGTAGTTGGGGTTGGACCCTTTCGAGACATAGGGCCCGGCACTGCACCTGCCTGGGGGTCCAAAGCAGGGCGAGCACCATAACGATTAGCAGTAGTCGACATATTCCATATTGCGTGATTGCGTGGCATCCTGATTTCTGTGGTGCGCCTCTTGGCTGGTTGCCTCCGTCTTCAGCACCTTTCTTTGCTAGAGCAGACTGTGGTCTCACTCGAGTGTAGATGTGTACGCGCGCACACGCCTGTCTGCGCATGCATGTCCGTGCATACACATCTAGAGCATACTGGTTATTTTCCGGCGCCAGAGACTCGCCGTCGCCCCTTCTCCTGTTAGTTTAAACAGGCCCGCCACGTGAAGGCCAGGAGTTGGACTTTTGCTGCATAGGTTATGTATTCACGAGCCATTGAGGTATTTGAGCAATGTTGGGCGCTCACCCCAACACCGCGCCTCGGCTACATACAGCAACATTTGGAACCCTATGCTCAATCTATTCCGCAATTTTGATTTTATAATTCCCATCTGACTGAAAATACGCGCCACGTCCGCATTAGAATGAGGTATAATGAGCACAGTTAAAGCTAAATCTGTAAGATCTTGGAAAGGATTTTCACCGGTGGCATCCCTGTATGAGGCTATTTCTGCCCACAGTCCAAGTGTGTCAGAGGTCTGTGTCCACTGCATATGATGAAGTTTTCTCCACTGGAAATCGATGCGGGTGAGAGTAGCTGCATCTTCTACAAACATTTTAGCAAGATCCAATATACAGGGCGTCATTGGCTGTAGACATTCACTTCCACTAAGAAATGACATGGACTGCAAAACTCGAACATTATAGGGCAAACGTAATCGCAGCTGTGTCAACAGCTCTATTAAAAACTGGATGCACCTTCCACGAATTTCTTTCTCATCAGGAAACTTGTAGCCTGCTATTTCTTTCTCAAACTCATAACCTAGATTTGGATTGGGATCTAAATAATCTTGAATAGCATCACTTTCTGTTATTCCCCCCCCCCCCCCATGAATAGCAATCTTTGAACTGATAGAATCAATGAGTTGGACAAGATCGCTGAGTAGTTTTGTTGGATCCTGTATATCTGCTTCGAATTTCTTATTCACACTTTGAACTTCTCCGAGAATATGCTTGAGAAATATGAGATACACATAGTTTTTCATGTCGCTAAACATAGAATGTAGAAGTTCTGCTGTATAACAGCGCTCGTTGAGTCTTGCTATATCAAAATGAGTTCTGAGCTCGACCCACTGCTGCAATATTCTGACAATGGCAGATTGAATGGACATCCATCGTGTCTAGCTTAATTGAACAACCTTCAGCGATGTTGTCCATCATTTAATAAAGCAAAAAGCTCCATGTTATATGTTTCTCTAATCATGAACTCTATGTTCCTGGGCAGACAAGCAGCTGCAGCCTGTGACAATGCCAGCTGAAGGGAATGACATACACACCTAACTAGTACCAGATGAGGAACTACGGATTTTAATTTTGTATATACTCCATTGTTTACACCTATCATGACAGATGCATCTTTAGTGGCGAGTGCAACTAGTCTTTGCAACTCACAGAGTGCCCATCCGTCTATCCGGATCGTCTGATGGACTGGCCATACGTTAGTGATAAAAACTCCGCCGCAGAGCAAACACGGCAGGGGGCTTCTGATCGTCAGAAGTGTACCCCCTTCCCCAAGTTTTTCGGACCATTATTCTCTTAACAATCTCTATGGGCGATCCCATCCTGGTCATGACTCCGGGCGTCTTTCCCCTACCGTGGAGACGTTTGGTAAAATTCGTTGTCCCTGTTGTTGTGCTTGTCCCTTCGCTGTTACCATGTCCACTCTCAAGCCTCGCATATGTTTGTATTTTTTCTAAACCTGCAGATAGAAGAAAACTAACTCACGAACAGCCCGATATTTTGGACATATAAAATGTCTGAGTGGTTGAGAAATACGAGGATAAATTAATAAGGAAGCCACAAATGGATGTAGAAATATAACTAAATATGATAACAACTTGAAACCAGTTTATTTTTATCCATACATTGTCCCTTTATTTCTCAACATAATTTCCACTAACATTGATAAACTTATCTCATCGTTTTATCAGTCCTACCAAACCCGCTGCCTAGAAAAGCGTGCCCTGTTCTCATTTACCTGCCATCCCACAGAACTGTGTGGCTTACTTATTGACTCTCCCTCGTAACTTTTTCTACCCAGCTATGCACTGCTTTACGGGACAAACATTTGTTAGTATAAACACTGAAAACCCACCTTGGCGGGAGACATTTCGCGAATGAACGTGTCAAGATGTTGAGGAGGACATAGATAGGACAAGGGACAGCATAGAGATAATGACATATAGGACATAGATCAGGACTCTACAGGGGAGTAGATAGAGTATAGATAGAACACAAGCTAGGACTTAGAACAGTCATAAGGCAGGACTTAGGTGGGGACACGGACGTGTCATAACCAGGACAACGCCAGGACCAACCCCGAGGAGGGGAGGGGACGCTTAGTTCACGGAATACCACCCTGAACAGACTAGACGTTAGTATAACCCAGGATTAACACGGACAGACTGCTGTCCTACGAGACAGGTACAATAGCACGGGGGTTTACTGACCGCACGGGATTTAGGACGGCAAGGCCAACCAGCCGGCTGAAAACCGTCAGACGGGACACGACAGCTTTCTAGAGAGGACACTTGTGTATTTCCGAGCGCAACTGTTTAGTTTGCTAGGGCGCCAGTTAGAGATAGCGAGTGTGGAGTTTGAATTAGTGATTGTGCATAAGTATTGTAAAGAAGGCGACAAATGTATATTTGTTCAGGCAGTCACCGCCTGGTTAATGTCCGCCTGAATTAAAGACATGATATACCATCCACACAACGGATGTTTCTTTGGGTGTGGATGAAGTAGCGAGTGCCTGTATGTGTGATTCAGGATGTTGACAGAACGCCGAAGTTGAATGTGAAGTGAAAACGTTGTTTAGGAGTGCGTCACACGAAGTCATACACCTCTTCTACGTTCCTCTTACGATAAGCATGAATAAAATTAGGTGGAACTGCGGTAAAGCTGTGAAAATGTAAATAATATAAAATGACACAAAGTGGTGCAGCTTTACATAACAGAGTTACGACACATACAGAACGTTGCGGCGGTTAGCCTTCATCAGCAAACAAACACATTCACAAACACAACATACAGTCAAGGAGAACTCCTGTGACTACATTAGAAGGTGATGACAGGACGAGAGGAACAAATGCATGGAAAAATAGAAGCAATGGAGAGAAAATGAGAATTGAGAAAAATGTTAATTGAAAAGAATGTTAGTTGAAGAAAATGTTTAATAGAAAAACTGTTAATAGAGAAAAACACTGCATACTCACCTCACGTACGGATCTGAAATGACTACGAAACTCTCGGGTGTAGTTGTATTCAGTGCTGGATGTTACGGTTCAGTGAGCACATAGAAAGAAGTGGGCGGGGTAGGAGGCGTGTAAAATTGACCAAGACCCCATTGTGTTATTTAAGGTCTGGGTGGACTGGTGTGCATGAACACGCGTACATGCATAGACACACTTCAACGCGTACGTCACATCAAGTCATGCACCTCTTCGACATCCATTTGTGCACGGTTTGCTTCCTCTACACAGATTCCATCCAATGTAACGGGCACTTATTATATCAGACTCAATGCCGAAGGATACTATATTGCCTGAATTGAGCTCCCATTTAGACAGAAGGACGATATGTTGACATAGTAGTGTCGTCGTGATATTTGTTTACTTTCCAGTATCTTCCTCAGTTCCAATAAGACATTTGCATATCTAATGCCCTACTATGAAGAAGTACTTAACGATGGTGTTTTTTTAGTCTGTCATCTTCTAATGTCAGCTGTAGACGCACTTCAAGATGGTGTTTAGTCATTCCTCGTTAACAGTAACACGCATAAACAATTATGCTGTCGTTGAGTATTTCTTCTTCTACTAATTCAATTCAATTCAATTCAACTTTATTTTCTATCACATACCCAAAGGTATAGAGGTATTTAACGGTTGTTTAATTCATTCCTTTTCTACCCTGCGATGTAAAAGTATTTCACCGTGTTGCAACATCCTGTAAAGAATATGCAACTAACACATACCTAAATATATACGTATATAAGCTCTGTAGCGAAGGGGTTACAGACACAGTTCGTAATCCCGTATACTGCCTTTGAAACACAGCTGCTGGCAATTTGGCAGCAGGCCGCTTAGCGTTGGTTTTTATAAAATGGAATGTGTGCTGGTCGTTAAAAAAGCACCGGCAAACTACTGAACGTAAACTTTCCAAGAAATCACAAACAATAAAAAAAAATGCTGGGGTTGACTACGACGTGCTGTAAAGGATATGCAACTAAGTTATTCTTATATAATACAAGTAGACATTAAACATTAACTGAAACCAATATCTGCAGGTCTCCATGATGAGGTGGTTAAGCCGTCTTCATCGTGCTCAGAAGCCTGCGGGTTCGATACCTGACTCCGTCAGTCGGTTGATGAGTGGACATTTCTCGGAGACTACCTGGTTTCCTCGCTGGAGCTACGGAGGTTGTGCTTTGTGCGACGATTGTATGACAAGGCAACATTGATTTGTGCGCTAATTGCTGCTGCAAAAAACAAATCCTTCGTACACTTCTGACATTTGAAAGCCTTTTATGCTTATTGTCAAACGCCAAGAAAAACCTGGGTTGACTATGTTTGTTGCAGGACTATGCTGTGTATGCTTTAGGGCTCCTCGTCAGCTAAGCAGATAACGCTGATTGAGCTGACCGTTCCGTATGAGTCAAATATTGAGGAGCAACATACGTACACACTGAAGAAGTACGAGGACATGGTGGTAAGTCTTAGGCTGGAGGAGTACACCGTCAGGCTATTCGCCGTTGAGGTAGGCACCAGAGGTCTAGTCTCCCACTCTGATGTGCTGAAGCGAATGGGCATTACAGGACAAACAAGAACTTGGGCCCAGAAACAACTGTGTGAGGCAGCCGTAAAGGCCTCGTGCTGGCTATGGAATTGTCGGAACCTAAAGTGGGATGAGTCTCGGAACTAATATGGTTAGAAGCCGTAACCGCAGGATTACTGAGACCAGGTGCAGTCCACACTTTGTAGACCCTCAAAACTTAAACCAGTGTATCCGTTGTTTGGTCTATCAAAGATGTGGGTGCAAAAATACAACTAATGGCAATGGAAAATATGCAACAAAAATTATCCTGTCTTGACTTTGTCGCATTATGAGACGCCTAGGCAAGCTATTGAAAACATACAATCCATGAGACCAGAACAAGGAAAGCTACAACTACAAGGACAGTGTTGTGGGAGATTAATACAAAGACTGCGAGTCTCTGAGAACATATGGCCATGGCGTGACATGGTCACGTGACTTCTACACCTGTTTTCTGAATGACTAACCTGAGACAAGGATGTGTTTTGTCACCGGGTCTCTCTCTCTCTCTCTCTCTCTCTCTCTCTCTCTCTCTCTCTCTCTCTCTCTCTCTCTATTTCTCTCTCTCTCTCCTCTCTCTCTCTCTCTCTCTCTCTCTCTCTCTCTCTCTCGCGAAGTAATAATGGGAAGGATTACAGGGACCCATATTTGTGCTTTATAGATTAAACCAAGGCATTTGATACCGTGAAACACGATGAAGTGACAAACGTTGTGAAAAATATCAACACTGACAGATCTCCGAATGATAACAATAGTTACTAGAAACAAGTAGCAGTGATTAGAATGGGAAATAAAGGGGGGGGGGTTGAATTGTGAACAGATAAAGCAAGGATACCGGGATAATGAAACCAACATGTGAGATAATAGAAGGCAAAATGCTTAACTAAGTTAATAAA
This sequence comes from Cepaea hortensis, assembly GCA_963921405.1. Classification (NCBI taxonomy): domain Eukaryota; kingdom Metazoa; phylum Mollusca; class Gastropoda; order Stylommatophora; family Helicidae; genus Cepaea; species Cepaea hortensis. Next base: position 61,273,692 of record OY992897.1, on the reverse strand, counting down.
TTAAAATACCTACTGCAATTATAGCATCAGATGGAAGATGCACGACAGAGATTAAGAGCAGATTATGTCAAGCCTCTTTGACACTGTATTCACAATCTATATATATAAAACAAAGTGTATGTATGTAAATATGTATGTAAATATGTATGTCCTTTATTTTTTCGCTAACGGCCCATCCGATTGAGATGAAATTTTCTACACGTCTTCCTTTCATTCCAGAGCTGCCAACTGTGATATTTTTTTAGTGTGAAATCGCCTGCTTACTCAGTATTATTTCATTTTTCATTTTTCATTAAAATTTATATATAGCTAAGGGACTTAACTCTAGAAAAAGTTATTTCAAGGGGCATAACTTTTAATAACATTGTTGTATAACTTATAGTCATATTGTTGTATCGTTTTCAAAGATTTATAAACTCTTTGTCTATAGTTATGTACCGGCATATGAGTTATAATAAATAATGATACAATCTTTTAGACATTTTCAAAGTTTACATAAAAATAATGCATAATGCATAACATTGTAACTCATCTTTCTATACTTAAGAAGTTATCTAAAAGATGTTGAACAATATCATCGCATCTTTAGTGTTTTCCGCCATCATATCGACACGATTCGCTTGACAGCACTTCTCAGCGCTATCAAGCCAAGACGCCTTACACATTTCAAGCAGCGGGGGGAAAATGGCACGTCGTAATAGCACAAAGAAACAAGCAGCTTCCATGATGCATAGTGAGAAAACCGACCAGACTATCAAGAAGACGAACCTGCCTTTGGAGAGTCTGCATGCAAGCTGTAATAAAGTATCTGAACCTACAGTCAATGAAACTACCAATAAGAAGAGCGACGACTACCCACAGACGAACACAACAACTTGTGAGAGGAAGGAGGACCAAGACACCAGAATCAGAAACACTGATTCAAACACAGTCAGATTGGTGGTCAAGCGGCTAAAAATGGAGCTTACTGATCAACAAATACAGAAGCAGCTGCAGGAAGAAAATCTTCACGTCAACATTTTGAAGGCAGAGCGGATTCTTACCTACTCAGAATTAAATTAGATGCTCCACACCAGGGACTGGGCGAACCCGGGCCGGGTCAGGCAGACAGACAGACAGACAGACAGACAGACAGACAGACAGACAGACAGAGATAGATAGATAGACAAACAGACAGACAGACAGACACAGACAGACAGACAGACAGACAGGGAGGGAGGGAGGGAGGGATGGAGAGACGGAGGGAGAGACGGAGGGACGGGTAGGCAGACAGACAGACAGACAGGGAGGGAGGGAGGGATAGACGGAGGGAGAGACAGAGGGATGGGTCTATTAGACAGACAGACAGACAGACAGACAGACAGACAGACAGACAGACAGAGATAGATAGATAGACAAACAGACAGACAGACAGACACCGACAGACAGACAGACAGACAGACAGACAGACAGACAGGGAGGGAGGGAGGGAGGGAGGGATGGAGAGACGGAGGGAGAGACGGAGGGACGGGTAGGCAGACAGACAGACAGACAGACAGGGAGGGAGGGAGGGATAGACGGAGGGAGAGACAGAGGGATGGGTCTATTAGACAGACAGACAGACAGAGATAGATAGATAGATAAACAGACAGACAGACAGACAGACAGGGAGGGAGGGATGGAGAGACGGAGGGAGAGACGGAGGGACGGGTAGGCAGACAGACAGACAGGGAGGGAGGGAGGGATAGACGAGGGAGAGACAGAGGGATGGGTCTATTTGACAGACAGACAGACAGACAGACAGACAGGAACGGGAACGGGAGCTTATATGACTACTTATATGAATTAAATGAGATGCTCCCCACTAGGGTCTGGGCGAAGCCGGGCCGGGTCTGCTAGTACAATATAAAAAAGGACACGAAGTAGTGCAGCTTTACAGGACACTGACTTACGGAAAACAAAGGACGTTACGGCGACTAACTAATCTTCACCAGCAAACAAACACAAGAAAACACAAGATAGAAATACGTGGAAGACACTACAGTGACTACATTAAGACAAAAACCGAATGAGAAGCTTGGGAAGATGGGGGTGGGGGGGGGGATGAGAAAAAGAAAATATTAAATAAAAGCATTCTTCTTTTGCGATGAACTTTTGCTATGCGTGGTACATAGCATCTATTGTAGAGCTTGGGCGGTAGATGTCCGCTTTATAGTTCCGTGCCACTATCTTCAAAAGGGGGGGGGGGGGAGGAGGAGGGGACAGTGATTACTTATCACAGAACCCGAGACTTTAATTAAACTCACACTGTCAAGCTGCATTACCCCTGTTCTTTTATATTATTGACATTTCCAAAGCCTAACCACTGGAAGTGTTTTTATTATTTTATTTTTAATCGTTTGCTTGATGTGAACTTAAGCTTAGGCCATTCACGTGCTACTCATTCTATATAGTGCTGATTTGATCCGTGCCTTGACTTGTGCTCACAAAGCGAAACATTTTGTTTCGTGATATTTCGTCACAGTTTTGTACAATCACAGACTGTTCTAGCGGCATCATGGCAACTGTCGTCTGCTCGCCAAGATCTCTACAAATATAATAAGGGGACACAGAATCTCACCCTCATCAAACTTGCAGCTAAAACTTCTGTTAAAAGTAATTGTTAAAAGTAATATTTGTTTTGTTCTTGTTTATAATTATATGTCTGATTAAAACATGACACATATTTTCTGGCAAGTGAAAAGTTTTAGTTTCATCGCCGAAAATTCAATTATTTAAATATTTATTGATGAATTTTTCAGAAAAAAGTTTTCTCAATTCCAGAAGATATCGGTCCAAGATGCACAATGGCCATAACGCCTTCCATTAATTAAGGACATAATTTCTGTCCATAGGAGTCAAGGTAGCGTAGTGGCAGATTCTTACCTGCCGGCCAAGTTGTCATCATGGGTTCCTATCCGCACCATGGCGTATTTTAAAAATCCACCTGCGCTCCTAAGCTGTGTGTATGTATGTAAGCTAACAATTCGTACCAAATATAGCTTGGGAAGTAAAGTTGACCAGCTTGATACAGACAACATCGCCCCTAGAGTGCGAATTTGTATAAACATATGGGCATGGGTCTAGCAACACATTTCCACTGCACCTTCAGACTATTTTTTTTTGTTTTTTGGGCGCTAACTCGCTGCTTTCAACTCAAGCGTAGTACACACACATACTACTTCTAGTAGCGCTGGACTGAATTTTGTGTGTGGATTAGCTGGATAAGCAGCAAGATTGTGCCACTGTGTTGGTTTGAATCTCAAAACTACACCCTTGCTTTCATACTAAATGTTTCATTGATATGATCCAGACAGCTGAGGCAGGTTTTACATGCTGGCATTAGACGAACCCCTGCAAAAGATCCATCATTTATAGTAAATTCATTTTGTAATAGCAATCTTAGCAAGTTTTTGTTTTTAGTTTCCGCTCGCTGTTGAACTCAAGTGTAGTCCATACACACGCTACTAATTGCTATTACTGGAAAGTGCACTAGACTGATTTTTGCATGTGGATTAGCTTTCACTATTACCAAAGTCCCTCGCCATCAGGTGAATCCAATCTGACTTCTAAGGTACTTGTAATTTACATCCCCAAGTCAAGTGAGAAGTCAACATTTTAGTCCCAACTGACTAGTGTAGGGGTTGAACCTGATTAGCTTCAGTAAACCGGAAGTTTAAGCTAAATTATTCTTAACCATTTGGCCTTGTTGACCCTCAGTAATAATGTTTAATCCAGAGATTGAATGATTGATTGATCTAATAATTAGCATCAAAGCTTACTGGGCAACACGTAGATGCACCACCTCAGCACCACAGTAGATATAACACACTGGTTGTAAACACATTGGATTTATCCTTTCATGCATCCTTATATTATTTCATCTAGTTATTGTATCTACATCTAGCATTCATTCATATCATTCATTCATAGTTTTCAGAGTGTCTGCCTTGCCCATTAACAGTGAGTTTTTTTTCATAGTTTCTTGCTGAAGTATTGCCAGTGAGTTTTTTTTTCACGTGTCCAGCGAGTGACTGATGGTGTGTTGCGAGTTAGTGTTGTTTTACTGGCGAGTTAGTTTGTAGTGGGCGCCAAGTTAGACTTGGGCCAGTGCGAGTTATACTGCTCTTCTTAGGTCGCCATATCAAGCTGTTCTTTGATAGCCAACCATACTTGTAGTGACCGCCCTGTTCTTAATCAGCCGATTATAGTTTCTTGGTTGTGGGCAGAACTTCTCTGTTGTCACTGTCCAGCGGCCTTCTATTTAATGATCGCTGGCTCAATCATCATTGTGTCTGACACTCGGCTGTACCTTTGCATGGCTGGATTCTGGTTACGGTGCTCGGCCACCTGTACATTTCTATGATGTGGCGTAAGTGTTCTGTAACGCCAGTTCTGCACTATTCACAACTACCCCTTTCAATACTGAACACAGCTCAAGTAACAGAACACAATTCATATTTTCAATCTTATATTGATCTAGGTAGAAAACGGTTCACAGTAGCATTTACACAACATTTACATAATACCTAGAGTCTACACAAATACATAATTAACTACAAGTGTAGTGGCACAGTATATGGCCATATTACACGGACTATAGACCTATGTCCTACTCGGTCCATGGTTGTAATGGTTGTGGGGGTAAAAATGTATTACGGCAGGCACAAAAGGCTCTTCTATCAAGTCATAATTACATTGGGCAGATGGAAACAGAGGAAGAGGCCGACCACGTAAACATTGGACGGAGGGAATAGCAAGAGTCCATGGGAATATTGATAAATGAAGCCCATAATCGGGCACTCTCACGATGTTTATACTTCACCTCGACACCGCAAGGTACAAGAGGAACATGATGAGATGAGAGAGTGGTGTAGTTGGTTGACAGAATTAGTCTAACAGTTGAAACTGAAAATGCAGACAGAAATGATGTAATAGCATATACTGATGATTATTTCATCTTGGACAAAATTTGCTAGAGAATTCTCAGTTGGAGTCAAAGGTAAGGTCATTGCTGAGAAGAATGGAGCCTATAGGCCTACAATCTCCAGTATGAAAATAGGTGACTGTGATCATAGTGGATTTAAGGTGGCTAGTGGGTACTCAATAGGTCTACAATCTTCAATATGAAAATAGAGGTGGCTAGTGGGTACTCGATAGGTCTACAATCTTCAATATGAAAATAGAGGTCGCTGTGATCAGTGGCTTTGAGGTGGATAGTGGGTACTTGATAGGTCTACAATCTCCAGTATGAAAATAGGTGGCTGTGATCATAGTGGATTTAAGGTGGCTAGTGGGTACTTGATAGGTCTACAATCTTCAGTATGAAAATAGGTGGCTGTGATCATAGTGGCCGCATGGCTGAATGGGTAAGAACAGATGTTCTTAAACATGCGATGTGCTGATGCTGAGGTAAGTGGTTCAACCCCTACACCGGACAGCTGGGCTAAAATGTTGACCTGTCGTCCTTGACTTGGGAACGTAAATTACAAGTACCTCTGTAGTTGGAGTGGGTTCACCTGATGGCGAGGGACACTTAATAGGGAAAGCTAATCCACGCGTAAAATTCAGTCCATCACTACAATGAATACTGTGTATGGCCTATGCTTGAGTTCAAAGCGAGCGAGCGAAAAAAAAAATCATAGTGGCCTTGAGGTGGATGGTGGGTACTTGATAGGTCTACAATCTCCAGTATGAAAATAGGGGGCTGTATTCATAGTGGCCTTGAGGTGGATGGTGGGTACTTGATAGGTCTACAATCTCCAGAATGAAAATAGGTGGCTGTGATCATAGTGGCCTTGAGGTGGATGGTGGGTACTCAATACTTCTACAATCTCCAGAATGAAAATAGGTGGCTGTGATCATAGTGGCCTTGAGGTGGATGGTGGGTACGATGTCTACAATCTCCAGTATGAAAATAGGTGGCTGTGATCATAGTGGCCTTGAGGTGGATGGTGGGTATTTGATAGGTCTACAATCTCCAGTATGAAAGTAGAGGTGGCTGTGATCATAGTGGCCTTGAGGTGGATGGTGGGTACGATGTCTACAATCTCCAGAATGAAAACAGGTGGCTGTGATCATAGTGGCTTTGAGGTGGATGGTGGGTACTCAATAGGTCTACAATCTCCAGTATGAAAACAGAGGTGGCTGTGATGATAGTGGCTTTGAGGTGGATGGTGGGTACTTGATAGGTCTACAATCTCCAGAATGAAAACAGAGGTGGCTGTGATCATAGTGGCTTTGAGGTGGATGGTGGGTACTTGATAGGTCTACAATCTCCAGAATGAAAACAGAGGTGGCTGTGATCATAGTGGCTTTGAGGTAGATGGTAAGTACTTGAGACACCAGCTCAATCATTGTACTGTTCTGTCCCTATTGCATAGAGTTCACAATCGACAAATGTGGCATGAGTGGGTTCTGAGTGTGAACACTTCTTTCTTACAAAGATTTACATGGAAGTACTGACCAGGTTATACTGGAGTGTGAGATGAGTGGATTGTTGGCTTCAAGATCACCAGTTGTAGGAACACCACTCATGATCGACAAGGGAGATAGTTTGAAGAACTGCTGACTAATGACAAACAATAACAGAAGGAAACAACATATTTGAGTTTGGATTCAAGTGCACTTCCAACAAGAAGCATCGCATGAGTGGACAAATCCAACATACACACAATCAATGTGTTACTGAATCAATCAGCATCCACAACTTACATATTATGAGAGAGAGAGAGAACAACCTTAGGTTTGTCCAAGAATCAATAATTTGTCTGTTTTAAATTAAACCTTTATCCGGCTCTATGGTGAAGGGGTTATGAATGCAATTCATAATCCCTCAAACCGCATTTGAAACACATCAGCAGGCGATTTGGAAGCAGACCGCCTTGCGTTGGTTTCCATACAATGATCTGAGTGCTGGATGTTCAGAAAGCAGTGGCAAACTACTGAATATAAACTTGCCCAGGAATCACAAACAGCCCAAAAATGCTGGAGTTGACTGCTATGTTCTGTAAGAGATATGCACCAAACTTTATCCAGAGCCACATAGGTGTTGGTGATAGATGTCAGTTGTCTGTATTACTGTTATTCAAACTGTGTTAATCAGAACCTGCACAGTTTTGTAGGAATACTGAACTACATTGCATTTATATTTCAAGTGTGTTGTAGGCTGACATGGGCAATCATGCTTTTCCACATCTTGCTATCTCCAACAGCATTTATCAGTTTGTATGCTGACACCCTTCTGTGATATGACAAAAGGCTGTCAAGAATCTTCTTTGTCTTCCTATCTTCCTTTCCACACAAATTTCAAGTTGTCAAATATACACAACATAGTGCAGTTTTTGGCTTCTCCTGTGCCCCCCCCCCCCCCCCTCCCCAAATGAAATTGTTCTTTTTGTGATAAGCTATCTTTACGTCTTATCCTTTTTGAAAACATTTAGATTACTCCAGCTGTCCAAGGAATTTTGTAGCATTCTGTAAAACCACATCTCTGAGGCCTCAAGAGATGTTTGCTTGTTTACTAATTGCCCAGGATTCTCAGTCTCATGGTGGAGTCTTAGTCAGATATGACTGAGCTACCATATGACACAGTACTACCTGCTTTCTGTTAGTACTAAAAGACAAAAGGCTGTCAAGAATCTTCTTTGTCTTCCTATCTTCCTTTCCACACAAATTTCAAGTTGTCAAATATACACAACATAGTGCAGTTTTTGGCTTCTCCTGTGTGTCACGAGCTCGCCATGAGTTAACCAGATAATAATACCGACGTTTGCTTGGCGTATATTTTCTAGGCCACAACAGTCGTACTAACAGAGTAAACACAGCTGCACAGGTTACATCGTGTCAGCCCATAAACACATTTGGTGGTGAGTGAGAAGGAATGGATACATCGAGTTGGCAGTTCATTAACAGTTAGAATCACATATGATTGTCGGCTTAGGATATGGAATGGTTCCGTTTGTCATCTATACTGCCGGACATCAGACGGAAATGGCTGCTGGGATTGTCACCACGGAACAGAAGATTGACAGTTTATCAACAGGTCGGAAGTGCCCGACTAGGGAGAAAACAGTGCATCTGTCAATTCTTGGTTTCCGGCATATCGAGAGGATTGACGGGGTTATTTGCAACTCTTTGTTGTAACTCGACAGAAACTCGCTGGCTTGTTTTGAGAATCTAAACTATTACTGACAACTTTGACAGGACTTAAGCCAGGAAAATAGTTTCCTGACAATGGATGATATGCGCAAATAACACCTGCAGGACGTCACCCATATCACGTGACCAATTTTAGGGGTTTGCCAGAAAACCATGATTGGAGATGGGGAGTTGACTAAGAACCGTGGATTATGATGGACGTGTTTGTGGGAGAGCTCTACAGTGTTAGATTAATTTAAGATTAACTAGCATGTGCCGTTATGGCAAAGTGTAGTAGCCATCCCGGGAATGAGGCGGTTTTTACATAAGGTAGTCAATATAGTCTATTAGTTCTAATTAATATAGACTGTAGCCTTGTTAAACTATAGTGTGATGATTAGCACTGTTAGTGGAAACTAGTTAGAGTAGAATAGTGATATTAACTCTGCTAGTTAAGAATAGATTAGTGAAGTGTTGATAAGCTTTACTAGTTGAGAATTGAGTAATGAGGGATAATTGGGATCTTCCCGTAGGTGTCCCTGGTGGGCGGGGTTCCGCATTCTGTTTGCTGATTTTTCCTTTGTCATAGCCTGATTCGGCTCTAGGTGGGTAGCTAATCTGCTCTATGACTAATTCTAGTTAGCTAAAGATCATTAAGCAAGGTGATAGGCTTACACTCAGCCGAAAGGATCAGTGACTAGTACTATCACCAGATGTGTTGTTTCTATCCTAGGTTCCCTACCAGATCCAAGGAAACTCAACAAGTTTTTGGGAAAAAATCAAATCCAAAAGGGAAGAACACCAGTTCAAGAGTCACTAGAGTTGCATACAGAACGTAACTTACGCTAGAAGGAAATTGATTCATCAAAGAGAGTGATGCATACTGATGCACCACACAGCATTAGACAGTAGTAACGAACCGAGAACCGGCTAAGAGTACCTAGTGTTAGTACAGCAACAATTAACATTAGTAATTAGCACTTATGGACTGAATGGTTCGATGTGCAACGAGGATGATCTGTCGACTAACTAACTAACTAACTAACTGCGTACACACTACAAAAGACTTGTGCAGTTTGTTAAGGAACGATAGGAACGGACATTGTGTAGAGTGCAACCGGTCCATGATTAACTGTTAATACCACAGGTGTCTATTTCGGATGATCTTGAAATTGGATTACCAGAGGTCTACAGAGGCAAAGCAATATCCGGCAAGATGGTTTCGGCACTGGGTGAGCTGTACATGTTCTGACGTAACGTGCTGTGGTCTATCTTTGCTGGAATCAGCTGACTGGGTTGTTGTCTGAGAGTCCGATTCTACACACTTTATAGAACACGTCACACATTTTCTTCACATACACGTCTCATATACGTTACACTTTTCTTTTAATAAATTAATCTTTATTAATTTTTAGAAGCAAGAGTTGTTGAGTATGTTGCGTTGGGGAAGTATGAGAAGGGGGCATAGTACGACAGTGAGAGAGTGATAGGAAAAGGTGTCCATAGGCTGATGGAGTGTGTTGGACGGAAGCTGGTGGATTCTCCAGAATATTGAGAGGAAAAAAATATTATAATGTGGGTGTCGACTCTCTTCACTCCAGGGACGACACTGTAAAGGAGGACACGACACTGTGCCCCCCCCCCCTCCCCAAATGAAATTGTTCTTTTTGTGATAAGCTATCTTTACGTCTTATCCTTTTTGAAAACATTTAGATTACTCCAGCTGTCCAAGGAATTTTGTAGCATTCTGTAAAACCACATCTCTGAGGCCTCAAGAGATGTTTGCTTGTTTACTAATTGCCCAGGATTCTCAGTCTCATGGTGGAGTCTTAGTCAGATATGACTGAGCTACCATATGACACAGTACTACCTGCTTTCTGTTAGTACTAAATGTTTGGCAGCACTCACCTAACCAAACACCCCACATTGTGCCAGTGGCTTCGAGCAGAGGTGTGCAATTGGAAGGGTGCGAGGAAATGCAGCCTAAAGACTAAATGTCATGGTTGGGCTGACCAGCCTTGAAAACTGGACTAGGATGGAAGCTCCTACAGCCAGACATTTAGAGCATTGCTTTGCTGATCTGGCAGCTTCTACAGCTTGTCTTGTTCCAGAAATCTTGGTGTATGGAAATTCAGCCCAGGTTTTGTGTTATAGAGACATATAATTTAACATCTGTCATGACGGTAAGGTGCCAGTCAAAGATTCAAAGCCACATGATAAAACGGACTGTGTGTTATACAGGTATTCTTAATTTAACCCCTAGCGACATGGATTTATTGCATAAGGTGTGTATTTATATATGCTAATATAATAAAAGCATATATGTTGAATAGAACTAAGATCCATGAAAGTAAAACTGAAGACATGAATTCTGCTGTCACAGTTCAGGTACACTTCCATTGTAACATCTTTTCCCTTTTACTCACAGATGAACAGACTCGTAACAGGTGATCTTAAGCAAGCGACTAAAAGTAAAAAGTTTGGAGGAAGCAGAAGCAGTACTTTCAAGAGAGGAGGAGCTAGAGAAGGTATTTATGTAGAAGGTAGAAGGTAATTCTGTAGACATCAATTTCATAACAGATGATTGTGTAGAAAAAAGACCTTCAATCACCAGCCTAAATGCATCTAAAGAGAGCAGTCAACTTGAGCTTGTTAACATCTCCATAGATTTTTGTCTTCAAATGGAGTGGGTAGGCTAGAATAGTTTTCCCTGTTCTGCATATGTTGGACACTCCTGCAACAAATGTTTAGCTGTCATTTAACCACGTTCACAGTTGCATTCATCAGTATCTTCTATCTTTAGTTGATTAAACACTTGGTGTTTCAGCCTGTTGTGTCCTGTGCAGAGTCTGAAGATTACTACTTATTCTCAGTGGAATAAATAGTATACACCATCTTTCTGTTGTTGGGGAATGAACAGGCAGACAGATTGGCTGGCTCTGCAAAACTTGGTGGAGTATTGATGCATAATAAGGCAGACGTGGTTGCGGCCTTGTGGGAGCACATGTACACCTCGGAGGAGCAAATGGATCACCATGGTCTGGCAAGAATGTGACAGCGAGGAGTGACGAAGGGATCTGGCCGATGCTCGACGCTTAGAGGAAAGGGGAGACGCACATATAATCAGATTGCTACTGGTACTATTGGGGTTGGAACTCTTCGCTGGCTTCTGAGGATAGGGGACGGAGCGCTTATGGGAATGCCCCAAATGCTGCGATGTCGGTTCCTAAATCAATCAATCAATCAATCTGTTGGCCTGGATGCTTTGATTCCAACTTGGTTTTATAATTGCTTCTTATAAATCTCTTGGCTTCATCATAGGTAGTCTTCCACTTTGCTTTGCCAGTGTTTTAGTCTACACTTTCAGATATGTTGCAGTGTCAGGGGATCCATTCTATTACAACCCCTTTCAGATTTCTGGCATTGTCCATGAAGTGCTGTTCTTAGGTCTGCACTGTTTCTCTCTGCAGTAGTGAAACAATTGACTTCACATCTGTGAAGAGAGCTGTCTCTCTGCAGTAGTGAAACAATTGACTTCACATCTGTGAAGAGAGCTATGCATTTCACTTTGTTTATCTGTCAACAGCATTTTGCTGGACATTTTAAGGCCTTGACCTCTGTTCTGAAGTTATTTGAGAATATTCAATTTACTGCTGAATGTTTTCTTTGCCCCATGTTTTTGATTCAGAAGAATTCCTCTTTCTTTCTTCTCTCCTCAACCAAACACCACCTCCCTCCCTCCCCCACCCTCCAATTTTCTGTAGTTTTTCTTTTTCAATGTTTACTGTATATGCGTGGGTGCAGGTGCTGGTTTAAAACTATTTTGGCCTACACCCACTCCATTTCAAGGCAATCTATGAAGTCAAGTCGACAGCTGCTATTTTGGATATATTCTTGTTGATGTAAGAAAGTATACAAGGAAAAAATATTGATATAACCTTCATACAATGATAATACTCGGGTAATGATGAAAGCAATGAAAATTATATCAAACTTTTTACCATCTTGTTGATTGTTACATATTTTAATTCATTTAGATAACGCAAGCAACAAAGTTGCTGAAACAGAGTAAAAACCTAGAAGCACTGACTGTACTTCAGAAATGTTTTGCTCAAGATCCCAACAATGCCCGGATCTTTCTTAGGTACACGTTTTCTTCATTTAGTAACTAACTTTGATTAAATATGCAGTTTTTCCCCCTGACTATTTTATTAGATTCATAAGTATTTCTTTACTTGACTATTATATTCTTGCCTGTATTCTTACTAGATTAGATTCATGTCTATTTTCTTCACTAGACTGTTTTCTTCATTATACTTTTAGATTAATAAATATTTTCTTTACCGATTCTTTAGATTCATAAATCTTACTTTATTCATTGCATTATTGGATTCATTAATCTATTTTATTTACAGTATTAGTTTCTTAGGCCTGTTTTCTTTATTAGATTGAGTCTATTTCTTTATTAGATTATTGAGTCTATTTCTTTATTAGATCATATGTATTTTTAAAACTAATTTATTAGTGATTAGTCTTATTTTCCTCACTTCTTCTTTCACCCTCTATCCTCCATAGCAGCATAGACCCCCCAACCCACTCACTCCAAGTTGTCCTATCCTTAGCTATCTCATGCTGCTCCATCCATATCCTCCCCATATTATTTATTTCTGTCTATACTTTTTTTTAATGGTTTTAGGTCATCAATTTCTTTTGCCCAGTGGACTCTAGATAAAAGCCTTTCTAGCTATACTGTTCTCAAGTTTTCTTAGATGTCATATTCAATGCCAGCTTTTTCTCTTCACCTCTTGATTCACCAGTATTTTAGCTTTCTCCATGAGCTCCACATTTAATTCTGTCATAACATTTTAGGCTTCTGTTTTGTCTGTATACTTTTCATACTCTTCTAGGTCCCCATTCTTTGGCAACTTCTTTCTAGTCAGCTGGTATTTCTTCAGCTTCCCAGATGCTGCTAAATAATTTGTGCAGTAATTTAGTTGAGATGTTTATATTAACTTTACAGCTTCTACTGGGATGCCATGTGGGCCAGCAGCTTTCCCATTCTTCAGAAGTTTATTATTAGCTTTACTGCTGTTCTGTTTGTCTATTTAGCAGATTGTTCTTTACTTACTTTTCACAAAAATCATTATTACAAACTAATTAAAACACAATTTTTGTTTGATAGAAATGAAGGCTTGCAAGCCTTGCAGAGCTGTCTTCTATCAACTGATACAGCAGTCTTGCATGCAGCTGCATGGTGTGCCATCAATCTGTCGGCAGCGGCCTCCTTGAGTGCTAGGAGCATGGTGCAATTATCTCCTCTTCTGATACAGTTCCTGCAAGGTTCTGACCCACAAATGCAGGTCTGTGGTGAATGATTGTGAAGTGTATTAAACCTGTAGAGGGAAAATGTCCACCTTTGGCCTCAAGTTTCAGTTGGTGCATGTGTGTTGTGCTTAATCATGACCTGGTGACATGCTATTATGCCTGTACCTGGATGTGAAGTTTCGGTACTAGTTTTGCATACCCCACTGGTCTCTGAATTTGAAGGGGTAATGAGAGCTTTGTAATATAGTCTTGTGGAGACTATTTTGGTATCGGATCAGGAGAAAAGTCTCTACCCTAACATCATGCCGATAGTCTTTTCAGAGTCAGATGACCTGAATGCCATATATCAGACTTGAGAGTATAAAACTGAATCCCCCAGGAGGGTTCATCACAAATCAACCATCATAGCAAGTTTAGTGACAGCGAGAGTTTAAACATAAATTCACCTAGTTTAGATACCATTACGGAAAATTTAAATGTTTTATAAATGCTTAAAAGACTCTTGTCCATGCTTGAAAGCAAACTCAGTATATGGTGCTTGTCCCATATTTAGAGACCTGTTGACCCTAGATGGGTGATGTGGTTAATATTACGATAACAGCCTTTACTTCCCAGAACATTTCTTTGTATCTCTTTGAGGCTGGATCAACCTGTGGGGCTCAGATCCATTAAAAAAAATCCCCACCTTGATCAGGATTTCAACTCATGACCACCAGCTGTCAGACAAGCATTCTTGCCACTGCACTACTGTGGCTCTCACAAAATAGACTTAGACCAATACTTTCTATAACCATATAGCACATCATCCATGGCCCTAAGAGGAAGCAAAGAATAGTAACACCTTGCATGTCGTAAGAGGCGACTAAGGATTCCACCTGTGTGCTATCGGGACCTGTAAGGGAAGCAAAGAATAGTAACACTGGACCTTATCTGCCACGTCATAAAAGGCAGCCAGTGAAGTGTTGTGCTTAGGGCAGGCTACACAATCACATTGAAAAGTTGACACAAATCCACCCAACAAACCATGAACAAGTCATATAAAGAATAGTTACTCAGCTACCACAAGGAAATCAAGCTTTTATAAAAGAGATATGATGCATTGCTGAGAAAGCCTCAAGGAGTCCAGGGCATTGATTAAATTTCTTTCACCTGGGAAAACTCAAAGGATTGGCACTGGAATGGTAAAACTATATATTTGATAAGACAGCGCAGGTGACAGCAGAAATGAAATATAATACTAGCATCTTGGGATTGTGTGAAACAAGATGGACTAGAACAGGTGAACATCTAAGCAATGGTGAAATAGTGCTGTACTCAGGCCATAAAGATGAAACTTCTCCAGACTGTGAAGGAGTGGCCCTAATGTTATCCACAGGCAAAGAAAGCATTAGTGGGAAGCAATGAGTTCTAGAATAACAGCAAGATTTAGATCTGTCAGAAAGAAAATACACATTAATATGATTCAGTGTTATAAACCAACAAATGAAAAATATAAAGGGGGAATTTTACAAGAAACTTCAAAACATAATTGGTAGTCTAAGAAATGACAGTATCAATATTTTTAAGGGTGACCTAGACGCCAAAATAGGATCGGATAATACTGGTTACAAAGACATTTGGAAACATGGACTAGGGGTAATAAATGAAAGTAGAATTATTCACTAATTTTTATGCAGTGAATAAGTCATTCACTAATTTTTATGCAGTGAATAAGTCATAAAGCCACAAGGGCATAACTCAACTACAAAACAGAAAACCAAAAATATCATATATGTATTAAGAAATTTAGATCATCTAAACATGATGTAGAAGTCTTTAGAGGTGCTGTAAATATATTGTAAATATGGACAATTAACTGCTAAGTAAAATTAAGTTAAAACTTAAAAGCTATATAACATCTTATAAACATGGAATTCAGTATAACGTAGGATATCTCGGATCCAAGGAACAGTTTAAGGTCACAATCTCAAATAAGTCCAGATCTTGCAACACTTAGAAGACGAGAACATGGAGAAGAGTTTGCAACAGGTTAACAGTATTTTAAGCGGCACATATATGGAAGGCCAAGAAGGAAAGGGAAGGAAACAAAGCATGGATAATGTCCAAAACCCCCAAGAAAATAGAAGAAAGAAAAAATGAAAAAGGCTATCTTAATAGCAAAACCAGAGCTGCTAAGTCAGAGCCCAAGGAAGATATACAGAAGCTAGCAAAGAAGTTAAGAGCACATAAGGGCAGATAAAAGACAATATTTAGATGGCCTAGCAAGAGAGGCAGAGACAGCAGCAGCGAAGTGAAACCTCAGAGACGGTTAAGCACCACAAGAAAATTAGTAAGAGAATATAAACAACCCAGTGGACTTAACAAAAATAGTAAAGGAAAAGTTCTCACCAATATTAAAGATCAAATGAACAGATTGGCTGAATACTGTAAGGATCTTCTGAATCAACCGTTTCCACACAACCCACCTGACATCCAGCCGGCAGAAGTGGAACTGGATATCAACTGTGAAAAATAATCTAATGAAGAAATTAGAAATAATACAAAACTACTGAAAGACGGCCCAGAAAATATTTTGGGAAATAAAAACGGCCATTGTGATACCGACCACGTCACCCACAGAGTGCCGATCAGTCTATAAAAATATTGTTTGGCATCATATACCGAGTGCTCCTGAGGCATATAAAAGGGTCCTTATAGGAAAATGTTTATTTTTAACATGATCTGTTGCCGGAGTTGTCTTTGTTCCCACACATGTCTTTGTTCCCACACATGTCTTTATATTACTAGGAACTATGTGCTTGGGCAGTTGGAAATATGGCTGCAGATTCCAGTAAACATAGGAACATACTGCTGCATCTAGGCTGCATACCAGCACTCATTGCCTTAATTTCCTTTGTAAGTATTTACAGAACATGTACATTAATCGTCGTCGTCATGTGCTCTGCTCATGTGTTGGCTTACATGTATCCCTGGGTTCTGGATCGGTTCTGTTGTTATTCCTGTTTGCCTCTGTCTTAGGCCATCCAGTAATATTTATCCTCATCTGCCTCAACCTCTTCTACCTCAGGGACAGTTCCTGATCTTTGCAGTTATTTTCCCATGCTTCTCTTCTCATTACATGACCAAAGAACATTATCTCTTGCTTATAGTTGAATATAATGTACTGCTTTCATTAGTCTTTTCAAAGCACCAACTGTGACGAAACCACCCAGGTCACGTGACTTCATTCGGTGAAAAATCCTGTCGGGCGTAGCTAGGCGAGTGGACTCCTGTCTGATCTTAAAATAGCTTGGGGAAACCCCAGCGAAATTCGTCTTTTCTAGAGATTTCTTGACTAGTCGAGAGTGTAAGATCCGGAGAGTGTACGTGATGATAGCAGTCATGTAGGATATCAATCCACATAGGTATCACGGGGATCTGGTATTCTCCGTGAAACATGAGATGATCAGGGGTTGAGGAGGATTTGAAACTTCACACAATAGATCACTTGGTTTCAGTCGCCATCCGTCTGTCAACGAACACGGCCGCAATATCATGACTAGAGAATTGATGTCTATTGACGCTTGCCAGGGCATGACACCAAGGCAGCTGATAATTGCAGTGACTCTTAAAGCAAGGTAAATGATAAAGTACATAGAATCTCTTCTTAGTGTCTGCGTAAATGATTGTTACCGACATGCGATTGTTTTCTGCCCCGATTGTATGAATATGTAATTAGCGTTATTGATCGGCTAGTGACTATCTGGGTCAGAAGCCCACTGTTTATACAAGTGTTTGTTTGCGCTGACACTGCTGCGTGTGTAGTTAGAAGTACATGATGAGTCCTTTAAAGCAGGCGGTATTGTAGGAAATATGACTAATGTTGCTATGTTGATAATATTCAGTGATTGTTAGAGCAGGATATTTGCTACAAATTTAACACTGCTACTTGTGAGTGTGCTTTGGTCAATCTAATAACGGTATGTGTAACAACTGTGTTAACCTGCTTGTTTATTGATTGAATAGCTAGGGCTGTGGAATCCTTGACACTAGTTAAGGCTGTGTAATATTAGTGGCATTACTAGTGAGTTATCTGCCTTAGCAAGAGTGATGTGTTCTTTGCTTAGCTAGATAGCGATGTAAATTATGCATTAGATAGATGGGGCTCTGTGAATTCCTGGAACCAAGGTGTTGTGTTATTTTCATCAGGACGTATAGTAAAGTAGTTACTATGTGAGGGTGACAGTGCTGTTACACCTCTATGTAGGAATGCTTTATAGTTACCTGATTGTGGTAGTTGTGGATTACTTGTGGAATTGTGATTTCACTACATGTTTATTTTGCATGCCAGACTGAGAGTGATACGGCGCATTGTAAACGAGGCCGTTGCATTTGTACCTATCCGAAATACGAGCAGAACGTTTGATGGACTCTTCTTCTCTTCTCTTTTGTAAATCCGACCCTGTTAGTGGGGGAAACCATCTACTAGGGGGAGGGGGTTGCATATGAGGGCCTTGATCCACACTTACGGGAGGCATGAAGATTTATGGGATGAGGTGCTGGGTGCCATTCTAAATAGGATGATGTGGTCTAAATCACCACGGAAATAAGGTACTCTTTTTCCACAGCTCATCTTTGGGGGAAAGACTACTGGGTGGATTGCCACCAAACCTGTGATAGACCTGCACAGACTCGACCTTCAGGAGACAAGGTCAGCTAAGAAAGGTCATACTGGTTCTGGGACAGAGAACCCAGGACAAAAGCATTTGCTTGATGTATTATTTTGTTAATGCTGTTGAGTTATTAACGACTGATGATTTCATTTATTAATGCTGTGCGGTTATTAATGAATTATGATGTAATTAATTAGTTAATGGGTTAAATAATTAATTAATTGTTGAGTTATGTTGATGAGGAGGAAATGTCCGGCTGGACACCTCCCAGATAATTAAACCTCTACACTGAAAGATAAGTAGGTGTATTCTAAGGTTGTTGTAGGAGGAGAAATGGAGGAATGGAATAACACCAGGTAGTAGGATCCTATGACAGTCAAACAGACTACTCTGGTGTTATTGGGCCAGATGTTGCCAAGAAGAGTTACTTGACTATCTACTTGCTCACTAAGGCACTCTCACATGCATGTACCTCCTTGGTAGGAGAGATGATCTACTGTATTGATATATTATATCATTGTGTCATATTATGTACTGATGCATGTGATGTTGTTGATGTGCATGTTAGTCGCAGTTTTAGCCGAGTACTCTCACCAACATCCTTGTTTGAGGATCTGTTTATATGATGGAGATTCGAGTTATACCATGAACTCAATTGGACCAGCTCGTTCCAGTGCCAGTCAATGTGATGTTTTGGGGCAATACTGGGAGTGGTCAAATGAATATGTCAGAGTCAACATAAATGAGAAACATGAGTTTTAATAAGTTCACGGTGTGTCTAAGCTAAGACAATCACTACGAGTCCAACGAAGATTTGGTCAACAGATTCAGATGGGGTCTAGGACTGATGCATCTCTTATTCATGCCTGTAAGGTAACAGGTGTTCCTATAAGAACTCTTGAGTGATACTTCTATGAATATGTATTTCCTTGATGATCTATTGTCAAGTTGAATTGGCTGTTGTGAATTTGTGTGGAACAGCAACTTCTCTGGCCAGTTTAAATATGTTTCAGGCCCAGCTGAGTCTTAGTGATGTCAAATGTGTAGTTATTCATCTAACTTCTGTGTGGATCTACATTTGTGATCATCTCAGAAACTTTGAACTTGGTCAGTGAACCACAACAATAGTCTGCTATTTTCATGAACATCTTAGGAACATCCATGTTTTGGTACGGAGCTACCAAATTCCTAGGTGCTGTTGATGAACAGTGATAATGCTAGTATGCTGAGTCACCACATTCTTTAGTTGGTGTTCTGAACAGTGATAATGCTAGTGTGCCGAGTCATTATACTCCTATAGTGGTGTTGTTAAACTGTGACATTGCTAATGTGCTGAGTTATTGTGACTATCTAGGTCAGAGGCCTACTGTGAATACAGGTGTTTGTCGCGCTGACACATTATGCGTGTGTAGTTAGAAATACATGCTGAGTTCTGTAAACCAGGCATTATTGTAGAAAATATGACTAACATTGCTTCTCTTCTTCTTCAGCGTTCCGAGCCATTGAGGTTCTTTGCTGCAAATACAATCCGTCTCCATTCGTCTCTCTGGTGGACCTTCTCTTGCCAGTCGTTGATTCCAAGTGCTTGTAGGTCTGTACATGTATTATCTCTCCACCGCCTTCTTGGTCTACCTCGGGGTCTACGGTCATTTATTTCCTGAGTGTAAGCGAGTTTTGTTTCCCTATTATCTTCCATTCTTTCTATATGCCCCAGCCATTGTAGTCTATTAGCCTTCATGATACCAGTGATTAGCGGGGACTTAAACAGATCATAAATGTCTTTGTTACTTCTTCTTTTCCACTCTCCACTTTGTGTATCCCTAATGGGTCCAAAGATGCGTCTTAAAATTTTGTTCTCAAAGGTTTGTAACAAGGCTTCGTCTCCTTTCGTTGTACTCCAGGTTTCAGAGCCATACAGCACAACTGGTCTGATCAGTGTTTTGTATATTGTGATTTTGGTGTTACGAGATAGCGCCTTTGATTTTAGTAGATGTTGTAGTGCATAGTATATCTTATTTCCAGAGTTGATTCTAGTTTGTATTTCTTCCCTTATGATGTTGGAGCAGTTGAAGATTGTACCCAGGTATTTGTATGTTTCCGTTCTTTTAATGGTCATATTATCTATTTGTATGTGGCCAGAGTTTCTAGCCATTCCGTCTCTTGAAATTACCATATATTCTGTCTTATCTTGGTTGATAACCAGCCCCATATGTTGGGCTTTTCCCTTTAAGTGAGTCAATATTTCCAATGTCTTTTGTTCACTTTGCCCTATAATATCTATATCATCTGCATAACCAAGCAGCTTGGATGTTCCTCCAATATCACATTCCTCCTTTACCTTCCTTACAACTTTCTCTAGAGCCAGATTGAAGAGTAGCGGCGATAGTGCATCACCCTGTTTCAAGCCAGATGTTATTTGGAAGGGGTCTGATTTCCTGCCTTTATATGTTACTATATTATAAGTATCTTCCATGCATAGTCTGGTCATGTTGATTAACTTCCTTGGTATTCCAAATTCCTGCATAGCATTCCATAGACTATTCCTATGGACACTATCATAAGCCTTTTTAAAATCCACAAAAATGTTATGGAGATCTCTTTTATATTCCCAATGTTTCTCGGCTATTTGTCGTAAGATAAATATCTGATCTATTGTTGATCTGTTTTGTCTAAAACCCGCCTGGTAGTCACCTAATATGTCTTCTGAATATGGTTTTAGTCTATTTAGTAATACTGCGGATAGTATCTTATAGCTTGTGGACAGTAGTGATATTCCTCTATAATTTCCACATTGGAACTTGTCTCCTTTCTTAAAGATAGGTATCAATAATGACTCTTTCCAGTCATGGGGTAATTCTTCTGTCCTCCAGATTTTTATTATTAGTTCGTATAGCTTTAGATGTAATGCATGGCCACCTGCCTTTATAAATTCAGCAGCAATTCCATCAGTCCCAGTTGCCTTATTGTTTTTAAGTCGTGTGATTACATATAGGATTTCTTCAAATGTAGGTTCTTCAATTTGTGGTTCGCATGTTAGAACCTCTTCCTGTGGGAAAATGTGACTTGGAGCTTCACAATTTAGTAATTCAATAAAATATTCTTTCCATGTGTTGCACATTTCCTCATTGGTATTTAGCATATTCCCATTTTTGTCTTTTAAACCATATGTGTTTTGTTGGTGCCCTCGTTTCATTGACTTCAGTTCTTTAAAAAATTTTCTAGATTCATTTTTCTGGTGATTAGTTTCCATATCTTTGATTATATTACTCATATATTCTCGCTTCTGCTGTCTGACTATTTTTGTAGCCTCTTTACATTCATTTCTATAATGCTCTTCCTTTTGGATGTTATTGATGTCATTTAACCATACATGTCTGGCATTCTTCTTCCTAATGACTGCTTCTTCACATTTTTGATTGAACCATCTGTTCTTTCTATGTGTGGTTAACACACCGAGACATTCTTCTGCGGTAGACTGAATTGTATTCTTGATGTTCAACCAAGTTTCGTCAACGCTTTCCTCCAAAGGGTTTTGCAGAGTTTCAAGTTTACATTTTAGACTAACATTGCTATGTTGATAATATTCACATGGATTGTTAGTGCAGTATGAATTTACCACTGCTACTTGTGAGTGTGCTTTGGGCAATTTAATAGCTGTATAATAACTGTTAACAGGCTTGTTCCTTGATTGCATAGCCAGGGCCGTGGAATCCTTGGCACTAGTTAAGGCTGTGTGATATTAGTGGCATTACTAGTGAGTTATCTGCCTTAGCAAGAGTGATGTGTTCTTTGCTTAGCTAGATAGCGATGTAAATTATGTATTAGATAGATGGTGCTCTGTGAATTCCTGGAACCAAGGTGTTGTGTTATTTTCATCAGGACGTGTAGTAAAGTAGTTACTATGTGAGGTTGACAGTGCTGTTACACCTCTATGTAGGAATGCTTTATAGTTACCTGATTGTGGTAGTTGTGGATTACTTGTGGAATTGTGATGACACTACGTGTTTATTTTGCATGCCAGACTGAGAGTGATACGACGCATTGTAAACGAGGCCGTTGCATTTGTACCGATCCGAAATACGAGCAGAACGTTTGATGGACTCTTCTTCTCTTCTCTTTTGTAAATCCGACCCTGTTAGTGGGGGAAACCATCTACTAGGGGGAGGGGGTTGCATATGAGGGCCTTGATCCACACTTACGGAAGGCATGAAGATTTATGGGATGAGGTGCTGTGTGCCATTCTAAATAGGATGATGTGGTCTAAATCGCCACGGAAATAAGGTACTCTTTTTCCACAGCTCATCTTTGGGGGAAAGACTACTGGGTGGATTGCCACCAAACCTGTGATAGACCTGCACAGATTCGACCTTCAGGAGACAAGGTCAACTAAGAAAGGTCATACTGGTTCTGGGACAGAGATCCCAGGACAAAAGCATTTGCTTGATGTATTATTTTGTTAATGCTGTTGAGTTATGAACGACTGATGATTTCATTTATTAATGCTGTGCGGTTATTAATGAATTATGATGTATTTAATTAGGTAATGGGTTAAATAATTAATTAATTGTTGAGTTATGTTGATGAGGAGGAAATGTCCGGCTGGACACCTCCCAGATAATTAAACCTCTACACTGAAAGATAAGTAGGTGTATTCTAAGGTTGTTGTAGGAGGAGAAATGGAGGAATGGAATAACACCAGGTAGTAGGATCCTATGACAGTCAAACAGACTACTCTGGTGTTATTGGGCCAGATGTTGCCCAGAAGAGTTACTTGACTATCTACTTGCTCACTAAGGCACTCTCACATGCATGTACCTCCTTGGTAGGAGAGATGATCTGCTGTATTGATGATATATTATATTATTGTCATATTATGTACTGATGCATGTGATGTTGTTGATGTGCATGTTAGTCGCAGTTTTAGCCGAGTACTCTCACCAACGTCCTTGTTTGAGGATCTGTTTATATGATGGAGATTCGAGTTATACCATGAACTCAATTGGACCAGCTCGTTCCAGTGCCAGTCAATGTGATGTTTTGGGGCAATACTGGGAGTGGTCAAATGAATCTGTCAGTCAACACAAATGAGAAACATGAGTTTAAATAAGTTCACGGTGTGTCTAAGCTAAGACAACCGCTACGAGTCCGACGAAGATTTAGTCAACAGATCCAGATGGGGTCTAGGACTGATGCGTCTCTTATTCATGCCTGTAAGGTAACAGGTGTTCCTATGAGAACTCTGAGTGATACTTTTATGAATATGTATTTCCTTGATGATCTATAGTCAAGTTGAAATGGCTGTTGTGAATTTATGTGGAACAGCAACTATTCTGGCCAGTTTAAATATGTTTTAGGCCCAGCTGGGTCTTAGTGATGTCAAATGTGTAGTGATTCATCTAACTTCTGTGTGGATCTACATTTGTGATCATCTCAGAAACCTTGAACTTGGTCAGTGAACCACAATAGTCTGCTATTTTCATGAACATCTGAGGAACATCCATGTTTTAGTAGGGAGCTGCCAAATTCCTAGGTGCTGTTGATGAACAGTGATAATGCTAGTATGCTGAGTCACCACATTCTTTAGTTGGTGTTATGAACAGTGATAATTCTAGTGTGCCGAGTCATTATACTCCTAAAGTGGTGTTGTTAAACTGTGACATTGCTAATGTGCTGAGTCATTATACTCCTAAAGTGGTGTTGTTAAACTGTGACATTGCTAGTGTGCTAAGTCATTATACTCCTAAAGTGGTGTTGTTAAACTGTGACATTGCTAATGTGCTGAGTCATTATACTCCTAAAGTGGTGTTGTTAAACTGTGACATTGCTAATGTGCTGAGTTATTATACTCCTAAAGTGGTGTTGTTAAACTGTGACATTGCTAGTGTGCTGAGTCATTATACTCCTAAAGTGGTGTTGTTAAACTGTGACATTGCTAATGTGCTGAGTCATTATACTCCTAAAGTGGTGTTGTTGAACTGTGACATTGCTAATGTGCTGAGTCATAACATTCCTAAGTTGGAGTTATTGAATAGTGACAGTGTTAGTGAATGGAGCCAACGCTCCAGTCTTATGTTTGCAGAATAGTTCATCCAGTTGACTTTGAGATGCCAAAGAGCCACCAGGCTCTTATATTATATGGTACAGCAATACTTTCCATTCATCAGTAGGGTGAAATCTGGTGCGAGTGATTCCGTCATCGAGGGATGACCAGCGAACTTTGTTGAAGTGCCAGTCAGGTATCAGACATACGCCTGACCAGTCCGATATCATACTCACAGTGGAAGGAGAGAACTCTGGAGGGTTGAGAATCACTGGTCTAAATGGACTTAGACCTGTAATGTTATCAGGTGGTATTAGGCTCTATTGCTCAGGATGAGGACTTTTTTGTGTCATTGATGTGCCACTATTCAAGTTAAGTAGTAGTTACTATTTGCCGGAGATGGAACTTCTGAGAATGTTTAGGACCCAGCCGGGTCTCATGGACATTGTTACTTGTGGGGAGCTACCACGTTCCAATGTTGTGCTGCTGCTGCTAAGAACATCTCATTGACATTGTTATTGTAGGGAGTGTGAAAAAACCACACAGGGCACATGTCTTTACTTGGCGGAAAATCTGTTACGGCGTAACTAAGCGAGTGGGCTCCCGTCTGATCTTAAAATAGCTAGGGGAAACCCCAGCTAAAGTAGTTTTTTCTAGAGATTTTGAGTCGATTCGAGAGGGATAGATCCAGAGTGTCTACGTGATGGTAGCACTCACTTAGGACATCAGTCCACATAGGTTTCACGGGGATCCGGAATTCGCAGTGAAACAGGAGATTCTCAGGGGTCGAGTGGGATTTGAAACTTTGCGCAGTAGCACAGTTGAGTTCAGTCGCCATCTATCTGTCAACGAACACGGTTGCAATTTCTTGACTGTGGAGAATTTATGTCTGCATTGCTTGCCAGGGCGTGACACCAATGCAGTCTATAATTGCTGTGACTCTAGACTAAAGGTAAATACATAAATACTTAGAATCTGTCCTTATCATAGCACCGGCCACGTAAATGATTGTTAGCGAAACGCAATTGTTTTCTGCCCGACCGTCTGAATACTTAATTAGCTGTATCAATTGGCTAGTAACTATCTAGGTCAGAGGCCTACTGTGAATACAGGTGTTTGTCGCGCTGACACATTATGTGTGTGTAGTTAGAAATACATGCTGAGTTCTGTAAACCAGGCATTATTGTAGGAAATATGACTAACATTGCTATGTTGATAATATTCACATGGATTGTTAGTGCAGTATATTTACTATGAATTTACCACTGCTACTTGTGAGTGTGCTTTGGGCAATTTAATAGCTGTATAACTGTTAACAGGCTTGTTCCTTGATTGCATAGCTAGGGCCGTGGAATCCTTGACACTAGTTAAGGCTGTGTGATATTAGTGGCATTACTAGTGATGAGTTATCTGCCTTAGCAAGAGTGATGTGTTCTTTGCTTAGCTAGATAGCGATGTAAATTATGCATTAGATAGATGATGCTCTGTGAATTCCTGGAACCAAGGTGTTGTGTTATTTTCATCAGGATGTGTAGTGAAGTAGTTACTATGTGAGGGTGACAGTGCTGTTACACCTATATGTAGGAATGCTTTATAGTTACCTGATTGTGGTAGTTTTGGATTACTTGTGGAATTGTGGTGTCACTACATGTTTATTTTGCATGCCCGACCGAGAGTGATACGGCGCGTTGTAAACGAGGCCGTTGCATTTGTACTGATCCGAAATACGAGCAGAACGTTTGATGGACTCTTCTTCTCTTCTCTTTTGTAAATCCGACCCTGTTAGTGGGGGAAGCCATCTACTAGGGGGAGGGGGTTGCATATGAGGGCCTTGATCCACACTTACGGGAGGCATGAAGATTTATAGGATGAAGTGCTGGGTGCCATTCTAAATAGGATGACATGGTCTAAATCGCCACGGAAATAAGGTACTATTTTTCCACAGCTCATCTTTGGGGGAAAGACTACTGGGTGGATTGCCACCAAACCTGTGATAGACCTGCACAGACTCGACCTTCAGGAGACAAGGTCAACTAAGAAAGGCCATACCGGTTCTGGGACAGAGATCCCCGAACAAAAGCATTTGCTTGATGTATTATTTTGTTAATGCTGTTGAGTTATTAATGACTGATGATTTAATTTATTAATGCTGTGTGGTTATTAATGAATTTTGATGTAATTAATTAGTTAATGGGTTAAATAAATAATTAATTGTTGAGTTATGTTGAGGAGGAGGAAATGTCCGGCTGGACACCTCCCAGATAATTAAACCTCTACACTGAAAGATAAGTAGGTGTATTCTATGGTTGTTGTAGGAGGAGAAATGGAGGAATGGAATAACACCAGGTAGTAGGATCCTATGACAGTCAAACAGACTACTCTGGTGTTATTGGGCCAGATGTTGCCCAGAAGAGTTACTTGACTATCTACTTGCTCACTAAAGCACTCTCATGCATGTACCTCCTTTTTAGGAGAGATGATCTACTCTGTTGATGATATATTATATCATTGTCTCATATTATGTACTGATGCATGTGATGATGTTCATGTGCATGTTAGTCGCAGTTTTAGCCGAGTACTCTCACCGACGTCCTTGTTTCAGGATCTGTTTATATGATGGAGATTCTAGAGTTATACCATGAACTCAATTGGACCAGCTCTTTCCAGTGCCAGTCAATGTGATGTTTCAGGGCAATACTGGGAGCGGTCACATGAATCTGTCAGAGTCAATACATATTAGAAACATGAGTTTTAATAAGTTCACGGTGTGTCTAAGCTAAGACAACCGCTACGAGTCTGACAAAGATTTAGTCAACAGATCCAGATAGGGTCTAGGACTGATGCGTCTCTTATTCACGCCTGTAAGGTAACAGGTGTTCCTATGAGAACTCTGAGTGATACTTTTATGAATATGTGTTTCCTTGATGATCTATAGTCAAGTTGAATTGGCTGTTGTGAATTTATGTGGAACAGCAACTACTCTGGCCAGTTTAAATATGTTTCAGGCCCAGCTGGGTCTTAGTGGTGTCAAATGTATAGTGATTCATCTAACGTCTGTGTGGATCTACATTTGTGATCATCTCAGAAACCTTGAACTTGATCAGTGAACCACAACAATAGTCTGCTATATTCATGAACATATGAGGAACATCCATGTTTTAGTAGGGAGCTACCAAATTCCTAGGTGCTGTTGATGAACAGTGATAATGCTAGTATGCTGAGTCACCACATTCTTTAAATGGTGGTCTGAACAGTGATAATGCTAGTGTGCTGAGTCATTATACTCCTAAAGTGGTGTTGTTAAACTGTGACATTGCTATTGTGCTGAGTTATTATACTCCTAAAGTGGTGGTGTTAAACTGTGACATTGCTAATGTGCTGAGTTATTATACTCCTAAAGTGGTGTTGTTAAACTGTGACATTGCTAATGTGCTGAGTTATTATACTCCTAAAGTGGTGTTGTTAAACTGTGACATTGCTAATGTGCTGAGTTATTATACTCCTAAAGTGGTGTTGTTAATCTGTGACATTGCTAATGTGCTGAGTTGTTATACTCTTAAAGTGGTGTTGTTAAACTGTGACATTGCTAATGTGCTGAGTTATTATACTCTTAAAGTGGTGTTGTTAAACTGTGACATTGCTAATGTGCTGAGTTATTATACTCCTAAAGTGGTGTTGTTAAACTGTGACATTGCTAGTGTGCTGAGGCATTATACTCCTAAAGTGGTGTTGTTGAACTGTGACATTGCTAATGTGCTGAGTCATAACATTCCTAAGTTGGAGTTATTGAATAGTGACAGTGTTAGTGAATGGAGCCAACGCTCCAGTCTTATGTTTGCAGAATAGTTCATCCAGTTGACTTTGAGATGCCAAAGAGCCACCAGGCTCTTATATTATATGGTACAGCAATACTTTCCATTCATCAGTAGGGTGAAATCTGGTGCGAGTGATTCCGTCATCGAGGGATGACCAGCGAACTTTGTTGAAGTGCCAGTCAGGTATCAGACATACGCCTGACCAGTCCGATATCATACTCACAGTGGAAGGAGAGAACTCTGGAGGGTTGAGAATCACTGGTCTAAATGGACTTAGACCTGTAATGTTATCAGGTGGTATTAGGCTCTATTGCTCAGGATGAGGACTTTTTTGTGTCATTGATGTGCCACTATTCAAGTTAAGTAGTAGTTACTATTTGCCGGAGATGGAACTTCTGAGAATGTTTAGGACCCAGCCGGGTCTCATGGACATTGTTACTTGTGGGGAGCTACCACGTTCCAATGTTGTGCTGCTGCTGCTAAGAACATCTCATTGACATTGTTATTGTAGGGAGTGTGAAAAAACCACACAGGGCACATGTCTTTACTTGGCGGAAAATCTGTTACGGCGTAACTAAGCGAGTGGGCTCCCGTCTGATCTTAAAATAGCTAGGGGAAACCCCAGCTAAAGTAGTTTTTTCTAGAGATTTTGAGTCGATTCGAGAGGGATAGATCCAGAGTGTCTACGTGATGGTAGCACTCACTTAGGACATCAGTCCACATAGGTTTCACGGGGATCCGGAATTCGCAGTGAAACAGGAGATTCTCAGGGGTCGAGTGGGATTTGAAACTTTGCGCAGTAGCACAGTTGAGTTCAGTCGCCATCTATCTGTCAACGAACACGGTTGCAATTTCTTGACTGTGGAGAATTTATGTCTGCATTGCTTGCCAGGGCGTGACACCAATGCAGTCTATAATTGCTGTGACTCTAGACTAAAGGTAAATACATAAATACTTAGAATCTGTCCTTATCATAGCACCGGCCACGTAAATGATTGTTAGCGAAACGCAATTGTTTTCTGCCCGACCGTCTGAATACTTAATTAGCTGTATCAATTGGCTAGTAACTATCTAGGTCAGAGGCCTACTGTGAATACAGGTGTTTGTCGCGCTGACACATTATGTGTGTGTAGTTAGAAATACATGCTGAGTTCTGTAAACCAGGCATTATTGTAGGAAATATGACTAACATTGCTATGTTGATAATATTCACATGGATTGTTAGTGCAGTATATTTACTATGAATTTACCACTGCTACTTGTGAGTGTGCTTTGGGCAATTTAATAGCTGTATAACTGTTAACAGGCTTGTTCCTTGATTGCATAGCTAGGGCCGTGGAATCCTTGACACTAGTTAAGGCTGTGTGATATTAGTGGCATTACTAGTGATGAGTTATCTGCCTTAGCAAGAGTGATGTGTTCTTTGCTTAGCTAGATAGCGATGTAAATTATGCATTAGATAGATGATGCTCTGTGAATTCCTGGAACCAAGGTGTTGTGTTATTTTCATCAGGATGTGTAGTGAAGTAGTTACTATGTGAGGGTGACAGTGCTGTTACACCTATATGTAGGAATGCTTTATAGTTACCTGATTGTGGTAGTTTTGGATTACTTGTGGAATTGTGGTGTCACTACATGTTTATTTTGCATGCCCGACCGAGAGTGATACGGCGCGTTGTAAACGAGGCCGTTGCATTTGTACTGATCCGAAATACGAGCAGAACGTTTGATGGACTCTTCTTCTCTTCTCTTTTGTAAATCCGACCCTGTTAGTGGGGGAAGCCATCTACTAGGGGGAGGGGGTTGCATATGAGGGCCTTGATCCACACTTACGGGAGGCATGAAGATTTATAGGATGAAGTGCTGGGTGCCATTCTAAATAGGATGACATGGTCTAAATCGCCACGGAAATAAGGTACTATTTTTCCACAGCTCATCTTTGGGGGAAAGACTACTGGGTGGATTGCCACCAAACCTGTGATAGACCTGCACAGACTCGACCTTCAGGAGACAAGGTCAACTAAGAAAGGCCATACCGGTTCTGGGACAGAGATCCCCGAACAAAAGCATTTGCTTGATGTATTATTTTGTTAATGCTGTTGAGTTATTAATGACTGATGATTTAATTTATTAATGCTGTGTGGTTATTAATGAATTTTGATGTAATTAATTAGTTAATGGGTTAAATAAATAATTAATTGTTGAGTTATGTTGAGGAGGAGGAAATGTCCGGCTGGACACCTCCCAGATAATTAAACCTCTACACTGAAAGATAAGTAGGTGTATTCTATGGTTGTTGTAGGAGGAGAAATGGAGGAATGGAATAACACCAGGTAGTAGGATCCTATGACAGTCAAACAGACTACTCTGGTGTTATTGGGCCAGATGTTGCCCAGAAGAGTTACTTGACTATCTACTTGCTCACTAAAGCACTCTCATGCATGTACCTCCTTTTTAGGAGAGATGATCTACTCTGTTGATGATATATTATATCATTGTCTCATATTATGTACTGATGCATGTGATGATGTTCATGTGCATGTTAGTCGCAGTTTTAGCCGAGTACTCTCACCGACGTCCTTGTTTCAGGATCTGTTTATATGATGGAGATTCTAGAGTTATACCATGAACTCAATTGGACCAGCTCTTTCCAGTGCCAGTCAATGTGATGTTTCAGGGCAATACTGGGAGCGGTCACATGAATCTGTCAGAGTCAATACATATTAGAAACATGAGTTTTAATAAGTTCACGGTGTGTCTAAGCTAAGACAACCGCTACGAGTCTGACAAAGATTTAGTCAACAGATCCAGATAGGGTCTAGGACTGATGCGTCTCTTATTCACGCCTGTAAGGTAACAGGTGTTCCTATGAGAACTCTGAGTGATACTTTTATGAATATGTGTTTCCTTGATGATCTATAGTCAAGTTGAATTGGCTGTTGTGAATTTATGTGGAACAGCAACTACTCTGGCCAGTTTAAATATGTTTCAGGCCCAGCTGGGTCTTAGTGGTGTCAAATGTATAGTGATTCATCTAACGTCTGTGTGGATCTACATTTGTGATCATCTCAGAAACCTTGAACTTGATCAGTGAACCACAACAATAGTCTGCTATATTCATGAACATATGAGGAACATCCATGTTTTAGTAGGGAGCTACCAAATTCCTAGGTGCTGTTGATGAACAGTGATAATGCTAGTATGCTGAGTCACCACATTCTTTAAATGGTGTTCTGAACAGTGATAATGCTAGTGTGCTGAGTCATTATACTCCTAAAGTGGTGTTGTTAAACTGTGACATTGCTATTGTGCTGAGTTATTATACTCCTAAAGTGGTGGTGTTAAACTGTGACATTGCTAATGTGCTGAGTTATTATACTCCTAAAGTGGTGTTGTTAAACTGTGACATTGCTAATGTGCTGAGTTATTATACTCCTAAAGTGGTGTTGTTAAACTGTGACATTGCTAATGTGCTGAGTTATTATACTCCTAAAGTGGTGTTGTTAATCTGTGACATTGCTAATGTGCTGAGTTGTTATACTCTTAAAGTGGTGTTGTTAAACTGTGACATTGCTAATGTGCTGAGTTATTATACTCTTAAAGTGGTGTTGTTAAACTGTGACATTGCTAATGTGCTGAGTTATTATACTCCTAAAGTGGTGTTGTTAAACTGTGACATTGCTAGTGTGCTGAGGCATTATACTCCTAAAGTGGTGTTGTTGAACTGTGACATTGCTAATGTGCTGAGTCATTACATTCCTAAGTTGGAGTTATTGAATAGTGACAGTGTTAGTGAATGGAGCCAACGCTCCAGTCTTATGTTTGCAGAATAGTTCATCCAGTTGACTTTGAGATGCCAAAGAGCCACCAGGCTCTTATATTATATGGTACAGTAGTACTTTCCATTCATCAGTAGGGTGAAATCTGGTGCGAGTGATTCCGTCATCGAGGGATGACCAGCAAACTTTGTTGAAGTGCCAGTCAGGTATCAGACATACGCCTGACCAGTCCGATATCATACTCACAGTGGAAGGAGAGAACTCTGGAGGGTTGAGAATCACTGGGTATCAGGCTCTATTGCTCAGGATGAGGACTTTTTTGTGTTATTGATGTGCCACTATTCAAGTTAAGTAGTAGTTACTATTTGCCGGAGATGGAACTTCTGAGAATGTTTAGGACCCAGCCGGGTCTCATGGACATTGTTACTTGTGGGGAGCTACCACGTTCCAATGTTGTGCTGCTGCTAAGAACATCTCATTGACATTGTTATTATAGGGAGTGTGACAAAACCACCCAGGGCACATGTCTTTACTCGGCGGAAAATCTGTTACGGCGTAACTAAGCGAGTGGGCTCCCGTCTGATCTTAAAATAGCTAGGGGAAACCCCAGCTAAAGTAGTTTTTTCTAGAGATTTCGAGTCGATTCGAGAGGGATAGATCCAGAGTCTCTACATGATGGTAGCACTCACATAGGACATCAGTCCACATAGGTTTCACGGGGATCCGGAATTCGCAGTGAAACAGATTCTCAGGGGTCGATTGGGATTCGAAACTTTGCGCAGTAGCACAGTTGAGTTTTGTCGCCATCTATCTGTCAACGAACACGGTTGCAATTTCTTGACTGTGGAGAATTTGTCCGCATTGCTTGCCAGGGCGTGACACCAATGCAGTCTATAATTGCAGTGACTCTGGACTAAAGGTAAATACATAAATACTTAGAATCTGTCCTTAACATAGCACCGGCCACGTAAATGATTGTTAGCAAAACGCAATTGTGTTCTGCCCGACCGTGTGAATACGTAATTAGCTGTATCAATTGGCTAGTAACTATCTAGGTCAGAGGCCTAGTGTGAATACAGGTGTTTGTCGCGCTGACACATTATGTGTGTGTAGTTAGAAATACATGCTGGGTTCTGTAAACCAGGCATTATTGTAGGAAATATGACTAACATTGCTATGTTGATAATATTCACATGGATTGTTAGTGCAGTATATTTACTATGAATTTACCACTGCTACTTGTGAGTGTGCTTTGGGCAATTTAATAGCTGTATAACTGTTAACAGGCTTGTTCCTTGATTGCATAGCTAGGGCTGTGGAATCCTTGACACTAGTTAAGGCTGTGTGATGTTAGTGGCATTACTAGTGATGAGTTATCTGCCTTAGCAAGAGTGATGTGTTCTTTGCTTAGCTAGATAGCGATGTAAATTACGCATTAGATAGATGGTGCTCTGTGAATTCCTGGAACCAAGGTGTTGTTATTTTCATCAGGACGTGTAGTAAAGTAGTTACTATGTGAGGGTGACAGTGCTGTTACACCTATATGTAGGAATGCTTTATAGTTACCTGATTGTGGTAGTTGTGGATTACTTGTGGAATTGTGGTGTCACTACGTGTTTATTTTGCATGCCCCACTGAGAGTGATGCTGCGCATTGTAAACGAGGCCGTTGCATTTGTACCTATCCGAAATATGAGCAGAACGTTTGATGGACTCTTCTCTTCTCTTTTGTAAATCCGACCCTGTTAGTGGGGGAAACCATCTACTAGGGGGAGGGGGTTGCATATGAGGGCCTTGATCCACACTTACGGGAGGCATGAAGATTTATGGGATGAAGTGCTGGGTGCCATTCTAAATAGGATGACATGGTCTAAATCGCCACGGAAATAAGGTACTATTTTTCCACAGCTCATCTTTGGGGGAAAGACTACTGGGTGGATTGCCACCAAACCTGTGATAGACCTGCACAGACTCGACCTTCAGGAGACAAGGTCAACTAAGAAAGGCCATACCGGTTCTGGGACAGAGATCCTCGAACAAAAGCATTTGCTTGATGTATTATTTTGTTAATGCTGTTGAGTTATTAATGACTGATGATTTAATTTATTAATGCTGTGTGGTTATTAATGAATTATGATGTAATTAATTAGTTAAAGGGTTAAATAAATAATTAATTGTTGAGTTATGTTGAGGAGGAGGAAATGTCCGGCTGGACACCTCCCAGATAATTAAACCTCTACACTGAAAGATAAGTAGGTGTATTCTATGGTTGTTGTAGGAGGAGAAATGGAGGAATGGAATAACACCAGGTAGTAGGATCCTATGACAGTCAAACAGACTACTCTGGTGTTATTGGGCCAGATGTTGCCTAGAAGAGTTACTTGACTATCTACTTGCTCACTAAGGCACTCTCATGCATGTACCTCCTTTTTAGGAGAGATGATCTACTATGTTGATGATATATTATATCATTGTCGCATATTATGTACTGATGCATGTGATGATGTTCATGTGCATGTTAGTCGCAGTTTTAGCCGAGTACTCTCACCGACGTCCTTGTTTCAGGATCTGTTTATATGATGGAGATTCTAGAGTTATACCATGAACTCAATTGGACCAGCTCTTTCCAGTGCCAGTCAATGTGATGTTTCAGGGCAATACTGGGAGCGGTCACATGAATCTGTCAGAGTCAATACATATTAGAAACATGAGTTTTAATAAGTTCACGGTGTGTCTAAGCTAAGACAACCGCTACGAGTCTGACAAAGATTTAGTCAACAGATCCAGATGGGGTCTAGGACTGATGCGTCTCTTATTCACGCCTGTAAGGTAACAGGTGTTCCTATGAGAACACTTGAGTGATACTTTTATGAATATGTATTTCCTTGATGATCTATAGTCAAGTTGAATTGGCTGTTGTGAATTTATGTGGAACAGCAACTACTCTGGCCAGTTTAAATATGTTTCAGGCCCAGCTGGGTCTTAGTGGTGTCAAATGTATAGTGATTCATCTAACGTCTGTGTGGATCTACATTTGTGATCATCTCAGAAACCTTGAACTTGATCAGTGAACCACAACAATAGTCTGCTATATTCATGAACATATGAGGAACATCCATGTTTTAGTAGGGAGCTACCAAATTCCTAGGTGCTGTTGATGAACAGTGATAATGCTAGTATGCTGAGTCACCACATTCTTTAAATCGTGTTCTGAACAGTGATAATGCTAGTGTGCTGAGTCATTATACTCCTAAAGTGGTGTGTTAAACTGTGACATTGCCATTGTGCTGAGTTATTATACTCCTAAAGTGGTGGTGTTAAACTGTGACATTGCTAATGTGCTGAGTTATTATACTCCTAAAGTGGTGTTGTTAAACTGTGACATTGCTAATGTGCTGAGTTATTATACTCCTAAAGTGGTGTTGTTAAACTGTGACATTGCTAATGTGCTGAGTTATTATACTCCTAAAGTGGTGGTGTTAATCTGTGACATTGCTAATGTGCTGAGTTGTTATACTCTTAAAGTGGTGTTGTTAAACTGTGACATTGCTAATGTGCTGAGTTATTATACTCCTAAAGTGATGTTGTTAAACTGTGACATTGCTAGTGTGCTGAGGCATTATACTCCTAAAGTGGTGTTGTTAAACTGTGACATTGCTAATGTGCTGAGTCATTATACTCCTAAAGTGGTGTTGTTGAACTGTGACATTGCTAATGTGCTGAGTCATTACATTCCTAAGTTGGAGTTATTGAATAGTGACAGTGTTAGTGAATGGAGCCAACGCTCCAGTCTTATGTTTGCAGAATAGTTCATCCAGTTGACTTTGAGATGCCAAAGAGCCACCAGGCTCTTATATTATATGGTACAGTAGTACTTTCCATTCATCAGTAGGGTGAAATCTGGTGCGAGTGATTCCGTCATCGAGGGATGACCAGCAAACTTTGTTGAAGTGCCAGTCAGGTATCAGACATACGCCTGACCAGTCCGATATCATACTCACAGTGGAAGGAGAGAACTCTGGAGGGTTGAGAATCACTGGGTATCAGGCTCTATTGCTCAGGATGAGGACTTTTTTGTGTTATTGATGTGCCACTATTCAAGTTAAGTAGTAGTTACTATTTGCCGGAGATGGAACTTCTGAGAATGTTTAGGACCCAGCCGGGTCTCATGGACATTGTTACTTGTGGGGAGCTACCACGTTCCAATGTTGTGCTGCTGCTAAGAACATCTCATTGACATTGTTATTATAGGGAGTGTGACAAAACCACCCAGGGCACATGTCTTTACTCGGCGGAAAATCTGTTACGGCGTGACTAAGCGAGTGGGCTCCCGTCTGATCTTAAAATAGCTAGGGGAAACCCCAGCTAAAGTAGTTTTTTCTATAGATTTCGAGTCGATTCGAGAGGGATAGATCCAGAGTCTCTACGTGATGGTAACACTCACATAGGACATCAGTCCACATAGGTTTCACGGGGATCCGGAATTCGCAGTGAAACAGATTCTCAGGGGTCGATTGGGATTCGAAACTTTGCGCAGTAGCACAGTTGAGTTCAGTCGCCATCTATCTGTCAACGAACACGGTTGCAATTTCTTGACTGTGGAGAATTTGTCTGCATTGCTTGCCAGGGCGTGACACCAATGCAATCTATAATTGCAGTGACTCTGGACTAAAGGTAAATACATAAATACTTAGAATCTGTCCTTAACATAGCACCGGCCACGTAAATGATTGTTAGCAAAACGCAATTGTGTTCTGCCCGACCGTGTGAATACGTAATTAGCTGTATCAATTGGCTAGTAACTATCTAGGTCAGAGGCCTAGTGTGAATACAGGTGTTTGTCGCGCTGACACATTATGTGTGTGTAGTTAGAAATACATGCTGGGTTCTGTAAACCAGGCATTATTGTAGGAAATATGACTAACATTGCTATGTTGATAATATTCACATGGATTGTTAGTGCAGTATATTTACTATGAATTTACCACTGCTACTTGTGAGTGTGCTTTGGGCAATTTAATAGCTGTATAACTGTTAACAGGCTTGTTCCTTGATTGCATAGCTAGGGCTGTGGAATCCTTGACACTAGTTAAGGCTGTGTGATGTTAGTGGCATTACTAGTGATGAGTTATCTGCCTTAGCAAGAGTGATGTGTTCTTTGCTTAGCTAGATAGCGATGTAAATTATGCATTAGATAGATGGTGCTCTGTGAATTCCTGGAACCAAGGTGTTGTGTTATTTTCATCAGGACGTGTAGTGAAGTAGTTACTATGTGAGGGTGACAGTGCTGTTACACCTATATGTAGGAATGCTTTATAGTTACCTGATTGTGGTAGTTGTGGATTACTTGTGGAATTGTGGTGTCACTATGTGTTTATTTTGCATGCCCCACTGAGAGTGATGCGGCGCATTGTAAACGAGGCCGTTGCATCTGTACCTATCCGAAATATGAGCAGAACGTTTGATGGACTCCTCTTCTCTTTTGTAAATCCGACCCTGTTAGTGGGGGAAACCATCTATTAGGGGGAGGGGGTTGCATATGAGGGCCTTGATCCACACTTACGGGAGGCATGAAGATTTATGGGATGAAGTGCTGGGTGCCATTCTAAATAGGATGACATGGTCTAAATCGCCACGGAAATAAGGTACTATTTTTCCACAGCTCATCTTTGGGGGAAAGACTACTTGGGTGGATTGCCACCAAACCTGTGATAGACCTGCACAGACTCGACCTTCAGGAGACAAGGTCAACTAAGAAAGGCCATACCGGTTCTGGGACAGAGATCCCCGGACAAAAGCATTTGCTTGATGTATTATTTTGTTAATGCTGTTGAGTTATTAATGACTGATGATTTAATTTATTAATGCTGTGTGGTTATTAATGAATTATGATGTAATTAATTAGTTAATGGGTTAAATAAATAATTAATTGTTGAGTTATGTTGATGAGGAGGAAATGTCCGGCTGGACACCTCCCAGATAATTAAACCTCTACA
Source organism: Cepaea hortensis (assembly GCA_963921405.1). Classification (NCBI taxonomy): domain Eukaryota; kingdom Metazoa; phylum Mollusca; class Gastropoda; order Stylommatophora; family Helicidae; genus Cepaea; species Cepaea hortensis. The sequence continues at coordinate 61,235,929 of OY992897.1, read as the reverse complement.
CTGAAAGATAAGTAGGTGTATTCTATGGTTGTTGTAGGAGGAGAAATGGAGGAATGGAATAACACCAGGTAGTAGGATCCTATGACAGTCAAACAGACTACTCTGGTGTTATTGGGCCAGATGTTGCCCAGAAGAGTTACTTGACTATCTACTTGCTCACTAAGACACTCTCATGCATGTACCTCCTTTTTAGGAGAGATGATCTACTATGTTGATGATATATTATATCATTGTCTCATATTATGTACTGATGCATGTGATGATGTTGATGTGCATGTTAGTCGCAGTTTTAGCCGAGTACTCTCACCGACATCCTTGTTTCAGGATCTGTTTATATGATGGAGATTCTAGAGTTATACCATGAACTCCATTGGACCAGCTCTTTCCAGTGCCAGTCAATGTGATGTTTCAGGGCAATACTGGGAGCGGTGACATGAATCTGTCAGAGTCAATACATATTAGAAACATGAGTTTTAATAAGTTCACGGTGTGTCTAAGCTAAGACAACCGCTACGAGTCTGACAAAGATTTATAGTCAACAGATCCAGATGGGGTCTAGGACTGATGCGTCTCTTATTCACGCCTGTAAGGTAACAGGTGTTCCTATGAGAACTCTGAGTGATACTTTTATGAATATGTGTTTCCTTGATGATCTATAGTCAAGTTGAATTGGCTGTTGTGAATTTATGTGGAACAGCAACTACTCTGGCCAGTTTAAATATGTTTCAGGCCCAGCTGGGTCTTAGTGGTGTCAAATGTATAGTGATTCATCTAACGTCTGTGTGGATCTACATTTGTGATCATCTCAGAAACCTTGAACTTGATCAGTGAACCACAACAATAGTCTGCTATATTCATGAACATCTGAGGAACATCCATGTTTTAGTAGGGAGCTACCAAATTCCTAGGTGCTGTTGATGAACAGTGATAATGCTAGTATGCTGAGTCACCACATTCTTTAGTTGGTGTTCTGAACAGTGATAATGCTAGTGTGCTGAGTCATTATACTCCTAAAGTGGTGTTGTTAAACTGTGACATTGCTAATGTGCTGAGTTATTATACTCCTAAAGTGGTGTTGTTAAACTGTGACATTGCTAATGTGCTGAGTTATTATACTCCTAAAGTGGTGTTGTTAAACTGTGACATTGCTAATGTGCTGAGTTGTTATATTCTTAAAGTGGTGTTGTTAAACTGTGACATTGCTAATGTGCTGAGTTATTATACTCCTAAAGTGGTGTTGTTAAACTGTGACATTGCTAGTGTGCTGAGGCATTATACTCCTAAAGTGGTGTTAAACTGTGACATTGCTAATGTGCTGAGTCATTATACTCCTAAAGTGGTGTTGTTGAACTGTGACATTGCTAATGTGCTGAGTCATTACATTCCTAAGTTGGAGTTATTGAATAGTGACAGTGTTAGTGAATGGAGCCAACGCTCCAGTCTTATGTTTGCAGAATAGTTCATCCAGTTGACTTTGAGATGCCAAAGAGCCACCAGGCTCTTATATTATATGGTACAGTAGTACTTTCCATTCATCAGTAGGGTGAAATCTGGTGCGAGTGATTCCGTCATCGAGGGATGACCAGCAAACTTTGTTGAAGTGCCAGTCAGGTATCAGACATACGCCTGACCAGTCCGATATCATACTCACAGTGGAAGGAGAGAACTCTGGAGGGTTGAGAATCACTGGTCTAAATGGACTTAGACCTGTAATGTTATCAGGTGGTATCAGGCTCTATTGCTCAGGATGAGGACTTTTTTGTGTTATTGATGTGCCACTATTCAAGTTAAGTAGTAGTTACTATTTGCCGGAGATGGAACTTCTGAGAATGTTTAGGACCCAGCCGGGTCTCATGGACATTGTTACTTGTGGGGAGCTACCACGTTCCAATGTTGTGCTGCTGCTAAGAACATCTCATTGACATTGTTATTATAGGGAGTGTGACAAAACCACCCAGGGCACATGTCTTTACTCGGCGGAAAATCTGTTACGGCGTAACTAAGCGAGTGGGCTCCCGTCTGATCTTAAAATAGCTAGGGGAAACCCCAGCTAAAGTAGTTTTTTCTAGAGATTTCGAGTCGATTCGAGAGGGATAGATCCAGAGTCTCTACGTGATGGTAGCACTCACATAGGACATCAGTCCACATAGGTTTCACGGGGATCCAGAATTCACAGTGAAACAGATTCTCAGGGGTCGATTGGGATTCGAAACTTTGCGCAGTAGCACAGTTAAGTTCAGTCGCCATCTATCTGTCAACGAACACGGTTGCAATTTCTTGACTGTGGAGAATTTGTCTGCATTGCTTGCCAGGGCGTGACACCAATGCAATCTATAATTGCAGTGACTCTGGACTAAAGGTAAATACATAAATACTTAGAATCTGTCCTTAACATAGCACCGGCCACGTAAATGATTGTTAGCAAAACGCAATTGTGTTCTGCCCGACCGTGTGAATACGTAATTAGCTGTATCAATTGGCTAGTAACTATCTAGGTCAGAGGCCTAGTGTGAATACAGGTGTTTGTCGCGCTGACACATTATGTGTGTGTAGTTAGAAATACATGCTGGGTTCTGTAAACCAGGCATTATTGTAGGAAATATGACTAACATTGCTATGTTGATAATATTCACATGGATTGTTAGTGCAGTATATTTACTATGAATTTACCACTGCTACTTGTGAGTGTGCTTTGGGCAATTTAATAGCTGTATAACTGTTAACAGGCTTGTTCCTTGATTGCATAGCTAGGGCTGTGGAATCCTTGACACTAGTTAAGGCTGTGTGATGTTAGTGGCATTACTAGTGATGAGTTATCTGCCTTAGCAAGAGTGATGTGTTCTTTGCTTAGCTAGATAGCGATGTAAATTATGCATTAGATAGATGGTGCTCTGTGAATTCCTGGAACCAAGGTGTTGTGTTATTTTCATCAGGACGTGTAGTGAAGTAGTTACTATGTGAGGGTGACAGTGCTGTTACACCTATATGTAGGAATGCTTTATAGTTACCTGATTGTGGTAGTTGTGGATTACTTGTGGAATTGTGGTGTCACTACGTGTTTATTTTGCATGCCCCACTGAGAGTGATGCGGCACATTGTAAACGAGGCTGTTGCATTTGTACCGATCCGAAATATGAGCAGAACGTTTGATGGACTCTTCTTCTCTTCTCTTTTGTAAATCCGACCCTGTTAGTGGGGGAAACCATCTACTAGGGGGAGGGGGTAGCATATGAGGGCCTTGATCCACACTTACGGGAGGCATGAAGATTTATGGGATGAAGTACTGGGTGCCATTCTAAATAGGATGACATGGTCTAAATCGCCACGGAAATAAGGTACTATTTTTCCACAGCTCATCTTTGGGGGAAAGACTACTGGGTGGATTGCCACCAAACCTGTGATAGACCTGCACAGACTCGACCTTCAGGAGACAAGGTCAACTAAGAAAGGCCATACCGGTTCTGGGACAGAGATCCCCGGACAAAAGCATTTGCTTGATGTATTATTTTGTTAATGCTGTTGAGTTATTAATGACTGATGATTTAATTTATTAATGCTGTGTGGTTATTAATGAATTATGATGTAATTAATTAGTTAATGGGTTAAATAAATAATTAATTGTTGAGTTATGTTGATGAGGAGGAAATGTCCGGCTGGACACCTCCCAGATAATTAAACCTCTACACTGAAAGATAAGTAGGTGTATTCTATGGTTGTTGTAGGAGGAGAAATGGAGGAATGGAATAACACCAGGTAGTAGGATCCTATGACAGTCAAACAGACTACTCTGGTGTTATTGGGCCAGATGTTGCCCAGAAGAGTTACTTGACTATCTACTTGCTCACTTAGGCACTCTCATGCATGTACCTCCTTTTTAGGAGAGATGATCTACTATGTTGATGATATATTATATCATTGTCGCATATTATGTACTGATGCATGTGATGATGTTGATGTGCATGTTAGTCGCAGTTTTAGCCGAGTACTCTCACCGACGTCCTTGTTTCAGGATCTGTTTATATGATGGAGATTCTAGAGTTATACCATGAACTCCATTGGACCAGCTCTTTCCAGTGCCAGTCAATGTGATGTTTCAGGGCAATACTGGGAGCGGTGACATGAATCTGTCAGAGTCAATACATATTAGAAACATGAGTTTTAATAAGTTCACGGTGTGTCTAAGCTAAGACAACCGCTACGAGTCCGACAAAGATTTGGTCAACAGATCCAGATGGGGTCTAGGACTGATGCGTCTCTTATTCACGCCTGTAAGGTAACAGGTGTTCCTATGAGAACTCTGAGTGATACTTTTATGAATATGTGTTTCCTTGATGATCTATAGTCAAGTTGAATTGGGGCTGTTGTGAATTTATGTGGAACAGCAACTACTCTGGCCAGTTTAAATATGTTTCAGGCCCAGCTGGGTCTTAGTGGTGTCAAATGTATAGTGATTCATCTAACGTCTGTGTGGATCTACATTTGTGATCATCTCAGAAACCTTGAACTTGATCAGTGAACCACAACAATAGTCTGCTATATTCATGAACATATGAGGAACATCCATGTTTTAGTAGGGAGCTACCAAATTCCTAGGTGCTGTTGATGAACAGTGATAATGCTAGTATGCTGAGTCACCACATTCTTTAAATCGTGTTCTGAACAGTGATAATGCTAGTGTGCTGAGTCATTATACTCCTAAAGTGGTGTGTTAAACTGTGACATTGCCATTGTGCTGAGTTATTATACTCCTAAAGTGGTGGTGTTAAACTGTGACATTGCTAATGTGCTGAGTTATTATACTCCTAAAGTGGTGTTGTTAAACTGTGACATTGCTAATGTGCTGAGTTATTATACTCCTAAAGTGGTGTTGTTAAACTGTGACATTGCTAATGTGCTGAGTTATTATACTCCTAAAGTGGTGGTGTTAATCTGTGACATTGCTAATGTGCTGAGTTGTTATACTCTTAAAGTGGTGTTGTTAAACTGTGACATTGCTAATGTGCTGAGTTATTATACTCCTAAAGTGATGTTGTTAAACTGTGACATTGCTAGTGTGCTGAGGCATTATACTCCTAAAGTGGTGTTGTTAAACTGTGACATTGCTAATGTGCTGAGTCATTATACTCCTAAAGTGGTGTTGTTGAACTGTGACATTGCTAATGTGCTGAGTCATTACATTCCTAAGTTGGAGTTATTGAATAGTGACAGTGTTAGTGAATGGAGCCAACGCTCCAGTCTTATGTTTGCAGAATAGTTCATCCAGTTGACTTTGAGATGCCAAAGAGCCACCAGGCTCTTATATTATATGGTACAGTAGTACTTTCCATTCATCAGTAGGGTGAAATCTGGTGCGAGTGATTCCGTCATCGAGGGATGACCAGCAAACTTTGTTGAAGTGCCAGTCAGGTATCAGACATACGCCTGACCAGTCCGATATCATACTCACAGTGGAAGGAGAGAACTCTGGAGGGTTGAGAATCACTGGGTATCAGGCTCTATTGCTCAGGATGAGGACTTTTTTGTGTTATTGATGTGCCACTATTCAAGTTAAGTAGTAGTTACTATTTGCCGGAGATGGAACTTCTGAGAATGTTTAGGACCCAGCCGGGTCTCATGGACATTGTTACTTGTGGGGAGCTACCACGTTCCAATGTTGTGCTGCTGCTAAGAACATCTCATTGACATTGTTATTATAGGGAGTGTGACAAAACCACCCAGGGCACATGTCTTTACTCGGCGGAAAATCTGTTACGGCGTGACTAAGCGAGTGGGCTCCCGTCTGATCTTAAAATAGCTAGGGGAAACCCCAGCTAAAGTAGTTTTTTCTATAGATTTCGAGTCGATTCGAGAGGGATAGATCCAGAGTCTCTACGTGATGGTAACACTCACATAGGACATCAGTCCACATAGGTTTCACGGGGATCCGGAATTCGCAGTGAAACAGATTCTCAGGGGTCGATTGGGATTCGAAACTTTGCGCAGTAGCACAGTTGAGTTCAGTCGCCATCTATCTGTCAACGAACACGGTTGCAATTTCTTGACTGTGGAGAATTTGTCTGCATTGCTTGCCAGGGCGTGACACCAATGCAATCTATAATTGCAGTGACTCTGGACTAAAGGTAAATACATAAATACTTAGAATCTGTCCTTAACATAGCACCGGCCACGTAAATGATTGTTAGCAAAACGCAATTGTGTTCTGCCCGACCGTGTGAATACGTAATTAGCTGTATCAATTGGCTAGTAACTATCTAGGTCAGAGGCCTAGTGTGAATACAGGTGTTTGTCGCGCTGACACATTATGTGTGTGTAGTTAGAAATACATGCTGGGTTCTGTAAACCAGGCATTATTGTAGGAAATATGACTAACATTGCTATGTTGATAATATTCACATGGATTGTTAGTGCAGTATATTTACTATGAATTTACCACTGCTACTTGTGAGTGTGCTTTGGGCAATTTAATAGCTGTATAACTGTTAACAGGCTTGTTCCTTGATTGCATAGCTAGGGCTGTGGAATCCTTGACACTAGTTAAGGCTGTGTGATGTTAGTGGCATTACTAGTGATGAGTTATCTGCCTTAGCAAGAGTGATGTGTTCTTTGCTTAGCTAGATAGCGATGTAAATTATGCATTAGATAGATGGTGCTCTGTGAATTCCTGGAACCAAGGTGTTGTGTTATTTTCATCAGGACGTGTAGTGAAGTAGTTACTATGTGAGGGTGACAGTGCTGTTACACCTATATGTAGGAATGCTTTATAGTTACCTGATTGTGGTAGTTGTGGATTACTTGTGGAATTGTGGTGTCACTATGTGTTTATTTTGCATGCCCCACTGAGAGTGATGCGGCGCATTGTAAACGAGGCCGTTGCATCTGTACCTATCCGAAATATGAGCAGAACGTTTGATGGACTCCTCTTCTCTTTTGTAAATCCGACCCTGTTAGTGGGGGAAACCATCTATTAGGGGGAGGGGGTTGCATATGAGGGCCTTGATCCACACTTACGGGAGGCATGAAGATTTATGGGATGAAGTGCTGGGTGCCATTCTAAATAGGATGACATGGTCTAAATCGCCACGGAAATAAGGTACTATTTTTCCACAGCTCATCTTTGGGGGAAAGACTACTTGGGTGGATTGCCACCAAACCTGTGATAGACCTGCACAGACTCGACCTTCAGGAGACAAGGTCAACTAAGAAAGGCCATACCGGTTCTGGGACAGAGATCCCCGGACAAAAGCATTTGCTTGATGTATTATTTTGTTAATGCTGTTGAGTTATTAATGACTGATGATTTAATTTATTAATGCTGTGTGGTTATTAATGAATTATGATGTAATTAATTAGTTAATGGGTTAAATAAATAATTAATTGTTGAGTTATGTTGATGAGGAGGAAATGTCCGGCTGGACACCTCCCAGATAATTAAACCTCTACACTGAAAGATAAGTAGGTGTATTCTATGGTTGTTGTAGGAGGAGAAATGGAGGAATGGAATAACACCAGGTAGTAGGATCCTATGACAGTCAAACAGACTACTCTGGTGTTATTGGGCCAGATGTTGCCCAGAAGAGTTACTTGACTATCTACTTGCTCACTAAGACACTCTCATGCATGTACCTCCTTTTTAGGAGAGATGATCTACTATGTTGATGATATATTATATCATTGTCTCATATTATGTACTGATGCATGTGATGATGTTGATGTGCATGTTAGTCGCAGTTTTAGCCGAGTACTCTCACCGACATCCTTGTTTCAGGATCTGTTTATATGATGGAGATTCTAGAGTTATACCATGAACTCCATTGGACCAGCTCTTTCCAGTGCCAGTCAATGTGATGTTTCAGGGCAATACTGGGAGCGGTGACATGAATCTGTCAGAGTCAATACATATTAGAAACATGAGTTTTAATAAGTTCACGGTGTGTCTAAGCTAAGACAACCGCTACGAGTCTGACAAAGATTTATAGTCAACAGATCCAGATGGGGTCTAGGACTGATGCGTCTCTTATTCACGCCTGTAAGGTAACAGGTGTTCCTATGAGAACTCTGAGTGATACTTTTATGAATATGTGTTTCCTTGATGATCTATAGTCAAGTTGAATTGGCTGTTGTGAATTTATGTGGAACAGCAACTACTCTGGCCAGTTTAAATATGTTTCAGGCCCAGCTGGGTCTTAGTGGTGTCAAATGTATAGTGATTCATCTAACGTCTGTGTGGATCTACATTTGTGATCATCTCAGAAACCTTGAACTTGATCAGTGAACCACAACAATAGTCTGCTATATTCATGAACATCTGAGGAACATCCATGTTTTAGTAGGGAGCTACCAAATTCCTAGGTGCTGTTGATGAACAGTGATAATGCTAGTATGCTGAGTCACCACATTCTTTAGTTGGTGTTCTGAACAGTGATAATGCTAGTGTGCTGAGTCATTATACTCCTAAAGTGGTGTTGTTAAACTGTGACATTGCTAATGTGCTGAGTTATTATACTCCTAAAGTGGTGTTGTTAAACTGTGACATTGCTAATGTGCTGAGTTATTATACTCCTAAAGTGGTGTTGTTAAACTGTGACATTGCTAATGTGCTGAGTTGTTATATTCTTAAAGTGGTGTTGTTAAACTGTGACATTGCTAATGTGCTGAGTTATTATACTCCTAAAGTGGTGTTGTTAAACTGTGACATTGCTAGTGTGCTGAGGCATTATACTCCTAAAGTGGTGTTAAACTGTGACATTGCTAATGTGCTGAGTCATTATACTCCTAAAGTGGTGTTGTTGAACTGTGACATTGCTAATGTGCTGAGTCATTACATTCCTAAGTTGGAGTTATTGAATAGTGACAGTGTTAGTGAATGGAGCCAACGCTCCAGTCTTATGTTTGCAGAATAGTTCATCCAGTTGACTTTGAGATGCCAAAGAGCCACCAGGCTCTTATATTATATGGTACAGTAGTACTTTCCATTCATCAGTAGGGTGAAATCTGGTGCGAGTGATTCCGTCATCGAGGGATGACCAGCAAACTTTGTTGAAGTGCCAGTCAGGTATCAGACATACGCCTGACCAGTCCGATATCATACTCACAGTGGAAGGAGAGAACTCTGGAGGGTTGAGAATCACTGGTCTAAATGGACTTAGACCTGTAATGTTATCAGGTGGTATCAGGCTCTATTGCTCAGGATGAGGACTTTTTTGTGTTATTGATGTGCCACTATTCAAGTTAAGTAGTAGTTACTATTTGCCGGAGATGGAACTTCTGAGAATGTTTAGGACCCAGCCGGGTCTCATGGACATTGTTACTTGTGGGGAGCTACCACGTTCCAATGTTGTGCTGCTGCTAAGAACATCTCATTGACATTGTTATTATAGGGAGTGTGACAAAACCACCCAGGGCACATGTCTTTACTCGGCGGAAAATCTGTTACGGCGTAACTAAGCGAGTGGGCTCCCGTCTGATCTTAAAATAGCTAGGGGAAACCCCAGCTAAAGTAGTTTTTTCTAGAGATTTCGAGTCGATTCGAGAGGGATAGATCCAGAGTCTCTACGTGATGGTAGCACTCACATAGGACATCAGTCCACATAGGTTTCACGGGGATCCAGAATTCACAGTGAAACAGATTCTCAGGGGTCGATTGGGATTCGAAACTTTGCGCAGTAGCACAGTTAAGTTCAGTCGCCATCTATCTGTCAACGAACACGGTTGCAATTTCTTGACTGTGGAGAATTTGTCTGCATTGCTTGCCAGGGCGTGACACCAATGCAATCTATAATTGCAGTGACTCTGGACTAAAGGTAAATACATAAATACTTAGAATCTGTCCTTAACATAGCACCGGCCACGTAAATGATTGTTAGCAAAACGCAATTGTGTTCTGCCCGACCGTGTGAATACGTAATTAGCTGTATCAATTGGCTAGTAACTATCTAGGTCAGAGGCCTAGTGTGAATACAGGTGTTTGTCGCGCTGACACATTATGTGTGTGTAGTTAGAAATACATGCTGGGTTCTGTAAACCAGGCATTATTGTAGGAAATATGACTAACATTGCTATGTTGATAATATTCACATGGATTGTTAGTGCAGTATATTTACTATGAATTTACCACTGCTACTTGTGAGTGTGCTTTGGGCAATTTAATAGCTGTATAACTGTTAACAGGCTTGTTCCTTGATTGCATAGCTAGGGCTGTGGAATCCTTGACACTAGTTAAGGCTGTGTGATGTTAGTGGCATTACTAGTGATGAGTTATCTGCCTTAGCAAGAGTGATGTGTTCTTTGCTTAGCTAGATAGCGATGTAAATTATGCATTAGATAGATGGTGCTCTGTGAATTCCTGGAACCAAGGTGTTGTGTTATTTTCATCAGGACGTGTAGTGAAGTAGTTACTATGTGAGGGTGACAGTGCTGTTACACCTATATGTAGGAATGCTTTATAGTTACCTGATTGTGGTAGTTGTGGATTACTTGTGGAATTGTGGTGTCACTACGTGTTTATTTTGCATGCCCCACTGAGAGTGATGCGGCACATTGTAAACGAGGCTGTTGCATTTGTACCGATCCGAAATATGAGCAGAACGTTTGATGGACTCTTCTTCTCTTCTCTTTTGTAAATCCGACCCTGTTAGTGGGGGAAACCATCTACTAGGGGGAGGGGGTAGCATATGAGGGCCTTGATCCACACTTACGGGAGGCATGAAGATTTATGGGATGAAGTACTGGGTGCCATTCTAAATAGGATGACATGGTCTAAATCGCCACGGAAATAAGGTACTATTTTTCCACAGCTCATCTTTGGGGGAAAGACTACTGGGTGGATTGCCACCAAACCTGTGATAGACCTGCACAGACTCGACCTTCAGGAGACAAGGTCAACTAAGAAAGGCCATACCGGTTCTGGGACAGAGATCCCCGGACAAAAGCATTTGCTTGATGTATTATTTTGTTAATGCTGTTGAGTTATTAATGACTGATGATTTAATTTATTAATGCTGTGTGGTTATTAATGAATTATGATGTAATTAATTAGTTAATGGGTTAAATAAATAATTAATTGTTGAGTTATGTTGATGAGGAGGAAATGTCCGGCTGGACACCTCCCAGATAATTAAACCTCTACACTGAAAGATAAGTAGGTGTATTCTATGGTTGTTGTAGGAGGAGAAATGGAGGAATGGAATAACACCAGGTAGTAGGATCCTATGACAGTCAAACAGACTACTCTGGTGTTATTGGGCCAGATGTTGCCCAGAAGAGTTACTTGACTATCTACTTGCTCACTTAGGCACTCTCATGCATGTACCTCCTTTTTAGGAGAGATGATCTACTATGTTGATGATATATTATATCATTGTCGCATATTATGTACTGATGCATGTGATGATGTTGATGTGCATGTTAGTCGCAGTTTTAGCCGAGTACTCTCACCGACGTCCTTGTTTCAGGATCTGTTTATATGATGGAGATTCTAGAGTTATACCATGAACTCCATTGGACCAGCTCTTTCCAGTGCCAGTCAATGTGATGTTTCAGGGCAATACTGGGAGCGGTGACATGAATCTGTCAGAGTCAATACATATTAGAAACATGAGTTTTAATAAGTTCACGGTGTGTCTAAGCTAAGACAACCGCTACGAGTCCGACAAAGATTTGGTCAACAGATCCAGATGGGGTCTAGGACTGATGCGTCTCTTATTCACGCCTGTAAGGTAACAGGTGTTCCTATGAGAACTCTGAGTGATACTTTTATGAATATGTGTTTCCTTGATGATCTATAGTCAAGTTGAATTGGGGCTGTTGTGAATTTATGTGGAACAGCAACTACTCTGGCCAGTTTAAATATGTTTCAGGCCCAGCTGGGTCTTAGTGGTGTCAAATGTATAGTGATTCATCTAACGTCTGTGTGGATCTACATTTGTGATCATCTCAGAAACCTTGAACTTGATCAGTGAACCACAACAATAGTCTGCTATATTCATGAACATCTGAGGAACATCCATGTTTTAGTAGGGAGCTACCAAATTCCTAGGTGCTGTTGATGAACAGTGATAATGCTAGTATGCTGAGTCACCACATTCTTTAGTTGGTGTTCTGAACAGTGATAATGCTAGTGTGCTGAGTCATTATACTCCTAAAGTGGTGTTGTTAAACTGTGACATTGCTAATGTGCTGAGTTACTATACTCCTAAAGTGGTAGTGTTAAACTGTGACATTGCTAATGTGCTGAGTTATTATACTCCTAAAGTGGTGTTGTTAAACTGTGACATTGCTAATGTGCTGAGTTATTATACTCCTAAAGTGGTGTTGTTAAACTGTGACATTGCTAATGTGCTGAGTTATTATACTCCTGAAGTGGTGTTGTTAAACTGTGACATTGCTAATGTGCTGAGTTATTATACTCTTAAAGTGGTGTTGTTAAACTGTGACATTGCTAATGTGCTGAGTTATTATACTCTGAAAGTGGTGTTGTTAAACTGTGACATTGCTAGTGTGCTGAGGCATTATACTCCTAAAGTGGTGTTGTTGAACTGTGACATTGCTAATGTGCTGAGTCATTACATTCCTAAGTTGGAGTTATTGAATAGTGACAGTCTTAGTGAATAGAGCCAACGCTCCAGTCTTATGTTTGCAGAATAGTTCATCCAGTTGACTTTGAGATGCCAAAGAGCCACCAGGCTCTTATATTATATGGTACAGCAGTACTTTCCATTCATCAGTAGGGTGAAATCTGGTGCGAGTGATTCCGTCATCGAGGGATGACCAGCGAACTTTGTTGAAGTGCCAGTCAGGTATCAGACATACGCCTGACCAGTCCGATATCATACTCACAGTGGAAGGAGAGAACTATGGAGGTTTGAGAATCACTGGTCTAAATGGACTTAGACCTGTAATGTTATCAGGTGGTATCAGGCTCTATTGCTCAGGATGAGGACTTTTTTGTGTCATTGATGTGCCACTATTCAAGTTAAGTAGTAGTTACTATTTGCCGGAGATGGAACTTCTGAGAATGTTTAGGACCCAGCCGGGTCTCACGGACATTGTTACTTGTGGGGAGCTACCACGTTCCAATGTTGTGCTGCTGCTAAGAACATCTCATTGACATTGTTATTATAGGGAGTGTGACAAAACCACCCAGGGCACATGTCTTTACTCGGCGGAAAATCTGTTACGGCGTAACTAAGCGAGTGGGCTCCCGTCTGATCCTAAAATAGCTAGGGGAAACCCCAGCTAAAGTAGTTTTTTCTAGAGATTTCGAGTTGATTCGAGAGGGATAGATCCAGAGTCTCTACGTGATGGTAGCACTCACATAGGACATCAGTCCACATAGGTTTCACGGGGATCCGGAATTCGCAGTGAACAGATTCTCAGGGGTCGATTGGGATTCGAAACTTTGCGCAGTAGCACAGTTGAGTTCAGTCGCCATCTATCTGTCAACGAACACGGTTGCAATTTCTTGACTGTGGAGAATTTATGTCTGCATTGCTTGCCAGGGCGTGACACCAATGCAGTCTATAATTGCAGTGACTCTGGACTAAAGGTAAATACATAAATACTTAGAATCTGTCCTTAACATAGCACCGGCCACATAAATGATTGTTAGCAAAACGCAATTGTGTTCTGCCCGACCGTGTGAATACGTAATTAGCTGTATCAATTGGCTAGTAACTATCTAGGTCAGAGGCCTAGTGTGAATACAGGTGTTTGTCGCGCTGACACATTATGTGTGTGTAGTTAGAAATACATGCTGGGTTCTGTAAACCAGGCATTATTGTAGGAAATATGACTAACATTGCTATGTTGATAATATTCACATGGATTGTTAGTGCAGTATATTTACTATGAATTTACCACTGCTACTTGTGAGTGTGCTTTGGGCAATTTAATAGCTGTATAACTGTTAACAGGCTTGTTCCTTGATTGCATAGCTAGGGCTGTGGAATCCTTGACACTAGTTAAGGCTGTGTGATGTTAGTGGCATTACTAGTGATGAGTTATCTGCCTTAGCAAGAGTGATGTGTTCTTTGCTTAGCTAGATAGCGATGTAAATTATGCATTAGATAGATGGTGCTCTGTGAATTCCTGGAACCAAGGTGTTGTGTTATTTTCATCAGGACGTGTAGTGAAGTAGTTACTATGTGAGGGTGACAGTGCTGTTACACCTATATGTAGGAATGCTTTATAGTTACCTGATTGTGGTAGTTGTGGATTACTTGTGGAATTGTGGTGTCACTACGTGTTTATTTTGCATGCCCCACTGAGAGTGATGCGGCGCATTGTAAACGAGGCCGTTGCATTTGTACCGATCCGAAATACAAGCAGAACGTTTGATGGACTCTTCTTCTCTTCTCTTTTGTAAATCCGACCCTGTTAGTGGGGGAAACCATCTACTAGGGGGAGGGGGTACTTGATCCACACTTACGGGAGGCATGAAGATTTATGGGATGAAGTGCTGGGTGCCATTCTAAATAGGATGACATGGTCTAAATCGCCACGGAAATAAGGTACTATTTTTCCACAGCTCATCTTTGGGGGAAAGACTACTGGGTGGATTGCCACCAAACCTGTGATAGACCTGCACAGACTCGACCTTCAGGAGACAAGGTCAACTAAGAAAGGCCATACCGGTTCTGGGACAGAGATCCCCGGACAAAAGCATTTGCTTGATGTATTATTTTGTTAATGCTGTTGAGTTATTAATGACTGATGATTTAATTTATTAATGCTGTGTGGTTATTAATGAATTATGATGTAATTAATTAGTTAATGGGTTAAATAAATAATTAATTGTTGAGTTATGTTGATGAGGAGGAAATGTCCGGCTGGACACCTCCCAGATAATTAAACCTCTACACTGAAAGATAAGTAGGTTTATTCTATGGTTGTTGTAGGAGGAGAAATGGAGGAATGGAATAACACCAGGTAGTAGGATCCTATGACAGTCAAACAGACTACTCTGGTGTTATTGGGCCAGATGTTGCCCAGAAGAGTTACTTGACTATCTACTTGCTCACTTAGGCACTCTCATGCATGTACCTCCTTTTTAGGAGAGATGATCTACTATGTTGATGATATATTATATCATTGTCGCATATTATGTACTGATGCATGTGATGATGTTGATGTGCATGTTAGTCGCAGTTTTAGCCGAGTACTCTCACCGACGTCCTTGTTTCAGGATCTGTTTATATGATGGAGATTCTAGAGTTATACCATGAACTCCATTAGACCAGCTCTTTCCAGTGCCAGTCAATGTGATGTTTCAGGGCAATACTGGGAGCGGTGACATGAATCTGTCAGAGTCAATACATATTAGAAACATGAGTTTTAATAAGTTCACGGTGTGTCTAAGCTAAGACAACCGCTACGAGTCCGACAAAGATTTGGTCAACAGATCCAGATGGGGTCTAGGACTGATGCGTCTCTTATTCACGCCTGTAAGGTAACAGGTGTTCCTATGAGAACTCTGAGTGATACTTTTATGAATATGTGTTTCCTTGATGATCTATAGTCAAGTTGAATTGGGGCTGTTGTGAATTTATGTGGAACAGCAACTACTCTGGCCAGTTTAAATATGTTTCAGGCCCAGCTGGGTCTTAGTGGTGTCAAATGTATAGTGATTCATCTAACGTCTGTGTGGATCTACATTTGTGATCATCTCAGAAACCTTGAACTTGATCAGTGAACCACAACAATAGTCTGCTATATTCATGAACATCTGAGGAACATCCATGTTTTAGTAGGGAGCTACCAAATTCCTAGGTGCTGTTGATGAACAGTGATAATGCTAGTATGCTGAGTCACCACATTCTTTAGTTGGTGTTCTGAACAGTGATAATGCTAGTGTGCTGAGTCATTATACTCCTAAAGTGGTGTTGTTAAACTGTGACATTGCTAATGTGCTGAGTTACTATACTCCTAAAGTGGTGGTGTTAAACTGTGACATTGCTAATGTGCTGAGTTATTATACTCCTAAAGTGGTGTTGTTAAACTGTGACATTGCTAATGTGCTGAGTTATTATACTCCTAAAGTGGTGTTGTTAAACTGTGACATTGCTAATGTGCTGAGTTATTATACTCCTGAAGTGGTGTTGTTAAACTGTGACATTGCTAATGTGCTGAGTTATTATACTCTTAAAGTGGTGTTGTTAAACTGTGACATTGCTAATGTGCTGAGTTATTATACTCTGAAAGTGGTGTTGTTAAACTGTGACATTGCTAGTGTGCTGAGGCATTATACTCCTAAAGTGGTGTTGTTGAACTGTGACATTGCTAATGTGCTGAGTCATTACATTCCTAAGTTGGAGTTATTGAATAGTGACAGTCTTAGTGAATAGAGCCAACGCTCCAGTCTTATGTTTGCAGAATAGTTCATCCAGTTGACTTTGAGATGCCAAAGAGCCACCAGGCTCTTATATTATATGGTACAGCAGTACTTTCCATTCATCAGTAGGGTGAAATCTGGTGCGAGTGATTCCGTCATCGAGGGATGACCAGCGAACTTTGTTGAAGTGCCAGTCAGGTATCAGACATACGCCTGACCAGTCCGATATCATACTCACAGTGGAAGGAGAGAACTCTGGAGGTTTGAGAATCACTGGTCTAAATGGACTTAGACCTGTAATGTTATCAGGTGGTATCAGGCTCTATTGCTCAGGATGAGGACTTGTGTCATTGATGTGCCACTATTCAAGTTAAGTAGTAGTTACTATTTGCCGGAGATGGAACTTCTGAGAATGTTTAGGACCCAGCCGGGTCTCACGGACATTGTTACTTGTGGGGAGCTACCACGTTCCAATGTTGTGCTGCTGCTAAGAACATCTCATTGACATTGTTATTATAGGGAGTGTGACAAAACCACCCAGGGCACATGTCTTTACTCGGCGGAAAATCTGTTACGGCGTAACTAAGCGAGTGGGCTCCCGTCTGATCCTAAAATAGCTAGGGGAAACCCCAGCTAAAGTAGTTTTTTCTAGAGATTTCGAGTTGATTCGAGAGGGATAGATCCAGAGTCTCTACGTGATGGTAGCACTCACATAGGACATCAGTCCACATAGGTTTCACAGGGATCCGGAATTCGCAGTGAAACAGATTCTCAGGGGTCGATTGGGATTCGAAACTTTGCGCAGTAGCACAGTTGAGTTCAGTCGCCATCTATCTGTCAACGAACACGGTTGCAATTTCTTGACTGGAGAATTTATGTCTGCATTGCTTGCCAGGGCGTGACACCAATGCAGTCTATAATTGCAGTGACTCTGGACTAAAGGTAAATACATAAATACTTAGAATCTGTCCTTAACATAGCACCGGCCACATAAATGATTGTTAGCAAAACGCAATTGTGTTCTGCCCGACCGTGTGAATACGTAATTAGCTGTATCAATTGGCTAGTAACTATCTAGGTCAGAGGCCTAGTGTGAATACAGGTGTTTGTCGCGCTGACACATTATGTGTGTGTAGTTAGAAATACATGCTGGGTTCTGTAAACCAGGCATTATTGTAGGAAATATGACTAACATTGCTATGTTGATAATATTCACATGGATTGTTAGTGCAGTATATTTACTATGAATTTACCACTGCTACTTGTGAGTGTGCTTTGGGCAATTTAATAGCTGTATAACTGTTAACAGGCTTGTTCCTTGATTGCATAGCTAGGGCTGTGGAATCCTTGACACTAGTTAAGGCTGTGTGATGTTAGTGGCATTACTAGTGATGAGTTATCTGCCTTAGCAAGAGTGATGTGTTCTTTGCTTAGCTAGATAGCGATGTAAATTATGCATTAGATAGATGGTGCTCTGTGAATTCCTGGAACCAAGGTGTTGTGTTATTTTCATCAGGACGTGTAGTGAAGTAGTTACTATGTGAGGGTGACAGTGCTGTTACACCTATATGTAGGAATGCTTTATAGTTACCTGATTGTGGTAGTTGTGGATTACTTGTGGAATTGTGGTGTCACTACGTGTTTATTTTGCATGCCCCACTGAGAGTGATGCGGCGCATTGTAAACGAGGCCGTTGCATTTGTACCTATCCGAAATATGAGCAGAACGTTTGATGGACTCTTCTTCTCTTCTCTTTTGTAAATCCGACCCTGTTAGTGGGGGAAACCATCTACTAGGGGGAGGGAGTTGCATATGAGGGCCTTGATCCACACTTACGGGAGGCATGAAGATTTATGGGATGAAGTGCTGGGTGCCATTCTAAATAGGATGACATGGTCTAAATCGCCACGGAAATAAGGTACTATTTTTCCACAGCTCATCTTTGGGGGAAAGACTACTGGGTGGATTGCCACCAAACCTGTGATAGACCTGCACAGACTCGACCTTCAGGAGACAAGGTCAACTAAGAAAGGCCATACCGGTTCTGGGACAGAGATCCCCGGACAAAAG
Organism: Cepaea hortensis; assembly: GCA_963921405.1. Taxonomy (NCBI): domain Eukaryota; kingdom Metazoa; phylum Mollusca; class Gastropoda; order Stylommatophora; family Helicidae; genus Cepaea; species Cepaea hortensis. The sequence goes on along the minus strand of OY992897.1, from coordinate 61,217,532 downwards.
CATTTGCTTGATGTATTATTTTGTTAATGCTGTTGAGTTATTAATGACTGATGATTTAATTTATTAATGCTGTGTGGTTATTAATGAATTATGATGTAATTAATTAGTTAATGGGTTAAATAAATAATTAATTGTTGAGTTATGTTGATGAGGAGGAAATGTCCGGCTGGACACCTCCCAGATAATTAAACCTCTACACTGAAAGATAAGTAGGTGTATTCTATGGTTGTTGTAGGAGGAGAAATGGAGGAATGGAATAACACCAGGTAGTAGGATCCTATGACAGTCAAACAGACTACTCTGGTGTTATTGGGCCAGATGTTGCCCAGAAGAGTTACTTGACTATCTACTTGCTCACTTAGGCACTCTCATGCATGTACCTCCTTTTTAGGAGAGATGATCTACTATGTTGATGATATATTATATCATTGTCGCATATTATGTACTGATGCATGTGATGATGTTGATGTGCATGTTAGTCGCAGTTTTAGCCGAGTACTCTCACCGACGTCCTTGTTTCAGGATCTGTTTATATGATGGAGATTCTAGAGTTATACCATGAACTCCATTGGACCAGCTCTTTCCAGTGCCAGTCAATGTGATGTTTCAGGGCAATACTGGGAGCGGTGACATGAATCTGTCAGAGTCAATACATATTAGAAACATGAGTTTTAATAAGTTCACGGTGTGTCTAAGCTAAGACAACCGCTACGAGTCCGACAAAGATTTGGTCAACAGATCCAGATGGGGTCTAGGACTGATGCGTCTCTTATTCACGCCTGTAAGGTAACAGGTGTTCCTATGAGAACTCTGAGTGATACTTTTATGAATATGTGTTTCCTTGATGATCTATAGTCAAGTTGAATTGGGGCTGTTGTGAATTTATGTGGAACAGCAACTACTCTGGCCAGTTTAAATATGTTTCAGGCCCAGCTGGGTCTTAGTGGTGTCAAATGTATAGTGATTCATCTAACGTCTGTGTGGATCTACATTTGTGATCATCTCAGAAACCTTGAACTTGATCAGTGAACCACAACAATAGTCTGCTATATTCATGAACATCTGAGGAACATCCATGTTTTAGTAGGGAGCTACCAAATTCCTAGGTGCTGTTGATGAACAGTGATAATGCTAGTATGCTGAGTCACCACATTCTTTAGTTGGTGTTCTGAACAGTGATAATGCTAGTGTGCTGAGTCATTATACTCCTAAAGTAGTGTTGTTAAACTGTGACATTGCTAATGTGCTGAGTTATTATACTCCTAAAGTGGTGGTGTTAAACTGTGACATTGCTAATGTGCTGAGTTATTATACTCCTAAAGTGGTGTTGTTAAACTGTGACATTGCTAATGTGCTGAGTTATTATACTCCTAAAGTGGTGTTGTTAAACTGTGACATTGCTAATGTGCTGAGTTATTATACTCCTGAAGTGGTGTTGTTAAACTGTGACATTGCTAATGTGCTGAGTTATTATACTCTTAAAGTGGTGTTGTTAAACTGTGACATTGCTAATGTGCTGAGTTATTATACTCCGAAAGTGGTGTTGTTAAACTGTGACATTGCTAGTGTGCTGAGGCATTATACTCCTAAAGTGGTGTTGTTGAACTGTGACATTGCTAATGTGCTGAGTCATTACATTCCTAAGTTGGAGTTATTGAATAGTGACAGTCTTAGTGAATAGAGCCAACGCTCCAGTCTTATGTTTGCAGAATAGTTCATCCAGTTGACTTTGAGATGCCAAAGAGCCACCAGGCTCTTATATTATATGGTACAGCAGTACTTTCCATTCATCAGTAGGGTGAAATCTGGTGCGAGTGATTCCGTCATCGAGGGATGACCAGCGAACTTTGTTGAAGTGCCAGTCAGGTATCAGACATACGCCTGACCAGTCCGATATCATACTCACAGTGGAAGGAGAGAACTCTGGAGGTTTGAGAATCACTGGTCTAAATGGACTTAGACCTGTAATGTTATCAGGTGGTATCAGGCTCTATTGCTCAGGATGAGGACTTTTTTGTGTCATTGATGTGCCACTATTCAAGTTAAGTAGTAGTTACTATTTGCCGGAGATGGAACTTCTGAGAATGTTTAGGACCCAGCCGGGTCTCACGGACATTGTTACTTGTGGGGAGCTACCACGTTCCAATGTTGTGCTGCTGCTAAGAACATCTCATTGACATTGTTATTATAGGGAGTGTGACAAAACCACCCAGGGCACATGTCTTTACTCGGCGGAAAATCTGTTACGGCGTAACTAAGCGAGTGGGCTCCCGTCTGATCCTAAAATAGCTAGGGGAAACCCCAGCTAAAGTAGTTTTTTCTAGAGATTTCGAGTTGATTCGAGAGGGATAGATCCAGAGTCTCTACGTGATGGTAGCACTCACATATGACATCAGTCCACATAGGTTTCACGGGGATCCGGAATTCGCAGTGAAACAGATTCTCAGGGGTCGATTGGGATTCGAAACTTTGCGCAGTAGCACAGTTGAGTTCAGTCGCCATCTATCTGTCAACGAACACGGTTGCAATTTCTTGACTGTGGAGAATTTATGTCTGCATTGCTTGCCAGGGCGTGACACCAATGCAGTCTATAATTGCAGTGACTCTGGACTAAAGGTAAATACATAAATACTTAGAATCTGTCCTTAACATAGCACCGGCCACGAAAATGATTGTTAGCGAAACGCAATTGTTTTCTGCCCGACCGTGTGAATACGTAATTAGCTGTATCAATTGGCTAGTAACTATCTAGGTCAGAGGCCTAGTGTGAATACAGGTGTTTGTCGCGCTGACACATTGTGTGTGTAGTTAGAAATACATGCTGGGTTCTGTAAACCAGGCATTATTGTAGGAAATATGACTAACATTGCTATGTTGATAATATTCACATGGATTGTTAGTGCAGTATATTTACTATGAATTTACCACTGCTACTTGTGAGTGTGCTTTGGGCAATTTAATAGCTGTATAACTGTTAACAGGCTTGTTCCTTGATTGCATAGCTAGGGCTGTGGAATCCTTGACACTAGTTAAGGCTGTGTGATGTTAGTGGCATTACTAGTGATGAGTTATCTGCCTTAGCAAGAGTGATGTGTTCTTTGCTTAGCTAGATAGCGATGTAAATTATGCATTAGATAGATGGTGCTCTGTGAATTCCTGGAACCAAGGTGTTGTGTTATTTTCATCAGGACGTGTAGTGAAGTAGTTACTATGTGAGGGTGACAGTGCTGTTACACCTATATGTAGGAATGCTTTATAGTTACCTGATTGTGGTAGTTGTGGATTACTTGTGGAATTGTGGTGTCACTACGTGTTTATTTTGCATGCCCCACTGAGAGTGATGCGGCACATTGTAAACGAGGCCGTTGCATTTGTACCTATCCGAAATATGAGCAGAACGTTTGATGGACTCTTCTTCTCTTCTCTTTTGTAAATCCGACCCTGTTAGTGGGGGAAACCATCTACTAGGGGGAGGGGGTTGCATATGAGGGCCTTGATCCACACTTATGGGAGGCATGAAGATTTATGGGATGAAGTGCTGGGTGCCATTCTAAATAGGATGACATGGTCTAAATCGCCACGGAAATAAGGTACTATTTTTCCACAGCTCATCTTTGGGGGAAAGACTACTGGGTGGATTGCCACCAAACCTGTGATAGACCTGCACAGACTCGACCTTCAGGAGACAAGGTCAACTAAGAAAGGCCATACCAGTTCTGGGACAGAGATCCCCGGACAAAAGCATTTGCTTGATGTATTAATTTGTTAATGCTGTTGAGTTATTAATGACTGATGATTTAATTTATTAATGCTGTGTGGTTATTAATGAATTATGATGTAATTAATTAGTTAATGGGTTAAATAAATAATTAATTGTTGAGTTATGTTGATGAGGAGGAAATGTCCGGCTGGACACCTCCCAGATAATTAAACCTCTACACTGAAAGATAAGTAGGTGTATTCTATGGTTGTTGTAGGAGGAGAAATGGAGGAATGGAATAACACCAGGTAGTAGGATCCTATGACAGTCAAACAGACTACTCTGGTGTTATTGGGCCAGATGTTGCCCAGAAGAGTTACTTGACTATCTACTTGCTCACTAAGGCACTCTCATGCATGTACCTCCTTTTTAGGAGAGATGATCTACTATGTTGATGATATATTATATCATTCTCTCATATTATGTACTGATGCATGTGATGATGTTGATGTGCATGTTAGTCGCAGTTTTAGCCGAGTACTCTCACCGACGTCCTTGTTTCAGGATCTGTTTATATGATGGAGATTCTAGAGTTATATCAGGCTCTTATATTATATTGTACAGCAGTACTTTCCTTTCATCAGTAGGGTGAAATCTGGTGCGAGTGATTCCGTCATCGTGGGATGACCATCGAACTTTGTTGAAGTGCCAGTCAGGTATCAGACATATGCCTGACCAGTCCGATATCATACTCACATTTGAAGGAGAGAACTCTGGAAGGTCTACGACTTGGAGTTCCTTTGCACCAGAGATTCATCAGGTGAGTGGTTGGCCACGGCGCTACGCCGGCACGAACAGAATACACATGCTTTATGATGATGACTGATCACATGTAGATCTTCTTGCTGCTCTCATTCAGCATTGTACAGAGGTGTCTTCTATCCAGGCTTTTCAGCCATCCCTCTGTGAGTTCAGTTTGACGTATTATGAAATCAAATTTTGCTTTGTTGACCATGGCTTTGAGCATAAGTATGACTGGTGTCTTGTCCGAGCCCCCTGTGGGTAGGAATCCATAGGTGGGAAGGGAAGGTCAGCTGTCCCGGCTTGTGGGGGGCCTTGTAGACTAAAAGTCCTATTGGAGTGGTCGGACCAAAGGCTGGGGATACAACTATTAGTAACATACCTATCCAAGCCCTGGGGGTCTTGTTACAGGGAACTACCACACTCTAATGTGCTGCGGTTAACTACATTTCAGTGACATTGTTATTGTAGGGAGCTACCACGCTCCAATGTTATGCTACTGTTGAGATCATCTCAGTCACATTGTTATTGTGAGGAGCTATCACGCTCCAGTCTTGTGCAGCAGTACGAATATCCGAGGGTGGTGCCTAGAGTCCTAGGGTTGTCCTGTTCAGACAGTTGTGAGTATCCAATGGTGATTGGTTACATCACTGAGTGATATCATTGTACCTGTTGAAATCAGTGGTTCTCAACTTTTTTTTGGGCCCATGCCCCCCTTTACCATATGTTCAGAATATTATCCCCCCCCCCCCCTTTCGAATTTCTTCCCTATAAATATCCCCCGCCCCTTACACAATATACATAACAATGGAAGCTAAATTTAATAACACATACTAGAACAAGTCTAGACATCTACATAAAACGTGATTTGCGGGTCTATTTGCGTTATAAAATGAATTTCATTAGGGCGAGAAGTACAGAACCGTAAAATTTAGAGGGATAAACAATATCAACTGATTCTTGTATTAATCTAAAATGTCCCGGGGGGGGGGGAAGTTCCCCCACCGGTTGAGAATCACTGGTCTAAATGGACTTAGACCTGTAATGGTATCAGGCTCTATTGCTCAGGATGAGGACTTTTTGTGTCATTGACGTGCCACTATTCAAGTTAAGTAGTAGTTACTATTTACCGGAGATGGAACTTCTGAGAATGTTTAGGACCCAGCCGGGTCTCATGGACATTGTTACTTGTGGGGAGCTTCCACGTTCCAATGTTGTGCTGCGGTTAAGTACATTTCAGTGACATTGTTATTGTAGGGAGCTACCATGCTCCAATGTTATGCTGCTTTTGAGATAATCTGTCACATTGTTATTGTGAGGAGCTACCATGCTCCAGCCTTGCGCAGCAGTACGAATATCCGAGAGGGACGCCTAGAGCCTTAGGGTCACCCTGTTCAGACAGTTGTGAGTATCCAGTGGTTATTGGTTACGTCACTGAGTGACGACGACATTGAACCGTATAGGTGTGACATTCTGATATCGGACATGAGAATGGCCATTCTGACATAGTAATCACGGTGGACTTTGAGGACGCCGGAGGTGTCTACACTTTGGGAGTCCGCTGTGCCGGAAGTTGTCCGGATGAGTGCATAGCAATGACTGGACTAAGGAACGGAACAGATCTCACATGCTGACTGATGAAGATGGATCACCTCTAGCTCTTCTCACCTCTAGCTCTTCTCACCTCTCTTCTTTAGCTCTGTATATAGACATACTTCTAGTCTGGCTTTTCAGCCTTCCAACTCTGGATTATTTTGTAAAGAAACTGCTTTTTTTTTACCATGTCTTGGTGTGAGGGTACGACTGCTGTCTGGTCCGAGCTCCTTGTGGGTGGGTATCCATAAGTAGGAAGGGAAGGACAGGTGGAGTCCCGGCTCGGTGGGAGGGGCCAGAAGACCAAGTGAGGTGGTCAGGCCAGAGCGGGGATATATCTAAGTGTACCCTACCTGTCAAAGCACCGGGGGTACTGGTACACCAAGCACTAATAGCACAATCAGAAGCTGAATTACAAGACCACATGAATAGTCTGAACGAAATGTATAGGGAACAACATGAACATTAGCACAAGTAAAACAGATAACTGTAACTAAGGAAGAAAAAGCAACAGTTCACCTAAACAAACATCCCTTGAAACAAGTTAAGAGTTTAAAGTACCTAAAAGTATGTTATCAAATGGCAAATCAAAATATGAGATCGAAAATGGATGCAAAAAGGCAAACCAACTCATTGGACACATGGCACCAATACTAAATAACAAATTTGTATCAATAACTACTAAGGAAGCACTTTACAACACAATCTTACTACCAACTCTGTTACCAATGCCAAACCTGGACAATGACAGAAAAAGAGAAAAGAAAAATCACAACAGAAATGAGATTCCTGAGAAGAATACTCATTGTATCAAGAAGAGATAAGATCAGAAATGAAGAAATCAGAACTAAAGTGGGGGTTATAGTTGCACTAGATTTTATTAGAAGGCAGCAAGTCAAATGGTGTGGCCATGCACGTTGGTTACCAACTAACAGTATACCACAACAAGCAATGATGTACAGACCAGAGTGAAGTAGAGTAAGAGGCCCACCACGTAAACGATGGATGCAGAGAATGAGTCCATGGGATTATTGATACATGAAGCCCATAAATGGGCACTCTCCCGCTGTTTATACTTCACCTCGACATCACAAGGTACAAGAGTAACATGATGAAAGGAGATGAGACAACATACATCGCAGGTTACAGTGTTGCTATTCTTTGCTTCCCTTCTAGGCCTTGGGAATAAATGGGTAATGGTCCACTTCCACTGGCATAATATAATGTATTTGATGATAGTCAAGTTTGGGCAGCAAGTATGTATCAAAAATTTGATCATCGAACTTGACAGCAGTGTTAATCTGCTTAATTTTCTCATTTTCATGGAAGATACTGACTGCCATGACAGAGATCCGATAAGAGTTAATACTTTTATATATAAAGAGATAAATAAAACAGATTAGTGGGACAGAGACCCAGGGTCATTGAGTAGAATCGATAACAGCTCAGCACAGGCTGGTAATGCGGGCCATTGCCACGAGGAAGTAGTGACACACGGAGGGAAGTCATGTGATTACACGCAACTCAGTGTGTTAGATTGGAGACTTCACTTGTGGCCATGGCACTGAAAGAATAACATCAGCCATTTCTACAGTCAAGCAGTAACATCAGCCATTTCTACAGTCAAGCTGTAACATCAGCCATTTTCTACAGCCTATGTAAGTTATATTGAAACGTATCCAGCTATGGTGAATATCTAGTGATGGAGCTGAAGGGTTACTAATTAAATTGAAGACAGAAGCTCGGAGAATGCCAACCAATGAGAATTTACAGTGGGCGATTGCCAGGCCTTCTACTTGAGTGGCGTGACGCTACAAACCATTTATATTCATTTACCCAGTGTCTGTGGTGTAATTTTCACTCATCATAACTAAGTAAGAATTCAACAATTGTATGTGTAATGCTAGTAATGAACAGCTAACGATGGATCGTTGACGCCTTTGATAGAAGATTAGGACCACCTCTGACAGACTACCATAGCTATGACATCTGGGAGTGTAATGTACTCAAACAATACATAAATTGGTCAGCATGTTAGCTGGACATTGAGGTGCTCAATAAAAATCCAATATTGTGAGACGCAATCCTAAGTCCGTTGTCTTCAGTGTGTTTACCGTTGCCATATATTGGACAGTTAAAGATCGAGCCAGGAGATTAAACAACCACACTCATGTATGGCACTGGTTTGCAACTCTGTTCCACTAAACCGTTTTATCTCCCTTTATATTAACTCCCGTGTATTAACTCTTATGCGACCTCTCTTTGTGTCATGGCACTGACCACATTCACAGTGTTGATTAGTCTACATGATGATTTGTATATACATTATTGAATGTTACCCCATGCTCTTCTGTTCTCACCACTTCTCTTCAGCTCAGTTGCATTCTGAGTATTCATGTTCTCATATATTTATGTAATGTAGTGGTTTGATGATGAAAGGTTAATAGTCTTAAATAAATCGTGTTTCACGTGTTACACACAGAATGGATTAATAAACTCATGTGTTTCATGTGTTGTTTAACACAGAATGGATTAATGTTAAAGATATCCTGAAGCAGCTTGGCTAGGCCATGCCACTGCGTAAACACAAATGCATGATAGTTAGTTAAAAATTACGATGTTAGATGGTCTAAAATACTGTAGTAATATGATGACAGGCACCTCACTGTCTTGATAGATGATAGTTTATAAAATATTATCTCTCCATAGGACAAAGCCTGGGCTGAATTGTAGAGATCATGTGTTTGCTCATGCAGCATAATCCCTCTCTTGGCCTGCCTAGTTTACTCCACAGGAAAGGTGAACACCAATATATCTGGAACAAGACCAGCTGCAGAAGCTGCTGAATCAGCTAAGCAATGCTGTCCGCCTGTCGCAGCCTCATTCCTAAACTAGTTGCAGACCCAAGCTTAGGGCCTGGTCTGCCCTGTCTTGACATTGAGTCTTTAGGCTGCATTTCCCTGCGCTGGGGTAAGGCTTGTAGCCTCCCAGTTGCGCTACTTTGTCTGAAGCCCTTGGCACAATGTAGGGTATCAGGCTTGGTGAGTGCCACCTAGCATTCAGCACTAACAGAAAGCAGGTAGTACTGTCTACTGTCCTATGGTAGCTCAGTCTTATCCAAGACCTGACTAATTTGTTTGAATATATATATTGTATATTTCAGCTTCAAGGATTAATTGATGTTGCTTTGTTTTATGTTTATTTGTACAGTATGCACCTGACAAGATGCAGGGATATGTCTAAGCCATAAATTGTGCAACTTATTACTTGTCTGTCTGATTAACATACAATTTTATTTCTGTTTCTGATTAGACAAATCTCCTGACATTTCAAGCATGATCGCAGAGTGTGCTGTTTGCCCTCATTAACCTGGCCAGAGATGATCATGCCTGCATAAGGTAGTTCACGATCATGCCCATTAGAAATAGACAGAAATAACTGAGAATCTGTTATAAATGCATTACAGAAGATCCTTCAGTTATTGTTACATTTCCCTGTAACACTTTGGTTTGCTGTATATCATATTTTATGTCTCTTTTTAAACTTCATCTGAAAAGCCCAACAGGGAAAGAGAAATAGATGCAGTCATGAAATTAAGGGGGGGGGGGGAGTTGAGCCTGACTAATGCAGTCACCGCAAACTCTGCAAGTTAGGATGTTCTTCCCCCCCCCCCCCCCCCCCCCCCAAACAGAAAAAAATCTTACTGAGGATTTAAACCCAGATCTCCCAAAGGAGAAATCAGCATTCACAGCTACTTGGCTAGCTGCTCCCCATTGTAATGTGAAATGCTACATTCATGTATACATGAGGTAAGGTAAACAGTTCCTTTGCTAACTACTTGTCATCAGCATCTGAGAATAGAGTACCTGTTTTACAGTAGAGGTATACAAACTGATGGTAATTCTGTGGTCAATGCATTTTGAGGTGTAAAGGAAAGTAAGCAAGTACTCATTAAATAGAGAACATGAAATTTTGTCGTTACACAATCTGCTCAAAATTTAGATATTTTGTCATTTGCTTGGTAATGAAATTTCCCCTAAATTGTAATCCGACCTTTGGAAAGTTAGTCTGAAACATTAATTTAGGTACTATATGTGCATAAAAGTATATGATTTCCATGTTGGAGCACATTTCTTTCCACAATAGAGATTTTTGAAAATTGAGAAATTTCATCTTACTCGTGGTCAGGCATTTTCCAAAAAGTCAGAGTTGACTGATCACTAGAAAATTAGATTTACACTGGACCTTAAAAGAAATAATTTGTCCTATTGGAGCAATTTATTTGGGAAAATTGAGATAGCTCAAAACAGAAATTTCGAAAGGTCGCCGGTCATGGATTTTTCTCAAAATACAAAACTGCTGCATCACTAGGAAATTAGTCCAAAACAATGTTCTGACACTAAATCTGACCATAAAGTAATAATCTGCACTATTGGAGCAATTTTTGTGGACACTTGAAATAGTTCATACATTAGATATTTCAACAGGTTGCCACAGTTGATTTTTCTATGAAAATCAAAGTTACTGGATCACTAGGAAATTAGTATAAAACAATGTCCTGACACTAGATAATGACCATAAAAGTAATAATGTGCCCTGCTGAGCAATTTTTTTGATGGAAATTGAAATAGCTCAACATTGAGACATTTCAACAGGTCGCTGGTCAGGATGCCTCTACAAAAATTCTTAGTTGCTGGATCACTGGGAAATAAGTCTAAAACAATGTCCTGACACTAGATATGACCATAAAAGTAATAATCTGCCCTATTGGAGCAATTTTTTTTGGAGAAAATTGAGATAGCTCAAAATTGAGAAATGTCAACATGGTCATAGATTTTTCTCAAAATATCAGTTGCTGGACCACTAGAAAATGTCTAAAAAAAAAGTCCTGACACTAGATATGACCATAAAAGTAATAATCTGCCCTATTGTGGCACATTTTGGGGGGAAATTGAGATAGCTCAAAATTGATAAATTTCAACAGGTCGCCATTCATGGATTTTCCTCAACAAAACAAATTTGCTGGATCACCAGGAAATTAGTCTAAAACAATGTCCTGGCAATAGATCTGACCATAAAAGTAATAATCTTCACTAATTGAGCAATTTTTGGTTGAAAATTGAAATAGCTCAAACTTGAGAAATTTCAACAGGTCGCCAGTCATGGATTTTCTCAAAAAATCAAAGTTGCTTGATCACTAGGAAATTAGTCTAAAACAATTCCCTGACACTAGATATGGCCAAAAAAAAAATAATAATCTGCCCCGTTGGAGCACATTTTTGGGGAAAATTGAAATAGCTCAAAATGGATAAATTTCAACTTTCCTCAACAAATCAAAGTTGCTGGATCAATAGAAAATTGTCTAATACAGTGGTTCTCAACCTTTTTTGGCCCGTGCCTCCTTCACCATATTTTCATAACGTCATTCTTCTCCCCCCCCCCCCTTTCGTATTTCCTACCTTAAAATTTGGCCCGTGCCCCCCTTCACCATATGTTCAGAATGTCACTCCCCGTTTCGTATTCCCTACCTAAAAGTCACGCCCCCGGCCCCTACACAGTATACATAATAATGGAAGCTAAATTTAATAGCACATATTTAAACACATCTAGACGTTCACATAAAACATGATTTGTGGGTCTACTTTATAAATTGGATTTTAGAAGAGGGAGACGTACATAGGGAAAAACAATATCAAGTAATCGGTTCTTGTATTAACACGATCTTGTAATAATCTTAATTCCCCCCCCCCCCCCCCCCTGAAAACCCTAAAATTCCCCTCTGGGGGGACTCCCCACCAGTTGAGAATCACTGGTCTAATATAATGTCCTGACAATAGATCTGACCATAAAAATAATAATCTGCATTAATTGAGCAATTTTTGGTTGAAAATTTAAATAGTTCAAAATTGAGAAGTTCCAACAGGTCGCCAGTCTTGGATTTTTCTAAAAAGGTCCAAGTTGCTGGATCACTAGGAAATGGATTAAAACAAAGTCCTGACACTAGATATGACCTTAAAAGTAATAATCTGCCCAACTGGAGCAAATTTTTTGTGAAAATTGAGATTGCACAAAATTGAGAAATTTCAACAGGTCGCCATTCATGGATTTTTTTCCAAAAATAATGGTTGCTGGATCACTAGGAAATTAGTCTAAAACAATGTCCTGACAATAGATCTGGCCATAAAAGTAGTAATCTCCACTAATTGAGAAATTTTTGGTTGAAAATTGAAGTAGCTCAAAATTGTGAATTTTCAACAGGTCGCCGCTCATGGATTTTTCTAAAACATTCCAACTGGCTGGATCACTAGGAAATTAGTCTAAGCCAATGTCCTGACACAAGATATGACCATAAAAGTAATAATCTGCCCTATTGTAGCAAATTTGGGGGCGGAATTGAGATAGCTCAAAATTGAGAAATTCTGGCAGGTCGCCAGTCATGGATTTTTCTCAAAATATCAAAATTGCTGGATCACTAGGAGATTAGTCTAAAACAATGTCCTGACACTAGATATGACCATAAAAGTAATAATCTGCCCTATTGTAGCAAATGTTTTGGGAAAAGTTAAATAGGTAAAAATTGAGAAATTTCAACAGGTCGCCAGTCAAAAAAATCAGTTGCTGGATCACTAGGAAATTAGTCTAAATCAATGTCCTGACACTACATCTGACCATAAAAGTCAGTCTTCACTAATTGGGCAATTTTCAGTTGAAAATTGAAATAGCTCAACATTGAGAAATTTCAACCGGTCGCCGGTCATGGATTTTTCTAAAAAAATCAAAAGTTGCTGGATCACTAGGAAATTAGTCCAAAACAATGCCCTGACACTAGATATGGCCATAAAAGTAATAATCTGCCCCATTGGAGCAAATTGTTTCGGGAAATTGAAATAGCTCAAAATTGATAAATTTCAACAGGTCGCCATTCATGGATTTTCCTCAACAAATCAAAGTTGCTGGATCAATAGGAAATTGTCTAATACAGTGGTTCTCAACCTTTTTTGGCCCATGCCCCCTTCACCATATTTTCATAATGTCATTTCCCCCCCCCCCCTCCCTTTCGTATTTCCTACCTAAAAATTTGGCCTTTGTCCCCCTTCACCATATTTTCAGAATGTCATTCCCCGTTTCGTATTTTCTACCTAAAAGTCCCTCCCCCGGCCCCTACACAGTATACATAATAATGGAAGCTAAATTTAATAGCACATATTAAAACACATAAAAGTAATAATCTGCACTAATTGAGCAATTTTTGGTTAAAAATTTAAATAGCTCAAACTTGAGAAATTTTAACAGGTCGCCAGTCATGGATCTTTCTCAAAAACTCCAAGTTGCTGGATAACTAGGAAATTGATTAAACCAAAGTCCTGAAACTAGATATGACCATAAAAGTAATAATCTGCCCAATTGGAGCATATTTTTTGTGAATATTGAGATAGCACAAAATTGAGAAATTTCACCAGGTCGCCGTTCATGGATTTTTCTTAAAAAAAATCAGTGTTGCTGGATCACTATGAAATTAGTCTAAAACAATGCCCTGACACTAGATATGGCCAAAATAATAATAATCTGCCCCGTTGGAGCCAATTTTGTGGGAAAATTGAAATAGCTCAAAATTGATAAATTTCAACAGGTCGCCATTCATGGATTTTCCTCAACAAAACAAAGTTGCTGGGTCACCAGGAAATTTGTCTAAAACAATGTCCTGGCAATAGATCTGACCATAAAAGTAATAAATCTGCACTAATTGAGCAATTTTTGGTTAAAAATTGAAATAGCTCAAACTTGAGAAATTTCAACGTGGATTTTTCTCCAAAAATCAATGTTGCTGGATCACTAGGAAATTAGTCTAAAACAATGTGTTGACAATAGATCTGACCATAAAAGTAATAATCTTCACTAACTGAGCAATTTTCGGTTAAATGTTGAAGTAGCTCAAAATTGTGAATTTTCAACAGGTCGCCGTTCATGGATTTTTCTAAAACATTCCAACTGGCTGGATCACTAGTAAATTAGTCTAAGCCAATGTCCTGACACAAGATATGACCATAAAAGTAATAATATGCCCTATTGTAGCAAATTTGGGGGGGGTGGGGGGTGGGAATTGAAATAGCTCAAAATTGAGAAATTTCAACAGGTCGCCATTCATGGATTTTTCTCAAAAAATAAATGTTGCTGGATCACTAGGAAATTAGTCTAAAACAATGTCCTGACAATAGATCTGACCATAAAAGTAGTAATCTCCACTAATTGAGGAATTTTTGGTTGAAAATTGAAGTAGCTCAAAATTGTGAATTTTCAACAGGTCGCCGTTCATGGATTTTTCTAAAACATTCTAACTGGCTGGATCACTAGGAAATTAGTCTAAGCCAATGTCCTGCCACAAGATATCACCATAAAAGTAATAATCTGCCCTATTGTAGCAAATTTGGGGGGTGGGGGAATTGAAATAGCTCAAAATGGATAAATTTCAACAGGTCGCCATTCATCGATTTTCCTCAACAAAACAAAGTTGCTGGATCACCAGGAAATTAGTCTAAAACAATGTCCTGGCAATAGATCTGACCATAAAAGTAATAATCTTCACTAATTGAGCAATTTTTGGTTGAAAATTGAAATAGCTCAAACTTGAGAAATTTCAACAGGTCGCCAGTCATGGATTTTCTCAAAAAATCAAAGTTGCTGGATCACTAGGAAATTAGTCTAAAACAATGTCCTGACACTAGATATGGCCAAAAAAATAATAATCTGCCCCGTTGGAGCACATTTTTGGGGAAAATTGAAATAGCTGAAAATTGATAAATTTCAACAGGTCGCCATTCATGGATTTTCCTCAACAAATCAAAGTTGCTAGATCAATAGAAAATTGTCTAATACAGTGGTTCTCAACCTTTTTTGGCCCGTGCCTCCTTCACCATATTTTCATAACGTCATTCTTCCCCCCCCCCCCCCCTTTCGTATTTCCTACCTTAAAATTTGGCCCGTGCCCCCCTTCACCATATGTTCAGAATGTCACTCCCCGTTTCGTATTCCCTACCTAAAAGTCACGCCCCCGGCCCCTACACAGTATACATAATAATGGAAGCTAAATTTAATAGCACATATTTAAACACATCTAGATGTTCACATAAAACATGATTTGTGGGTCTACTTTATAAATTGGATTTTAGAAGAGGGAGACGTACATAGGGAAAAACAATATCAAGTAATCGGTTCTTGTATTAACACGATCTTGTAATAATCTTAATTCCCCCCCCCCCCTCCCCCTGAAAACCCTAAAATTCCCCTCTGGGGGGACTCCCCACCAGTTGAGAATCACTGGTCTAATATAATGTCCTGACAATAGATCTGACCATAAAAATAATAATCTGCATTAATTGAGCAATTTTTGGTTGAAAATTTAAATAGTTCAAAATTGAGAAGTTCCAACAGGTCGCCAGTCTTGGATTTTTCTCAAAAGGTCCAAGTTGCTGGATCACTAGGAAATGGATTAAAACAAAGTCCTGACACTAGATATGACCTTAAAAGTAATAATCTGCCCAACTGGAGCAAATTTTTTGTGAAAATTGAGATTGCACAAAATTGAGACATTTCAACAGGTCGCCATTCATGGATTTTTTTTCAAAAAATAATTGTTGCTGGATCACTAGGAAATTAGTCTAAAACAATGTCCTGACAATAGATTTGGCCATAAAAGTAGTAATCTCCACTAATTGAGAAATTTTTGGTTGAAAATTGAAGTAGCTCAAAATTGTGAATTTTCAACAGGTCGCCGCTCATGGATTTTTCTAAAACATTCCAACTGGCTGGATCACTAGGAAATTAGTCTAAGCCAATGTCCTGACACAAGATATGACCATAAAAGTAATAATCTGCCCTATTGTAGCAAATTTGGGGGCGGAATTGAGATAGCTCAAAATTGAGAAATTCTGGCAGGTCGCCAGTCATGGATTTTTCTCAAAATATCAAAATTGCTGGATCACTAGGAGATTAGTCTAAAACAATGTCCTGACACTAGATATGACCATAAAAGTAATAATCTGCCCTATTGTAGCAAATGTTTTGGGAAAAGTTAAATAGGTAAAAATTGAGAAATTTCAACAGGTCGCCAGTCAAAAAAATCAGTTGCTGGATCACTAGGAAATTAGTCTAAATCAATGTCCTGACACTACATCTGACCATAAAAGTCAGTCTTCACTAATTGGGCAATTTTCAGTTGAAAATTGAAATAGCTCAACATTGAGAAATTTCAACCGGTCGCCGGTCATGGATTTTTCTAAAAAAATCAAAAGTTGCTGGATCACTAGGAAATTAGTCCAAAACAATGCCCTGACACTAGATATGGCCATAAAAGTAATAATCTGCCGTGTTAGAGCAAATTGTTTGGGGAAATTGAAATAGCTCAAAATTGATAAATTTCAACAGGTCGCCATTCATGGATTTTCCTCAACAAATCAAAGTTGCTGGATCAATAGGAAATTGTCTAATACAGTGGTTCTCAACCTTTTTTGGCCCATGCCCCCTTCACCATATTTTCATAATGTCATTCCCCCCCCCCCCCCTCCCTTTCGTATTTCCTACCTAAAAATTTGGCCTTTGTCCCCCTTCACCATATTTTCAGAATGTCATTCCCCGTTTCGTATTTTCTACCTAAAAGTCCCTCCCCCGGCCCCTACACAGTATACATAATAATGGAAGCTAAATTTAATAGCACATATTAAAACACATAAAAGTAATAATCTGCACTAATTGAGCAATTTTTGGTTAAAAATTTAAATAGCTCAAACTTGAGAAATTTTAACAGGTCGCCAGTCATGGATCTTTCTCAAAAACTCCAAGTTGCTGGATAACTAGGAAATTGATTAAACCAAAGTCCTGAAACTAGATATGACCATAAAAGTAATAATCTGCCCAATTGGAGCATATTTTTTGTGAATATTGAGATAGCACAAAATTGAGAAATTTCACCAGGTCGCCGTTCATGGATTTTTCTTAAAAAAAATCAGTGTTGCTGGATCACTATGAAATTAGTCTAAAACAATGCCCTGACACTAGATATGGCCAAAATAATAATAATCTGCCCCGTTGGAGCCAATTTTGTGGGAAAATTGAAATAGCTCAAAATTGATAAATTTCAACAGGTCGCCATTCATGGATTTTCCTCAACAAAACAAAGTTGCTGGGTCACCAGGAAATTTGTCTAAAACAATGTCCTGGCAATAGATCTGACCATAAAAGTAATAAATCTGCACTAATTGAGCAATTTTTGGTTAAAAATTGAAATAGCTCTAACTTGAGAAATTTCAACGTGGATTTTTCTCCAAAAATCAATGTTGCTGGATCACTAGGAAATTAGTCTAAAACAATGTGTTGACAATAGATCTGACCATAAAAGTAATAATCTTCACTAACTGAGCAATTTTCGGTTAAATGTTGAAGTAGCTCAAAATTGTGAATTTTCAACAGGTCGCCGTTCATGGATTTTTCTAACATTCCAACTGGCTGGATCACTAGTAAATTAGTCTAAGCCAATGTCCTGACACAAGATATGACCATAAAAGTAATAATATGCCCTATTGTAGCAAATTTTGGGGGGGGGGGGAAATTGAAATAGCTCAAAATTGAGAAATTTCAACAGGTCGCCATTCATGGATTTTTCTCAAAAAATAAATGTTGCTGGATCACTAGGAAATTAGTCTAAAACAATGTCCTGACAATAGATCTGACCATAAAAGTAGTAATCTCCACTAATTGAGGAATTTTTGGTTGAAAATTGAAGTAGCTCAAAATTGTGAATTTTCAACAGGTCGCCGTTCATGCATTTTTCTAAAACATTCTAACTGGCTGGATCACTAGGAAATTAGTCTAAGCCAATGTCCTGCCACAAGATATCACCATAAAAGTAATAATCTGCCCTATTGTAGCAAATTTGGGGGGTGGGGGAATTGAAATAGCTCAAAATTGATAAATTTCAACAGGTCGCCATTCATCGATTTTCCTCAACAAAACAAAGTTGCTGGATCACCAGGAAATTAGTCTAAAACAATGTCCTGGCAATAGATCTGACCATAAAAGTAATAATCTTCACTAATTGAGCAATTTTTGGTTGAAAATTGAAATAGCTCAAACTTGAGAAATTTCAACAGGTCGCCAGTCATGGATTTTCTCAAAAAATCAAAGTTGCTGGATCACTAGGAAATTAGTCTAAAACAATGTCCTGACACTAGATATGGCCAAAAAAATAATAATCTGCCCCGTTGGAGCACATTTTTGGGGAAAATTGAAATAGCTGAAAATTGATAAATTTCAACAGGTCGCCATTCATGGATTTTCCTCAACAAATCAAAGTTGCTAGATCAATAGAAAATTGTCTAATACAGTGGTTCTCAACCTTTTTTGGCCCGTGCCTCCTTCACCATATTTTCATAACGTCATTCTTCCCCCCCCCCTTTCGTATTTCCTACCTTAAAATTTGGCCCGTGCCCCCCTTCACCATATGTTCAGAATGTCACTCCCCGTTTCGTATTCCCTACCTAAAAGTCACGCCCCCGGCCCCTACACAGTATACATAATAATGGAAGCTAAATTTAATAGCACATATTTAAACACATCTAGATGTTCACATAAAACATGATTTGTGGGTCTACTTTATAAATTGGATTTTAGAAGAGGGAGACGTACATAGGGAAAAACAATATCAAGTAATCGGTTCTTGTATTAACACGATCTTGTAATAATCTTAATTTCCCCCCCCCCCCCCCCTGAAAACCCTAAAATTCCCCTCTGGGGGGACTCCCCACCAGTTGAGAATCACTGGTCTAATATGTCCTGACAATAGATCTGACCATAAAAATAATAATCTGCATTAATTGAGCAATTTTTGGTTGAAAATTTAAATAGTTCAAAATTGAGAAGTTCCAACAGGTCGCCAGTCTTGGATTTTTCTCAAAAGGTCCAAGTTGCTGGATCACTAGGAAATGGATTAAAACAAAGTCCTGACACTAGATATGACCTTAAAAGTAATAATCTGCCCAACTGGAGCAAATTTTTTGTGAAAATTGAGATTGCACAAAATTGAGACATTTCAACAGGTCGCCATTCATGGATTTTTTTCCAAAAAATAATTGTTGCTGGATCACTAGGAAATTAGTCTAAAACAATGTCCTGACAATAGATTTGGCCATAAAAGTAGTAATCTCCACTAATTGAGAAATTTTTGGTTGAAAATTGAAGTAGCTCAAAATTGTGAATTTTCAACAGGTCGCCGCTCATGGATTTTTCTAAAACATTCCAACTGGCTGGATCACTAGGAAATTAGTCTAAGCCAATGTCCTGACACAAGATATGACCATAAAAGTAATAATCTGCCCTATTGTAGCAAATTTGGGGGCGGAATTGAGATAGCTCAAAATTGAGAAATTCTGGCAGGTCGCCAGTCATGGATTTTTCTCAAAATATCAAAATTGCTGGATCACTAGGAGATTAGTCTAAAACAATGTCCTGACACTAGATATGACCATAAAAGTAATAATCTGCCCTATTGTAGCAAATGTTTTGGGAAAAGTTAAATAGGTAAAAATTGAGAAATTTCAACAGGTCGCCAGTCAAAAAAATCAGTTGCTGGATCACTAGGAAATTAGTCTAAATCAATGTCCTGACACTACATCTGACCATAAAAGTCAGTCTTCACTAATTGGGCAATTTTCAGTTGAAAATTGAAATAGCTCAACATTGAGAAATTTCAACCGGTCGCCGGTCATGGATTTTTCTAAAAAAATCAAAAGTTGCTGGATCACTAGGAAATTAGTCCAAAACAATGCCCTGACACTAGATATGGCCATAAAAGTAATAATCTGCCGTGTTAGAGCAAATTGTTTGGGGAAATTGAAATAGCTCAAAATTGATAAATTTCAACAGGTCGCCATTCATGGATTTTCCTCAACAAATCAAAGTTGCTGGATCAATAGGAAATTGTCTAATACAGTGGTTCTCAACCTTTTTTGGCCCATGCCCCCTTCACCATATTTTCATAATGTCATTCCCCCCCCCCCCCCCTCCCTTTCGTATTTCCTACCTAAAAATTTGGCCTTTGTCCCCCTTCACCATATTTTCAGAATGTCATTCCCCGTTTCGTATTTTCTACCTAAAAGTCCCTCCCCCGGCCCCTACACAGTATACATAATAATGGAAGCTAAATTTAATAGCACATATTAAAACACATAAAAGTAATAATCTGCACTAATTGAGCAATTTTTGGTTAAAAATTTAAATAGCTCAAACTTGAGAAATTTTAACAGGTCGCCAGTCATGGATCTTTCTCAAAAACTCCAAGTTGCTGGATAACTAGGAAATTGATTAAACCAAAGTCCTGAAACTAGATATGACCATAAAAGTAATAATCTGCCCAATTGGAGCATATTTTTTGTGAATATTGAGATAGCACAAAATTGAGAAATTTCACCAGGTCGCCGTTCATGGATTTTTCTTAAAAAAAATCAGTGTTGCTGGATCACTATGAAATTAGTCTAAAACAATGCCCTGACACTAGATATGGCCAAAATAATAATAATCTGCCCCGTTGGAGCCAATTTTGTGGGAAAATTGAAATAGCTCAAAATTGATAAATTTCAACAGGTCGCCATTCATGGATTTTCCTCAACAAAACAAAGTTGCTGGGTCACCAGGAAATTTGTCTAAAACAATGTCCTGGCAATAGATCTGACCATAAAAGTAATAAATCTGCACTAATTGAGCAATTTTTGGTTAAAAATTGAAATAGCTCTAACTTGAGAAATTTCAACGTGGATTTTTCTCCAAAAATCAATGTTGCTGGATCACTAGGAAATTAGTCTAAAACAATGTGTTGACAATAGATCTGACCATAAAAGTAATAATCTTCACTAACTGAGCAATTTTCGGTTAAATGTTGAAGTAGCTCAAAATTGTGAATTTTCAACAGGTCGCCGTTCATGGATTTTTCTAACATTCCAACTGGCTGGATCACTAGTAAATTAGTCTAAGCCAATGTCCTGACACAAGATATGACCATAAAAGTAATAATATGCCCTATTGTAGCAAATTTGGGGGGGGGGGGGAAATTGAAATAGCTCAAAATTGAGAAATTTCAACAGGTCGCCATTCATGGATTTTTCTCAAAAAATAAATGTTGCTGGATCACTAGGAAATTAGTCTAAAACAATGTCCTGACAATAGATCTGACCATAAAAGTAGTAATCTCCACTAATTGAGGAATTTTTGGTTGAAAATTGAAGTAGCTCAAAATTGTGAATTTTCAACAGGTCGCCGTTCATGCATTTTTCTAAAACATTCTAACTGGCTGGATCACTAGGAAATTAGTCTAAGCCAATGTCCTGCCACAAGATATCACCATAAAAGTAATAATCTGCCCTATTGTAGCAAATTTGGGGGGTGGGGGAATTGAAATAGCTCAAAATTGATAAATTTCAACAGGTCGCCATTCATCGATTTTCCTCAACAAAACAAAGTTGCTGGATCACCAGGAAATTAGTCTAAAACAATGTCCTGGCAATAGATCTGACCATAAAAGTAATAATCTTCACTAATTGAGCAATTTTTGGTTGAAAATTGAAATAGCTCAAACTTGAGAAATTTCAACAGGTCGCCAGTCATGGATTTTCTCAAAAAATCAAAGTTGCTGGATCACTAGGAAATTAGTCTAAAACAATGTCCTGACACTAGATATGGCCAAAAAAATAATAATCTGCCCCGTTGGAGCACATTTTTGGGGAAAATTGAAATAGCTGAAAATTGATAAATTTCAACAGGTCGCCATTCATGGATTTTCCTCAACAAATCAAAGTTGCTAGATCAATAGAAAATTGTCTAATACAGTGGTTCTCAACCTTTTTTGGCCCGTGCCTCCTTCACCATATTTTCATAACGTCATTCTTCCCCCCCCCCCCCCTTTCGTATTTCCTACCTTAAAATTTGGCCCGTGCCCCCCTTCACCATATGTTCAGAATGTCACTCCCCGTTTCGTATTCCCTACCTAAAAGTCACGCCCCCGGCCCCTACACAGTATACATAATAATGGAAGCTAAATTTAATAGCACATATTTAAACACATCTAGATGTTCACATAAAACATGATTTGTGGGTCTACTTTATAAATTGGATTTTAGAAGAGGGAGACGTACATAGGGAAAAACAATATCAAGTAATCGGTTCTTGTATTAACACGATCTTGTAATAATCTTAATTCCCCCCCCCCCCCTGAAAACCCTAAAATTCCCCTCTGGGGGGACTCCCCACCAGTTGAGAATCACTGGTCTAATATAATGTCCTGACAATAGATCTGACCATAAAAATAATAATCTGCATTAATTGAGCAATTTTTGGTTGAAAATTTAAATAGTTCAAAATTGAGAAGTTCCAACAGGTCGCCAGTCTTGGATTTTTCTCAAAAGGTCCAAGTTGCTGGATCACTAGGAAATGGATTAAAACAAAGTCCTGACACTAGATATGACCTTAAAAGTAATAATCTGCCCAACTGGAGCAAATTTTTTGTGAAAATTGAGATTGCACAAAATTGAGAAATTTCAACAGGTCGCCATTCATGGATTTTTTTCCAAAAAATAATTGTTGCTGGATCACTAGGAAATTAGTCTAAAACAATGTCCTGACAATAGATCTGGCCATAAAAGTAGTAATCTCCACTAATTGAGAAATTTTTGGTTGAAAATTGAAGTAGCTCAAAATTGTGAATTTTCAACAGGTCGCCGCTCATGGATTTTTCTAAAACATTCCAACTGGCTGGATCACTAGTAAATTAGTCTAAGCCAATGTCCTGACACAAGATATGACCATAAAAGTAATAATATGCCATATTGTAGCAAATTTGGGGGGGGGGGGAATTGAAATAGCTCAAAATTGAGAAATTTCAACAAGTCGCCATTCATGGATTTTTCTCAAAAAATAAATGTTGCTGGATCACTAGGAAATTAGTCTAAAACAATGTCCTGACAATAGATCTGACCATAAAAGTAGTAATCTCCACTAATTGAGGAATTTTTGGTTGAAAATTGAAGTAGCTCAAAATTGTGAATTTTCAACAGGTCGCCGTTCATGGATTTTTCTAAAACATTCTAACTGGCTGGATCACTAGGAAATTAGTCTAAGCCAATGTCCTGCCACAAGATATCACCATAAAAGTAATAATCTGCCCTATTGTAGCAAATTTGGGGGGTGGGGGAATTGAAATAGCTCAAAATTGATAAATTTCAACAGGTCGCCATTCATCGATTTTCCTCAACAAAACAAAGTTGCTGGATCACCAGGAAATTAGTCTAAAACAATGTCCTGGCAATAGATCTGACCATAAAAGTAATAATCTTCACTAATTGAGCAATTTTTGGTTGAAAATTGAAATAGCTCAAACTTGAGAAATTTCAACAGGTCGCCAGTCATGGATTTTCTCAAAAAATCAAAGTTGCTGGATCACTAGGAAATTAGTCTAAAACAATGTCCTGACACTAGATATGGCCAAAAAAATAATAATCTGCCCCGTTGGAGCACATTTTTGGGGAAAATTGAAATAGCTGAAAATTGATAAATCTCAACAGGTCGCCATTCATGGATTTTCCTCAACAAATCAAAGTTGCTAGATCAATAGAAAATTGTCTAATACAGTGGTTCTCAACCTTTTTTGGCCCGTGCCTCCTTCACCATATTTTCATAACGTCATTCTTCCCCCCCCCCCTTTCGTATTTCCTACCTTAAAATTTGGCCCGTGCCCCCCTTCACCATATGTTCAGAATGTCACTCCCCGTTTCGTATTCCCTACCTAAAAGTCACGCCCCCGGCCCCTACACAGTATACATAATAATGGAAGCTAAATTTAATAGCACATATTTAAACACATCTAGATGTTCACATAAAACATGATTTGTGGGTCTACTTTATAAATTGGATTTTAGAAGAGGGAGACGTACATAGGGAAAAACAATATCAAGTAATCGGTTCTTGTATTAACACGATCTTGTAATAATCTTAATTCCCCCCCCCCCCTGAAAACCCTAAAATTCCCCTCTGGGGGGACTCCCCACCAGTTGAGAATCACTGGTCTAATATAATGTCCTGACAATAGATCTGACCATAAAAATAATAATCTGCATTAATTGAGCAATTTTTGGTTGAAAATTTAAATAGTTCAAAATTGAGAAGTTCCAACAGGTCGCCAGTCTTGGATTTTTCTCAAAAGGTCCAAGTTGCTGGATCACTAGGAAATGGATTAAAACAAAGTCCTGACACTAGATATGACCTTAAAAGTAATAATCTGCCCAACTGGAGCAAATTTTTTGTGAAAATTGAGATTGCACAAAATTGAGAAATTTCAACAGGTCGCCATTCATGGATTTTTTTCCAAAAAATAATTGTTGCTGGATCACTAGGAAATTAGTCTAAAACAATGTCCTGACAATAGATCTGGCCATAAAAGTAGTAATCTCCACTAATTGAGAAATTTTTGGTTGAAAATTGAAGTAGCTCAAAATTGTGAATTTTCAACAGGTCGCCGCTCATGGATTTTTCTAAAACATTCCAACTGGCTGGATCACTAGGAAATTAGTCTAAGCCAATGTCCTGACACAAGATATGACCATAAAAGTAATAATCTGCCCTATTGTAGAAAATTTGGGGGGGGGGGGGATTGAGATAGCTTAAAATTGAGAAATTCTGACAGGTCGCCAGTCATGGATTTTTCTCAAAATATCAAAATTGCTGGATCACTAGGAGATTAGTCTAAAACAATGTCCTGACACTAGATATGACCATAAAAGTAATAATCTGCCCTATTGTAGCAAATGTTTTGGGAAAAGTTAAATAGGTAAAAATTGAGAAATTTCAACAGGTCGCCAGTCAAAAAAATCAGTTGCTGGATCACTAGGAAATTAGTCTAAATCAATGTCCTGACACTACATCTGACCATAAAAGTCAGTCTTCACTAATTGGGCAATTTTCAGTTGAAAATTGAAATAGCTCAACATTGAGAAATTTCAACAGGTCGCCGGTCATGGATTTTTCTAAAAAAATCAAAAGTTGCTGGATCACTAGGAAATTAGTCCAAAACAATGCCCTGACACTAGATATGGCCATAAAAGTAATAATCTGCCCCGTTGGAGCAAATTGTTTGGGGAAATTGAAATAGCTCAAAATTGATAAATTTCAACAGGTCGCCATTCATGGATTTTCCTCAACAAATCAAAGTTGCTGGATCAATAGGAAATTGTCTAATACAGTGGTTCTCAACCTTTTTTGGCCCATGCCCCCTTCACCATATTTTCATAATGTCATTCCCCCCCCCCCCCCTTTCATATTTCCTACCTAAAAATTTGGCCCTTGTCCCCCTTCACCATATTTTCATAACGTCATCCCCCCCCCCCCCCTCCCTTTCGTATTTCCTACCTAAAAATTTGGCCCTTGCCCCCCTTCACCGTATTTTCAGAATATCATTCCCCGTTTCGTATTTCCTACCTAAAAGTCCCGCCCTTGGCCCCTACACAGTATACATAATAATGGAAGCTAAATTTAATAGCACATATTAAAACACATAAAAGTAGTAATCTGCACTAATTGAGCAATTTTTGGTTGAAACTTTAAATAGCTCAAACTTGAGAAATTTCAGCAGGTCGCCAGTCATGGATTTTTCTCAAAATATCAAAATTGCTGGATCACTAGGGGATAGTCTAAAACAGTGTCCTGACACTAGATATGACCATAAAAGTAATAGTCTGCCCTATTGTAGCAAATGTTTTGGGAAAAGTGAAATGGATCAAAATTCACAAATTTCCACAGGTCGCCAGTCAAAAACATCAAAGTTGCTGGATCACCAGGAAATTAGTCTAAAACAATGTACTGGCAATAGATCTGACCATAAAAGTAATAATCTGCACGAATTGAGCAATTTTTGGTAGAAAATTTAAATAGCTCAAACTAGAGAAATTTCAACAGGTCGCCAGTCATGGATTTTCTCAAAAAATCAAAGTTGCTTGATCACTAGGAAATTAGTCTAAAACAATTCCCTGACACTAGATATGGCCCCAAAAAAAAATAATAATCTGCCCCGTTGGAGCACATTTTTGGGGGAAATTGAAATAGCTCAAAATTGATAAATTTCAACAGGTCGCCATTCATGGATTATCCTCAACAAATCAAAGTTGCTGGATCAATAGGAAATTGTCTAATACAGTGGTTCTCAACCTTTTTTGGCCCGTGCCCCCTTCACCATATTTTCATAACGTCATTCCCACCCCCCTCCCTTTCATATTTCCTACCTAAAAATTTGGCCCTTGCCCCTCTTCACCATATTTTCAGAATGTCATTCCCCGTTTCGTATTTTCTACCTAAAAGTCCCTCCCCCGGCCCCTACACAGTATACATAATAATGGAAGCTAAATTTAATAGCACATATTAAAACACATAAAAGTAATAATCTGCACTAATTGAGCAATTTTTGGTTGAAAATTTAAATAGCTCAAACTTGAGACATTTTAACAGGTCGCCAGTCATGGATCTTTCTCAAAAAGTCCAAGTTGCTGGATAACTAGGAAATTGATTAAACCAAAGTCCTGACACTAGATATGACCATAAAAGTAATAATCTGCCCAATTGGAGCATATTTTTTGTGAATATTGAGATAGCTCAAAATTGAGAAATTTCACCAGGTCGCCGTTCATGGATTTTTCTAAAAAAAAATCAGTTGCTGGATCACTATGAAATTAGTCTAAAACAATGCCCTGACACTAGATATGGCCAAAATAATAATAATCTGCCCCGTTGGAGCCAATTTTGTGGGAAAATTGAAATAGCTCAAAATTGATAAATTTCAACAGGTCGCCATTCATGGATTTTCCTCAACAAAACAAAGTTGCTGGGTCACCAGGAAATTAGTCTAAAACAATGTCCTGGCAATAGATCTGACCATAAAAGTAATAAATCTGCACTAATTGAGCAATTTTTGGTTGAAAATTGAAATAGCTCAAACTTGAGAAATTTCAACGTGGATTTTTCTCCATAAATCAATGTTGCTGGATCACTAGGAAATTAGTCTAAAACAATGTGTTGACAATAGATCTGACCATAAAAGTAATAATCTTCACTAATTGAGCAATTTTCGGTTAAATGTTGAAGTAGCTCAAAATTGTGAATTTTCAACAGGTCGCCGTTCATGGATTTTTCTAAAACATTCTAACTGGCTGGATCACTAGGAAATTAGTCTAAGCCAATGTCCTGACACAAGATATGACCATAAAAGTAATAATCTGCCCTATTGTAGCAAATTTGGGGGGGGGGGGGAATTGAAATAGCTCAAAATTGATAAATTTCAACAGGTCGCCATTCATGGATTTTCCTCAACAAAAGAAAGTTGCTGGATCACCAGGAAATTAGTCTAAAACAATGTCCTGGCAATAGATATGGCCAAAAAAATAATAATCTGCCCCGTTGGAGCACATTTTTGGGGAAAATTGAAATAGCTCAAAATTGATAAATTTCAACAGGTCGCCATTCATGGAATTTCCTCAACAAATCAAAGTTGCTGGATCAATAGAAAATTGTCTAATACAGTGGTTCTCAACCTTTTTTGGCCCTTGCCCCCCTTCACCATATGTTCAGAATGTCACTCCCCGTTTCGTATTCCCTACCTAAAGTCACGCCCCCGGCCCCTACACAGTATACATAATAATGGAAGCTAAATTTAATTGCACATATTTAAACACATCTAGACGTTCACATAAAACATGATTTGTGGGTCTACTTTATAAATTCGGTATAATGGCGACGCGATGACTCGTTGTTCTTAGGGGAGATGCTGTTCAGTGTTTTTCTGTGGATTTCCTATGGAAATTCCCGTGGAATTCGTGTGGATAGTGTTATTCCTTTGGATTATGTGATGTTATTTCGTGTTCGTTTATTGGATGTATTCAAAAGAAGCCACGGAAGGCAGGTGGTGGATGAAATTTTGAGGGCAGCCGACAGATATTTGTTGGTTATGGTCTCGAGTTTCGCGACGGCAAGCAGAGGATCTCTTTCGAGAGACAATGGTTGCGGCCAGTATGGTCACTGCCATAGAGGAAAGCAACGGCAAACTACCTCTTTGAAAGTGCCTAGTTTATTATGATTCACTTAAAGACTGATCATCGCAAGACAAGGACAGAGACATTAAAATTAGGAACATGGAACGTTAGGACGTTAAACAACGACGGAAAATTAGAGAACATAACACAAGAAATTCAAAGAGAAAAAATTAATATATTAGGTATGTGCGAAACGAGATGGACAGGAGCAGGCATCAAGATACATAAAGATTTTAAGATTATTTATTCTGGAGGTGAAGATCGACATAGGGGAGTGGCAATAATTTTGGACCGGAAAACATCGTCTGTTCAGGGATATTGGGCCGTGTCGGACAGAGTTCTACTAGTTAAATTGAGTGGCAGACCTTTTAACATAAATGTTATTTAGGTATATGCCCCAACAGGAGAGTCCAGTGAAGATAGTGTAGAGGAATTTTATAATGACATAGAGTCTGCCTTAAAGAAATGTAAAAATTCAGAATTAAACATCATAATAGGGGACTTCAATGCAAAAGTAGGAAATCAAGGGGATAGATACACAGTAGGAAACTATGGTTTAGGAGAGAGAAATGAAAGAGGATACAGACTAGTAGAGTGGGCAAAAGAACAGGAAATGATTGTAGGAAACACCTGGTTCAAGCAACACCCTAGAAGATTATGGACCTGGAGGAGTCCTGATAGCAGGATTAGAAACCAGATTGACTACATTCTCATTAGCAGAAGATTTAGAAACGCGCTAACAGTAGCAAAAACAGTTCCCAGTGCTGATTGTTATAGTGACCACAGATTACTCACAGGAACATTGAGGATAAAGTTGAAGAAAGTCAAGTATATAACAGGAAACACTAAATATGACTTGTGTACATTGAGTAAAGACAAGGAAATACAAAACAA
This sequence comes from Cepaea hortensis, assembly GCA_963921405.1. NCBI lineage: Eukaryota > Metazoa > Mollusca > Gastropoda > Stylommatophora > Helicidae > Cepaea > Cepaea hortensis. The sequence continues at coordinate 61,188,435 of OY992897.1, read as the reverse complement.
ATTTAACATAGAAGTACAGAACAGATTTGAAATATTGTCTGATCTAGAGATCCTATTCCAGGATGTGGATGATCAATGGGAAATGTTAAAGAATTCAATCAATGTGGCTGCAGAAACAACTATTCCAAAATTAAAGAAGGTGGGTCGTAAGAAATGGATGACTGAAGAAATTTTACACTTAATGGAAACAAGAAGACTCAACAAAAATAATCCTACCAAATATGAAGAAATTCACAGACAAGTCAGAATATTATGTAGGAAGGCAAAAGAATCATGGTTTGAGGAAAAGTGCTTAGAAATTGAAAAACAACACAACAGTCAAAATACCAAATTAGTGCACAAAAGAATTCAGGAACTTACTAATAAAAGAACAAGTACATCAACAGGCTGTCTAAAAACTAAAGATGGCAAAATCATAATAGAAAAAGATCAGATTCTACATGTATGGACAGATTATGTGAAAGACCTGTATAATGATAACAGAGAGGAACAGTATGCTATTAGATTTAATAATGAAGGACCAGCAATTTTAAAGATGGAGGTTCAAAATGTTCTTAAGCATATGAAAGCTGGCAAGGCCCCCGGTGCAGATAACATCACAACAGAAATGATTAAAGCTTTAGAAGAATTTGGACTAGAGCAAGTCACTAGACTGCTGAACACATTACATGATACTGGAGATATACCTTCTGAATTATGTAATTCTGTATTTATTGCAATCCCAAAGAAATCAGGAACCTTAGAATGTGATCAACATAGAACAATTAGTATAATGAGTCACATCACAAAGATTTTGTTACGAATTATCATGCAAAGAGTGAGGAAGAAAATACAACCTGAAATAGGGGAAGAACAATGTGGGTTTGTAGAAGAAAAGGGTACAGTAAATGCTGTGTATATGCTGCGAACAGTTATTGAACGTGCTTTAGAAGTAAACAAGGATATACATCTTTGCTTTATTGACCACACAAAGGCTTTTGATAGAGTTAGACATGTCAACATTGTGGATATGCTTGCAGATCTACAAATTGATGGGAAAGACATTAGACATAAAAACACATTTATTGGAAACAACAAGCTGCCATAAGGATTGATAATGAAGTAGGACAATATCAACCTATTAAGAGAGGTGTTAGGCAGAGATGTGTAATGTCTCCAGATCTTTTTTCCCTATACAGTGAAAATATTTTCAGAAATGTAGAAGACCTAAATGGAATCAGCATTGGAGGACGAAACATAAATAACATTAGATATGCAGATGATACAGTATTGATTGCAGACAATGCACAGGATCTGCAACAATTAGTAGACGCTGTTGTTGTACACAGTGAGCAGCTGGGGTTGGAATTAAATTGTAGGAAGACACAGGTTATGGTCGTCACTAGGAAGAACGAAGTACCACAATGTAATATACAAGTAAATGGGGATATTCTTCAACAAGTGAATCGGTTCAATTATCTCGGAACAGTCATAACATCTGATGGCAGATGCCTTGAAGAGATTAGAACAAGAATCGCCATTGCGAAAGTAGCCTTTAGCAAGATGAAAAACATTCTGACCAATAAAATGATGTCAATTGAAATGAGAAAAAGAGTGTTGAGGGGATACATAGAGCCTGTTCTTTTGTATGGATGTGAAACTTGGACAATGTGCAGTCAGGCTGAAAAACATCTGATGGCTGCAGAAATGTGGTTTCTGAGGAAAATGCAAAGAATACCATGGACAGATAGAAAAACCAATGACCAAGTACTACAAGAGACAAATGAGAATCGTAGATTGATTAGAGAAATTAGACATACAGTCAAAATTTTTTGGACATGTTATGAGAAGAAATGGACTGGAGAACTTAGTGACAGCTGGCAAGATCGAAGGGAACAGACCAAGAGGAAGACCGAGAGGAAAATACCTGGATGGCTTGGCCACATGGCATGGATAAGACAGGAACACTGAGCTGATCCACGACTCTGGTGATCGAGTGAAATGGCGAATCATGACCGCCCACGCTTTCCGGCATGGCACATGATTGATTGATTTATAAATTGGATTTTAGAAGAGTGAGACGTACAGAGGGAAAAACAATATCAAGTAATCGGTTCTTGTATTAACACGATCTTGAAATAATCTTAATTCTCCCCCCCCCCCCCCCCCACCTGAAAACCCTAAAATTCCCCTCTGGGGGGACTCCCCACCGGTTGAGAATCACTGGTCTAATATAATGTCCTGACAATAGATCTGACCATAAAAGTAATAATCTGCATTAATTGAGCAATTTTTGGTTGAAAATTTAAATAGTTCAAAATTGAGAAGTTCCAAGAGGTCGCCAGTCTTGGATTGTTCTCAAAAAGTCCAAGTTGCTGGATCACTAGGAAATGGATTAAGACAAAGTCCTGACACTAGATATGACCTTAAAAGTAATAATCTGCCCAACTGGAGCAAATTTTTTGTGAAAATTGAGATCGCACAAAATTAAGAAATTTCAACAGGTCGCCATTCATGGATTTTTCTAAAACATTCCAACTGGCTGGATCGCTAGGAAATTATTCTAAGCCAATGTCCTGACACAAGATATGACCATAAAAGTAATAATCTGCCCTATTGTAGCAAATTTGGGGGGAAATTGAGATAGCTCAAAATTGAGAAATTCCGACAGGCTATTGTAGCAAATGTTTTGGGAAAAGTGAAATAGGTCAAAATTGAGAAATTTCAACAGGTCGCCAGTCAAAAAAAAATCAAAGTTGCTGGATCACTAGGAATTTAGTCTAAATCAATGTCCTGACACTACATCTGACCATAAAAGTCAGTCTTCACTAATTGGGCAATTTTCAGTTGAAAATTGAAATAGCTCAACATTGAGAAATTTCAACCGGTCGCCGGTCATGGATTTTTCTTAAAATAATCAAAAGTTGCTGGATCACTAGGAAATTAGTCCAAAACAATGCCCTGACACTAGATATGGCCACACAAGTAATAATCTGCCCCGTTGGAGCAAATTGTTTGGGGAAATTGAAATAGCTCAACATTGATAAATTTCAACAGGTCGCCATTCATGGATTTTCCTCAACAAATCAAAGTTACTGGATCAAAAGGAAATTGTCTAATACAGTGGTTCTCAACCTTTTTTGGCCCGTGCCCCCTTCACCATATTTTTATAACGTCATTCCCACCCCCCTCCCATTCGTATTTCCTACCTAAAAATTTGGCCCTTGCCCCCCTCCACCATATTTTCAGAATGTCATTCCCCGTTTCGTATTTCCTACCTAAAAGTCCCGCCCTTGGCCCCTACAAAGTATACATAATAATGGAAGCTAAATATAATAGCACATATTAAAACACATAAAAGTAATAATCTGCACTAATTGAGCAATTTTTGGTTGAAAATTTAAATAGCTCAAAGGTGAGAAATTTCAGCAGGTCGCCAGTCATGGATTTTTCTCAAAAAATTAAAGTTGCTGGATCACTAGAAAATTAGTCTAAAACAATGCACTTACACTAGATATGGCTATAAAAGTAATAATCTGCCCCGTTGGAGACAATTTTTTGGGAAAATTGTCGCCATTCATGGATTTTCCTCAACAAATCAAAGTTGCTGGATCAATAGTAAATTGTCTAATACAGTGGTTCTCAACCTTTCTTGGCCCGTGCTCCCTTCACCATATTTTCATAACGTCATTCCCCCCTCCCTTTCGTATTTCCTACCTAAAAATTTGGCCCGTGCTTCCCTTCACCATATTTTCACAATGTCACTCCCCGTTTCGTATTCCCTACGTAAAAGTCCCGGCCCTGGCCCCTACACAGTATACATAATAATGGAAGCTAAATTTAATAGCACATATTAAAACACATCTAGACTTTCACATAAAACATGATTTGTGGGTCTACTTTATCAATTGAATTTTAGAAGGGTGAGACGTACTGAACCCTACAGTATGAAGGGAAAAACATCAAGTAATCGATTCTTGTATTAACGCGATCTCGAAATAATCTTAATTTCCCCCCCTCCTCCCCCCTAGAAACCCTAAAATTCCCCTCTGGGGGGGGGGGGGGGGGGCTCCCCACCGGTTGAGAATCACTGGTCTAATATAATGTCCTGACAATAGATCTGACCATAAAAGTAACAATTTGCATTAATTGAGCAATATTTTGGTTGAAAATTTAAATAGTTCAAAATTGAGACGTTTCAACAAGTCGCCAGTCTTGGATTTTTCTAAAACATTCCAACTGGCTGGATCACTAGGAAATTAGTCTAGGACAATGTCCTGACACTACATCTGACCATAAAAGTCAGTCTTCACTAATTGGGCAATTTTCAGTTGATAATTGAAATAGCTCAACATTGACAAATTTCAACCGGTCGCCGGTCATGGATTTTTCTAAAAAAAATCAAGACTTGCTGGATCACTAGGAAATTAGTCCAAAACAATGCCCTGACACTAGATATGGCCATAAAAGTAATAATCTGCCCCGTTGGAGCAAATTTTTTGGGGAAATTGAAATAGCTCAAAATTGATAAATTTCAACAGGTCGCCATTCATGGATTTTCCTCAACAAATCAAAGTTTCTAAATCAATAGGAAATTGTCTAATACGGTGGTTCTCAACCTTTTTTGGCCCGTGCCACCTTCACCATATTTTCATAACATCATCCCCCCCCCCTCCCTTTCGTATTTCCTACCTAAAAATTTGGCCCTTGCCCCCCTTCACCGTATTTTCAGAATGTCATTCCCCGTTTCGTATTTCCTACGTAAAAGTCCCAGCCCCGGCCCCTACACAGTATACATAATAATGGAAGGTAAATTTAATAGCACATATTTAAACACATCTAGACGTTCACATAAAACATGATTTGTGGGTCTACTTTATAAATTCGGTATAATGGCGACGCGATGACTCGTTCTTAGGGGAGATGCTGTTCAGTGTTTTTCTGTGGATTTCCTATGGAAATTCCCGTGGAATTCGTGTGGATAGTGTTATTCCTTTGGATTATGTGATGTTATTTCGTGTTCGTTTATTGGATGTATTCAAAAGAAGCCACGGAAGGCAGGTGGTGGATGAAATTTTGAGGGCAGCCGACAGATATTTGTTGGTTATGGTCTCGAGTTTCGCGACGGCAAGCAGAGGATCTCTTTCGAGAGACAATGGTTGCGGCCAGTATGGTCACTGCCATAGAGGAAAGCAACGGCAAACTACCTCTTTGAAAGTGCCTAGTTTATTATGATTCACTTAAAGACTGATCATCGCAAGACAAGGACAGAGACATTAAAATTAGGAACATGGAACGTTAGGACGTTAAACAACGACGGAAAATTAGAGAACATAACACAAGAAATTCAAAGAGAAAAAATTAATATATTAGGTATGTGCGAAACGAGATGGACAGGAGCAGGCATCAAGATACATAAAGATTTTAAGATTATTTATTCTGGAGGTGAAGATCGACATAGGGGAGTGGCAATAATTTTGGACCGGAAAACGTCTGTTCAGGGATATTGGGCCGTGTCGGACAGAGTTCTACTAGTTAAATTGAGTGGCAGACCTTTTAACATAAATGTTATTTAGGTATATGCCCCAACAGGAGAGTCCAGTGAAGATAGTGTAGAGGAATTTTATAATGACATAGAGTCTGCCTTAAAGAAATGTAAAAATTCAGAATTAAACATCATAATAGGGGACTTCAATGCAAAAGTAGGAAATCAAGGGGATAGATACACAGTAGGAAACTATGGTTTAGGAGAGAGAAATGAAAGAGGATACAGACTAGTAGAGTGGGCAAAAGAACAGGAAATGATTGTAGGAAACACCTGGTTCAAGCAACACCCTAGAAGATTATGGACCTGGAGGAGTCCTGATAGCAGGATTAGAAACCAGATTGACTACATTCTCATTAGCAGAAGATTTAGAAACGCGCTAACAGTAGCAAAAACAGTTCCCAGTGCTGATTGTTATAGTGACCACAGATTACTCACAGGAACATTGAGGATAAAGTTGAAGAAAGTCAAGTATATAACAGGAAACACTAAATATGACTTGTGTACATTGAGTAAAGACAAGGAAATACAAAACAAATTTAACATAGAAGTACAGAACAGATTTGAAATATTGTCTGATCTAGAGATCCTATTCCAGGATGTGGATGATCAATGGGAAATGTTAAAGAATTCAATCAATGTGGCTGCAGAAACAACTATTCCAAAATTAAAGAAGGTGGGTCGTAAGAAATGGATGACTGAAGAAATTTTACACTTAATGGAAACAAGAAGACTCAACAAAAATAATCCTACCAAATATGAAGAAATTCACAGACAAGTCAGAATATTATGTAGGAAGGCAAAAGAATCATGGTTTGAGGAAAAGTGCTTAGAAATTGAAAAACAACACAACAGTCAAAATACCAAATTAGTGCACAAAAGAATTCAGGAACTTACTAATAAAAGAACAAGTACATCAACAGGCTGTCTAAAAACTAAAGATGGCAAAATCATAATAGAAAAAGATCAGATTCTACATGTATGGACAGATTATGTGAAAGACCTGTATAATGATAACAGAGAGGAACAGTATGCTATTAGATTTAATAATGAAGGACCAGCAATTTTAAAGATGGAGGTTCAAAATGTTCTTAAGCATATGAAAGCTGGCAAGGCCCCCGGTGCAGATAACATCACAACAGAAATGATTAAAGTTTTAGAATTTGGACTAGAGCAAGTCACTAGACTGCTGAACACATTACATGATACTGGAGATATACCTTCTGAATTATGTAATTCTGTATTTATTGCAATCCCAAAGAAATCAGGAACCTTAGAATGTGATCAACATAGAACAATTAGTATAATGAGTCACATCACAAAGATTTTGTTACGAATTATCATGCAAAGAGTGAGGAAGAAAATACAACCTGAAATAGGGGAAGAACAATGTGGGTTTGTAGAAGGAAAGGGTACAGTAAATGCTGTGTATATGCTGCGAACAGTTATTGAACGTGCTTTAGAAGTAAACAAGGATATACATCTTTGCTTTATTGACCACACAAAGGCTTTTGATAGAGTTAGACATGTCAACATTGTGGATATGCTTGCAGATCTACAAATTGATGGGAAAGACATTAGACATAAAAACACATTTATTGGAAACAACAAGCTGCCATAAGGATTGATAATGAAGTAGGACAATATCAACCTATTAAGAGAGGTGTTAGGCAGAGATGTGTAATGTCTCCAGATCTTTTTTCCCTATACAGTGAAAATATTTTCAGAAATGTAGAAGACCTAAATGGAATCAGCATTGGAGGACGAAACATAAATAACATTAGATATGCAGATGATACAGTATTGATTGCAGACAATGCACAGGATCTGCAACAATTAGTAGACGCTGTTGTTGTACACAGTGAGCAGCTGGGGTTGGAATTAAATTGTAGGAAGACACAGGTTATGGTCGTCACTAGGAAGAACGAAGTACCACAATGTAATATACAAGTAAATGGGGATATTCTTCAACAAGTGAATCGGTTCAATTATCTCGGAACAGTCATAACATCTGATGGCAGTTGCCTTGAAGAGATTAGAACAAGAATCGCCATTGCGAAAGTAGCCTTTAGCAAGATGAAAAACATTCTGACCAATAAAATGATGTCAATTGAAATGAGAAAAAGAGTGTTGAGGGGATACATAGAGCCTGTTCTTTTGTATGGATGTGAAACTTGGACAATGTGCAGTCAGGCTGAAAAACATCTGATGGCTGCAGAAATGTGGTTTCTGAGGAAAATGCAAAGAATACCATGGACAGATAGAAAAACCAATGACCAAGTACTACAAGAGACAAATGAGAATCGTAGATTGATTAGAGAAATTAGACATACAGTCAAAATTTTTTGGACATGTTATGAGAAGAAATGGACTGGAGAACTTAGTGACAGCTGGCAAGATCGAAGGGAACAGACCAAGAGGAAGACCGAGAGGAAAATACCTGGATGGCTTGGCCACATGGCATGGATAAGACAGGAACACTGAGCTGATCCACGACTCTGGTGATCGAGTGAAATGGCGAATCATGACCGCCCACGCTTTCCGGCATGGCACATGATTGATTGATTTATAAATTGGATTTTAGAAGAGTGAGACGTACAGAGGGAAAAACAATATCAAGTAATCGGTTCTTGTATTAACACGATCTTGAAATAATCTTAATTCTCCCCCCCCCCCCCCCCCCCACCTGAAAACCCTAAAATTCCCCTCTGGGGGGACTCCCCACCGGTTGAGAATCACTGGTCTAATATAATGTCCTGACAATAGATCTGACCATAAAAGTAATAATCTGCATTAATTGAGCAATTTTTGGTTGAAAATTTAAATAGTTCAAAATTGAGAAGTTCCAAGAGGTCGCCAGTCTTGGATTGTTCTCAAAAAGTCCAAGTTGCTGGATCACTAGGAAATGGATTAAGACAAAGTCCTGACACTAGATATGACCTTAAAAGTAATAATCTGCCCAACTGGAGCAAATGTTTTGTGAAAATTGAGATCGCACAAAATTAAGAAATTTCAACAGGTCGCCATTCATGGATTTTTCTCAAAAAATAATTGTTGCAGGATCACTAGGAAATTAGTCTAAAACAATGTCCTGACAATAGATTGGACCATAAAAGTAGTAATCTCCACTAATTGAGCAATTTTTGGTTGAAAATTGAAGTAGCTCAAAATTGTGAATTTTCAACAGGTCGCCGTTCATGGATTTTTCTAAAACATTCCAACTGGCTGGATCGCTAGGAAATTATTCTAAGCCAATGTCCTGACACAAGATATGACCATAAAAGTAATAATCTGCCCTATTGTAGCAAATTTGGGGGGAAATTGAGATAGCTCAAAATTGAGAAATTCCGACAGGCTATTGTAGCAAATGTTTTGGGAAAAGTGAAATAGGTCAAAATTGAGAAATTTCAACAGGTCGCCAGTCAAAAAAAAATCAAAGTTGCTGGATCACTAGGAATTTAGTCTAAATCAATGTCCTGACACTACATCTGACCATAAAAGTCAGTCTTCACTAATTGGGCAATTTTCAGTTGAAAATTGAAATAGCTCAACATTGAGAAATTTCAACCGGTCGCCGGTCATGGATTTTTCTTAAAATAATCAAAAGTTGCTGGATCACTAGGAAATTAGTCCAAAACAATGCCCTGACACTAGATATGGCCATACAAGTAATAATCTGCCCCGTTGGAGCAAATTGTTTGGGGAAATTGAAATAGCTCAACATTGATAAATTTCAACAGGTCGCCATTCATGGATTTTCCTCAACAAATCAAAGTTACTGGATCAAAAGGAAATTGTCTAATACAGTGGTTCTCAACCTTTTTTGGCCCGTGCCCCCTTCACCATATTTTTATAACGTCATTCCCACCCCCCTCCCATTCGTATTTCCTACCTAAAAATTTGGCCCTTGCCCCCCTCCACCATATTTTCAGAATGTCATTCCCCGTTTCGTATTTCCTACCTAAAAGTCCCGCCCTTGGCCCCTACAAAGTATACATAATAATGGAAGCTAAATATAATAGCACATATTAAAACACATAAAAGTAATAATCTGCACTAATTGAGCAATTTTTGGTTGAAAATTTAAATAGTTCAAAATTGAGAAGTTCCAAGAGGTCGCCAGTCTTGGATTTTTCTCATAAAGTCCAAGTTGCTGGATCACTAGGAAATTGATTAAAACAAAGTCCTGACACTAGATATAACCTTAAAAGCAATAATCTGCCTCGTTGGAGCCAATTTTGTGGGAAAATTGAAATAGTTCAAAATTAATAAATTTCAACAGGTCGCCATTCATGGATTTTCCTCAACAAATCAAAGTTGCTGGATCACCAGGAAATTAGTCTAAAACACTGTCCTGGCAATAGATCTGACCATAAAAGTAATAATCTTCACTAATTGAGCAATTTTTGGTTGAAAATTTAAATAGCTCAAACTTGAGAAATTTCAACAGGTCGCCAGTCATGGATTTTTCTAAGACATTCCAACTGGCTGGATCACTAGGAAATTAGTCTAAGCCAATGTCCTGACACAAGATCTGACCATAAAAGTAATAATCTGCCCTATTGTAGCAAATTTGGGGGGAAATTGAGATAGCTCAAAATTGAGAAATTCCGACAGGTCGCCAGTCATGGGTTTTTCTCAAAATATCAAAATTGCTGGATCACTAGGAAATTAGTCTAAATCAATGTCCTGACACTACATCTGACCATAAAAGTCAGTCTTCACTAATTGGGCAATTTTCAATTGAAAATTGAAATAGCTCAGCATTGAGAAATTTCAACCGGTCGCCGGTTATGGATTTTTCTTTAAAAAAAATCAAAAGTTGCTTGATCACTAGGAAATTAGTCCAAAACAATGCCCTGACACTAGATATGGCCATAAAAGTAATAATCTGCCCCGTTGGAGCAAATTGTTTGGGGAAATTGAAATAGCTTAAAATTGATAAATTTCAACAGGTCGCCATTCATGGATTTTCCTCAACAAATCAAAGTTGCTGTATCAATAGAAAATTGTCTAATACAGTGGTTCTCAACCTTTTTTGGCCTGTGACCCCTTCACAATATTTTCATAACGTCATTCCCACCCCCCCTCCCTTTCGTATTTCCTACCTAAAAATTTGGCCCTTGCCCCCCTTCACCATATTTTCAGAATGTCATTCCCCGTTTCGTATTTCCTACCTAAAAGTCCCGCCCCGGCCCCTACACAGTATACATAATAATAGAAGCTAAATTTAATAGCACATATTAAAACACATAAAAGTAATAATCTGCACTAATTGAGCAATTTTTGGTTGAAAATTTAAATAGCTCAAAGGTGAGAAATTTCAGCAGGTCGCCAGTCATGGATTTTTCTCAAAAAATTAAAGTTGCTGGATCACTAGAAAATTAGTCTAAAACAATTACACTAGATATGGCTATAAAAGTAATAATCTGCCCCGTTGGAGACAATTTTTTGGGAAAATTGTCGCCATTCATGGATTTTCCTCAACAAATCAAAGTTGCTGGATCAATAGTAAATTGTCTAATACAGTGGTTCTCAACCTTTCTTGGCCCGTGCTCCCTTCACCATATTTTCATAACGTCATTCCCCCCTCCCTTTCGTATTTCCTACCTAAAAATTTGGCCCGTGCTTCCCTTCACCATATTTTCACAATGTCACTCCCCGTTTCGTATTCCCTACGTAAAAGTCCCGGCCCTGGCCCCTACACAGTATACATAATAATGGAAGCTAAATTTAATAGCACATATTAAAACACATCTAGACTTTCACATAAAACATGATTTGTGGGTCTACTTTATCAATTGAATTTTAGAAGGGTGAGACGTACTGAACCCTACAGTATGAAGGGAAAAACATCAAGTAATCGATTCTTGTATTAACGCGATCTCGAAATAATCTTAATTTCCCCCCTCCTCCCCCCTAGAAACCCTAAAATTCCCCTCTGGGGGTGGGGGGGGGGGGCCTCCCCACCGGTTGAGAATCACTGGTCTAATATAATGTCCTGACAATAGATCTGACCATAAAAGTAACAATTTGCATTAATTGAGCAATATTTTGGTTGAAAATTTAAATAGTTCAAAATTGAGACGTTTCAACAAGTCGCCAGTCTTGGATTTTTCTAAAACATTCCAACTGGCTGGATCACTAGGAAATTAGTCTAGGACAATGTCCTGACACTACATCTGACCATAAAAGTCAGTCTTCACTAATTGGGCAATTTTCAGTTGAAAATTGAAATAGCTCAACATTGACAAATTTCAACCGGTCGCCGGTCATGGATTTTTCTAAAAAAAATCAAGACTTGCTGGATCACTAGGAAATTAGTCCAAAACAATGCCCTGACACTAGATATGGCCATAAAAGTAATAATCTGCCCCGTTGGAGCAAATTTTTTGGGGAAATTGAAATAGCTCAAAATTGATAAATTTCAACAGGTCGCCATTCATGGATTGTCCTCAACAAATCAAAGTTTCTAAATCAATAGGAAATTGTCTAATACGGTGGTTCTCAACCTTTTTTGGCCCGTGCCACCTTCACCATATTTTCATAACATCATCCCCCCCCCCCTCCCTTTCGTATTTCCTACCTAAAAATTTGGCCCTTGCCCCCCTTCACCGTATTTTCAGAATGTCATTCCCCGTTTCGTATTTCCTACGTAAAAGTCCCAGCCCCGGCCCCTACACAGTATACATAATAATGGAAGGTAAATTTAATAGCACATATTTAAACACATCTAGACGTTCACATAAAACATGATTTGTGGGTCTACTTTATAAATTGGATTTTAGAAGAGTGAGACGTACAGAGGGAAAAACAATATCAAGTAATCGGTTCTTGTATTAACACGATCTTGAAATAATCTTAATTTCCCCCCCCCCCCCCCCCCCCCCCCGAAAACCCTTAAATTCCCCTCTGGGGGGACTTCCCACCGGTTGAGAATCACTGGTCTAATATAATGTCCTGACAATAGATCTGACCATAAAAGTAATAATCTGCATTAATTGAGCAATTTTTGGTTGAAAATTTAAATAGTTCAAAATTGAGAAGTTCCAAGAGGTCGCCAGTCTTGGATTTTTCTCATAAAGTCCAAGTTGCTGGATCACTAGGAAATTGATTAAAACAAAGTCCTGACACTAGATATAACCTTAAAAGCAATAATCTGCCTCGTTGGAGCCAATTTTGTGGGAAAATTGAAATAGTTCAAAATTAATAAATTTCAACAGGTCGCCATTCATGGATTTTCCTCAACAAATCAAAGTTGCTGGATCACCAGGAAATTAGTCTAAAACAATGTCCTGGCAATAGATCTGACCATAAAAGTAATAATCTTCACTAATTGAGCAATTTTTGGTTGAAAATTTAAATAGCTCAAACTTGAGAAATTTCAACAGGTCGCCAGTCATGGATTTTTCTAAGACATTCCAACTGGCTGGATCACTAGGAAATTAGTCTAAGCCAATGTCCTGACACAAGATCTGACCATAAAAGTAATAATCTGCCCTATTGTAGCAAATTTGGGGGGAAATTGAGATAGCTCAAAATTGAGAAATTCCGACAGGTCGCCAGTCATGGGTTTTTCTCAAAATATCAAAATTGCTGGATCACTAGGAAATTAGTCTAAATCAATGTCCTGACACTACATCTGACCATAAAAGTCAGTCTTCACTAATTGGGCAATTTTCAATTGAAAATTGAAATAGCTCAGCATTGAGAAATTTCAACCGGTCGCCGGTTATGGATTTTTCTTTAAAAAAATCAAAAGTTGCTGGATCACTAGGAAATTAGTCCAAAACAATGCCCTGACACTAGATATGGCCATAAAAGTAATAATCTGCCCCGTTGGAGCAAATTGTTTGGGGAAATTGAAATAGCTTAAAATTGATAAATTTCAACAGGTCGCCATTCATGGATTTTCCTCAACAAATCAAAGTTGCTGGATCAATAGAAAATTGTCTAATACAGTGGTTCTCAACCTTTTTTGGCCTGTGACCCCTTCACAATATTTTCATAACGTCATTCCCACCCCCCCCCTCCCTTTCGTATTTCCTACCTAAAAATTTGGCCCTTGCCCCCCTTCACCATATTTTCAGAATGTCATTCCCCGTTTCGTATTTCCTACCTAAAAGTCCCGCCCCGGCCCCTACACAGTATACATAATAATAGAAGCTAAATTTAATAGCACATATTAAAACACATAAAAGTAATAATCTGCACTAATTGAGCAATTTTTGGTTGAAAATTTAAATAGCTCAAAGGTGAGAAATTTCAGCAGGTCGCCAGTCATGGATTTTTCTCAAAAAATTAAAGTTGCTGGATCACTAGAAAATTAGTCTAAAACAATGCACTTACACTAGATATGGCTATAAAAGTAATAATCTGCCCCGTTGGAGACAATTTTTTGGGAAAATTGTCGCCATTCATGGATTTTCCTCAACAAATCAAAGTTGCTGGATCAATAGTAAATTGTCTAATACAGTGGTTCTCAACCTTTCTTGGCCCGTGCTCCCTTCACCATATTTTCATAACGTCATTCCCCCCTCCCTTTCGTATTTCCTACCTAAAAATTTGGCCCGTGCTTCCCTTCACCATATTTTCACAATGTCACTCCCCGTTTCGTATTCCCTACGTAAAAGTCCCGGCCCTGGCCCCTACACAGTATACATAATAATAGAAGCTAAATTTAATAGCACATATTAAAACACATAAAAGTAATAATCTGCACTAATTGAGCAATTTTTGGTTGAAAATTTAAATAGCTCAAACTTGAGAAATTTCAGCAGGTCGCCAGTCATGGATTTTTCTCAAAATATCAAAATTGCTGGATCACTAGGAGATTAGTCTAAAACAGTGTCCTGACACTAGATATGACCATAAAAGTAAAATCTGCCCTATTGAAGCAAATGTTTTGGGAAAAGTGAAATGGGTCAAACTTGAGAAATTTCAACAGGTCGCCAGTCAAAAACATCAAAGTTGCTGGATCACCAGGAAATTAGTCTAAAACAATGTCCTGGCAATAGATCTGACCATAAAAGTAATAATCTGCACGAATTGGGCAATTTTTGGTTGAAAATTTAAATAGCTCAAACTTGAGAAATTTTAACAGGTCACCAGTCATGGATTTTTCTCAAAAAGTCCAAGTTGCTGGATAACTAGGAAATTGATTAAACCAAAGTCCTGACACTAGATATGACCATAAAAGTAATAATCTGCCCAATTGGAGCATATTTTTTGTGAAAATTGAGATAGCACAAAATTGAGAAATTTCACCAGGTCGCCGTTCATGGATTTTTCTAAAAAAAAATCAGTGTTGCTGGATCACTATGATATTAGTCTAAAACAATTTCATGGATTTTTCTAAAAAAATCAGTGTTGCTGAATCACTATGAAATTAGTCTAAAACAATGCCCTGACACTAGATATGGCCAAAAAAAAATAATAATCTGCCCCGTTGGAGCCAATTTTGTTGGAAAATTGAAATAGCTCAAAATTGATAAATTTCAACAGGTCGCCATTCATGGATTTTCCTCAACAAAACAAAGTTGCTGGATCACCAGGAAATTAGTCTAAAACAATGTCCTGGCAATAGATCTGACCATAAAAGTAATAATCTTCACTAATTGAGCAATTTTTGGTTGAAAATTTAAATAGCTCAAACTTGAGAAATTTCAACACGTCGCCAGTCATGGATTTTTCTAAAACATTCCAACTGGCTGGATCACTAGGAAATTAGTCTAAGTCAATGTCCTGACACAAGATATGGCCATAAAAGTAATAATCTGCCCCGTTGGAGCACATTTTTGGAGAAAATTGAAATAGCTCAAAATGGATAATTTTCAACAGGTCACCATTCATGGATTTTCCTCAACAAATCAAAGTTGCTGGATCAATAGAAAATTGTCTAATACAGTGGTTCTCAACCTTTTTGGCCCGTGCCCCCTTCACCATATTTTCATAACATCATTCTCCCCCCCTCCCCTTTCGTATTTCCTACCTTAAAATTTGGCCCGTGCCCCCCTTCACCATATGTTCAGAATGTCACTCCCCGTTTCGTATTCCCTACGTAAAAGTCCCGGCCCCGGCCCCTACACAGTATACATAATAATGGAAGGTAAATTTAATAGCACATATTTAAACACATCTAGACGTTCACATAAAACATGATTTGTGGGTCTACTTTATAAATTGGATTTTAGAAGAGTGAGACGTACAGACGGAAAAACAATATCAAGTAATCGGTTCTTGTATTAACACGATCTTGAAATAATCTTAATTCCCACCCCCCACCCCTGAAAACCCTTAAATTCCCCTCTGGGGGGACTTCCCACCGGTTGAGAATCACTGGTCTAATATAATGTCCTGACAATAGATCTGACCATAAAAGTAATAATCTGCATTAATTGAGCAATTTTTGGTTAAAAATTTAAATAGTTCAAAATTGAGAAGTTCCAAGAGGTCGCCAGTCTTGGATTTTTCTCATAAAGTCCAAGTTGCTGGATCACTAGGAAATTGATTAAAACAAAGTCCTGACACTAGATATGACCTTAAAAGCAATAATCTGCCCCGTTGGAGCCAATTTTGTGGGAAAATTGAAATAGTTCAAAATTGATAAATTTCAACAGGTCGCCATTCATGGATTTTCCTCAACAAATCAAAGTTGCTGGATCACCAGGAAATTAGTCTAAAACAATGTCCTGGCAATAGATCTGACCATAAAAGTAATAATCTTCACTAATTGAGCAATTTTTGGTTGAAAATTTAAATAGCTCAAACTTGAGAAATTTCAACAGGTCGCCAGTCATGGATTTTTCTAAAACATTCCAACTGGCTGGATCACTAGGAAATTAGTCTAAGCCAATGTCCTGACACAAGATATGACCATAAAAGTAATAATCTGCCCTATTGTAGCAAATTTGGGGGGAAATTGAGATAGCTCAAAATTGAGAAATTCCGACAGGTCGCCAGTCATGGGTTTTTCTCAAAATATCAAAATTGCTGGATCACTAGGAGATTAGTCTAAAACATTGTCCTGACACTAGATATGACCATAAAAGTAATAATCTGCCCTATTGTAGCAAATGTTTTGGGAAAAGTGAAATAGGTCAAAATTGAGAAATTTCAACAGGTCGCCAGTCAAAAAAAAATCAAAGTTGCTGGATCACTAGGAAATTAGTCTAAATCAATGTCCTGACACATCTGACCATAAAAGTCAGTCTTCACTAATTGGGCAATTTTCAGTTGAAAATTGAAATAGCTCAACATTGAGAAATTTCAACCGGACGACGGTCATGGATTTTTCTTTAAAAAAATCAAAAGTTGCTGGATCACTAGGAAATTAGTCCAAAACAATGCCCTGACACTAGATATGGCCATAAAAGTAATAATCTGCCACATTGGAGCAAATTGTTTGGGGAAATTGAAATAGCTCAAAATTGATAAATTTCAACAGGTCGCCATTCATGGATTTTCCTCAACAAATCAAAGTTGCTGGATCAATAGAAAATTGTCTAATACAGTGGTTCTCAACCTTTTTTGGCCTGTGACCCCTTCACAATATTTTCATAACATCATTCCCACCCCCCTCTCTTTCGTATTTCCTACCTAAAAATTTGGCCCTTGCCCCCCTTCACCATATTTTCAGAATGTCATTCCCCGTTTCGTATTTCCTACCTAAAAGTCCCGCCCCGGCCCCTACACAGTATACATAATAATAGAAGCTAAATTTAATAGCACATATTAAAACACATAAAAGTAATAATCTGCACTAATTGAGAAATTTTTGGTTGAAAATTTAAATAGCTCAAACTTGAGAAATTTCAGCAGGTCGCCAGTCATGGATTTTTCTCAAAATATCAAAATTGCTGGATCACTAGGAGATTAGTCTAAAACAGTGTCCTGACACTAGATATGACCATAAAAGTAATAATCTGCCCTATTGAAGCAAATGTTTTGGGAAAAGTGAAATGGGTCAAACTTGAGAAATTTCAACAGGTCGCCAGTCAAAAACATCAAAGTTGCTGGATCACCAGGAAATTAGTCTAAAACAATGTCCTGGCAATAGATCTGACCATAAAAGTAATAATCTGCACGAATTGGGCAATTTTTGGTTGAAAATTTAAATAGCTCAAACTTGAGAAATTTTAACAGGTCACCAGTCATGGATTTTTCTCAAAAAGTCCAAGTTGCTGGATAACTAGGAAATTGATTAAACCAAAGTCCTGACACTAGATATGACCATAAAAGTAATAATCTGCCCAATTGGAGCATATTTTTTGTGAAAATTGAGAAATTTCACCAGGTCGCCGTTCATGGATTTTTCTAAAAAAAAATCAGTGTTGCTGGATCACTATGATATTAGTCTAAAACAATTTCATGGATTTTTCTAAAAAAATCAGTGTTGCTGAATCACTATGAAATTAGTCTAAAACAATGCCCTGACACTAGATATGGCCAAAAAAAAATAATAATCTGCCCCGTTGGAGCCAATTTTGTTGGAAAATTGAAATAGCTCAAAATTGATAAATTTCAACAGGTCGCCATTCATGGATTTTCCTCAACAAAACAAAGTTGCTGGATCACCAGGAAATTAGTCTAAAACAATGTCCTGGCAATAGATCTGACCATAAAAGTAATAATCTTCACTAATTGAGCAATTTTTGGTTGAAAATTTAAATAGCTCAAACTTGAGAAATTTCAACACGTCGCCAGTCATGGATTTTTCTAAAACATTCCAACTGGCTGGATCACTAGGAAATTAGTCTAAGTCAATGTCCTGACACAAGATATGGCCATAAAAGTAATAATCTGCCCCGTTGGAGCACATTTTTGGAGAAAATTGAAATAGCTCAAAATGGATAATTTTCAACAGGTCACCATTCATGGATTTTCCTCAACAAATCAAAGTTGCTGGATCAATAGAAAATTGTCTAATACAGTGGTTCTCAACCTTTTTTGGCCCGTGCCCCCTTCACCATATTTTCATAACATCATTCTCCCCCCCTCCCCTTTCGTATTTTCTACCTTAAAATTTGGCCCGTGCCCCCCTTCACCATATGTTCAGAATGTCACTCCCCGTTTCGTATTCCCTACGTAAAAGTCCCAGCCCCGGCCCCTACACAGTATACATAATAATGGAAGGTAAATTTAATAGCACATATTTAAACACATCTAGACGTTCACATAAAACATGATTTGTGGGTCTACTTTATAAATTGGATTTTAGAAGAGTGAGACGTACAGACGGAAAAACAATATCAAGTAATCGGTTCTTGTATTAACACGATCTTGAAATAATCTTAATTCCCACCCCCCACCCCTGAAAACCCTTAAATTCCCCTCTGGGGGGACTTCCCACCGGTTGAGAATCACTGGTCTAATATAATGTCCTGACAATAGATCTGACCATAAAAGTAATAATCTGCATTAATTGAGCAATTTTTGGTTAAAAATTTAAATAGTTCAAAATTGAGAAGTTCCAAGAGGTCGCCAGTCTTGGATTTTTCTCATAAAGTCCAAGTTGCTGGATCACTAGGAAATTGATTAAAACAAAGTCCTGACACTAGATATGACCTTAAAAGCAATAATCTGCCCCGTTGGAGCCAATTTTGTGGGAAAATTGAAATAGTTCAAAATTGATAAATTTCAACAGGTCGCCATTCATGGATTTTCCTCAACAAATCAAAGTTGCTGGATCACCAGGAAATTAGTCTAAAACAATGTCCTGGCAATAGATCTGACCATAAAAGTAATAATCTTCACTAATTGAGCAATGTTTGGTTGAAAATTTAAATAGCTCAAACTTGAGAAATTTCAACAGGTCGCCAGTCATGGATTTTTCTAAGACATTCCAACTGGCTGGATCACTAGGAAATTAGTCTAAGCCAATGTCCTGACACAAGATATGACCATAAAAGTAATAATCTGCCCTATTGTAGCAAATTTGGGGGGAAATTGAGATAGCTCAAATTTGAGAAATTCCGACAGGTCGCCAGTCATGAGTTTTTCTCAAAATATCAAAATTGCTGGATCACTAGGAAATTAGTCTAAATCAATGTCCTGACACTACATCTGACCATAAAAGTCAGTCTTCACTAATTGGGCAATTTTCAATTGAAAATTGAAATAGCTCAGCATTGAGAAATTTCAACCGGTCGCCGGTTATGGATTTTTCTTTAAAAAAATCAAAAGTTGCTGGATCACTAGGAAATTAGTCCAAAACAATGCCCTGACACTAGATATGGCCATAAAAGTAATAATCTGCCCCGTTGGAGCAAATTGTTTGGGGAAATTGAAATAGCTCAAAATTGATAAATTTCAACAGGTCGCCATTCATGGATTTTCCTCAACAAATCAAAGTTGCTGGATCAATAGAAAATTGTCTAATACAGTGGTTCTCAACCTTTTTTGGCCTGTGACCCCTTCACAATATTTTCATAACGTCATTCCCACCCCCCTCCCTTTCGTATTTCCTTCCTAAAAATTTGGCCCTTGCCCCCCCTTCACCATATTTTCAGAATGTCATTCCCCGTTTCGTATTTCCTACCTAAAAGTCCCGCCCCGGCCCCTACACAGTATACATAATAATAGAAGCTAAATTTAATAGCACATATTAAAACACATAAAAGTAATAATCTGCACTAATTGAGCAATTTTTGGTTGAAAATTTAAATAGCTCAAACTTGAGAAATTTCAGCAGGTCGCCAGTCATGGATTTTTCTCAAAATATCAAAATTGCTGGATCACTAGGAGATTAGTCTAAAACAGTGTCCTGACACTAGATATGACCATAAAAGTAAAAATCTGCCCTATTGAAGCAAATGTTTTTGGAAAAGTGAAATGGGTCAAACTTGAGAAATTTCAACAGGTCGCCAGTCAAAAACATCAAAGTTGCTGGATCACCAGGAAATTAGTCTAAAACAATGTCCTGGCAATAGATCTGACCATAAAAGTAATAATCTGCACGAATTGGGCAATTTTTGGTTGAAAATTTAAATAGCTCAAACTTGAGAAATTTTAACAGGTCACCAGTCATGGATTTTTCTCAAAAAGTCCAAGAAGCTGGATAACTAGGAAATTGATTAAACCAAAGTCCTGACACTAGATATGACCATAAAAGTAATAATCTGCCCAATTGGAGCATATTTTTTGTGAAAATTGAGATAGCACAAAATTGAGAAATTTCACCAGGTCGCCGTTCATGGATTTTTCTTTAAAAAAATCAGTGTTGCTGGATCACTATGAAATTAGTCTAAAACAATTTCATGGATTTTTCTAAAAAAATCAGTGTTGCTGAATCACTATGAAATTAGTCTAAAACAATGCCCTGACACTAGATATGGCCAAAAAAAATAATAATCTGCCCCGTTGAAGCCAATTTTGTTGGAAAATTGAAATAGTTCAAAATTGATAAATTTCAACAGGTCGCCATTCATGGATTTTCCTCAACAAAACAAAGTTGCTGGATCACCAGGAAATTAGTCTAAAACAATGTCCTGGCAATAGATCTGACCATAAAAGTAATAATCTTCACTAATTGAGCAATTTTTGGTTGAAAATTTAAATAGCTCAAACTTGAGAAATTTCAACACGTCGCCAGTCATGGATTTTTCTAAAACATTCCTACTGGCTGGATCACTAGGAAATTAGTCTAAGTCAATGTCCTGACACAAGATATGGCCATAAAAGTAATAATCTGCCCCGTTGGAGCACATTTTTGGAGAAAATTGAAATAGCTCAAAATGGATAATTTTCAACAGGTCACCATTCATGGATTTTCCTCAACAAATCAAAGTTGCTGGATCAATAGAAAATTGTCTAATACAGTGGTTCTCAACCTTTTTTGGCCTGTGCCCCCTTCACCATATTTTCATAACATCATTCTACCCCCCCCCCCCCCCCCCCCCCTTCGTATTTCCTACCTTAAAATTTGGCCCGTGCCCCCCTTCACCATATGTTCAGAATGTCACTCCCCGTTTCGTATTCCCTACGTAAAAGTCCCGGCCCCGGCCCCTACACAGTATACATAATAATGGAAGGTAAATTTAATAGCACATATTTAAACACATCTAGACGTTCACATAAAACATGATTTGTGGGTCTACTTTATAAATTGGATTTTAGAAGAGTGAGACGTACAGACGGAAAAACAATATCAAGTAATCGGTTCTTGTATTAACACGATCTTGAAATAATCTTAATTCCCACCCCCCACCCCTGAAAACCCTTAAATTCCCCTCTGGGGGGACTTCCCACCGGTTGATAAAACAATGTCCTGGCAATAGATCTGACCATAAAAGTAATAATCTTCACTAATTGAGCAATTTTTGGTTGAAAATTTAAATAGCTCAAACTTGAGAAATTTCAACAGGTCGCCAGTCATGGATTTTTCTAAGACATTCCAACTGGCTGGATCACTAGGAAATTAGTCTAAGCCAATGTCCTGACACAAGATATGACCATAAAAGTAATAATCTGCCCTATTGTAGCAAATTTGGGGGGAAATTGAGATAGCTCAAATTTGAGAAATTCCGACAGGTCGCCAGTCATGAGTTTTTCTCAAAATATCAAAATTGCTGGATCACTAGGAAATTAGTCTAAATCAATGTCCTGACACTACATCTGACCATAAAAGTCAGTCTTCACTAATTGGGCAATTTTCAATTGAAAATTGAAATAGCTCAGCATTGAGAAATTTCAACCGGTCGCCGGTTATGGATTTTTCTTTAAAAAAATCAAAAGTTGCTGGATCACTAGGAAATTAGTCCAAAACAATGCCCTGACACTAGATATGGCCATAAAAGTAATAATCTGCCCCGTTGGAGCAAATTGTTTGGGGAAATTGAAATAGCTCAAAATTGATAAATTTCAACAGGTCGCCATTCATGGATTTTCCTCAACAAATCAAAGTTGCTGGATCAATAGAAAATTGTCTAATACAGTGGTTCTCAACCTTTTTTGGCCTGTGACCCCTTCACAATATTTTCATAACGTCATTCCCACCCCCCTCCCTTTCATATTTCCTTCCTAAAAATTTGGCCCTTGCCCCCCTTCACCATATTTTCAGAATGTCATTCCCCGTTTCGTATTTCCTACCTAAAAGTCCCGCCCCGGCCCCTACACAGTATACATAATAATAGAAGCTAAATTTAATAGCACATATTAAAACACATAAAAGTAATAATCTGCACTAATTGAGCAATTTTTGGTTGAAAATTTAAATAGCTCAAACTTGAGAAATTTCAGCAGGTCGCCAGTCATGGATTTTTCTCAAAATATCAAAATTGCTGGATCACTAGGAGATTAGTCTAAAACAGTGTCCTGACACTAGATATGACCATAAAAGTAATAATCTGCCCTATTGAAGCAAATGTTTTTGGAAAAGTGAAATGGGTCAAACTTGAGAAATTTCAACAGGTCGCCAGTCAAAAACATCAAAGTTGCTGGATCACCAGGAAATTAGTCTAAAACAATGTCCTGGCAATAGATCTGACCATAAAAGTAATAATCTGCACGAATTGGGCAATTTTTGGTTGAAAATTTAAATAGCTCAAACTTGAGAAATTTTAACAGGTCACCAGTCATGGATTTTTCTCAAAAAGTCCAAGTTGCTGGATAACTAGGAAATTGATTAAACCAAAGTCCTGACACTAGATATGACCATAAAAGTAATAATCTGCCCAATTGGAGCATATTTTTTGTGAAAATTGAGATAGCACAAAATTGAGAAATTTCACCAGGTCGCCAGTCAAAAACATCAAAGTTGCTGGATCACCAGGAAATTAGTCTAAAACAATGTCCTGGCAATAGATCTGACCATAAAAGTAATAATCTGCACGAATTGGGCAATTTTTGGTTGAAAATTTAAATAGCTCAAACTTGAGAAATTTTAACAGGTCACCAGTCATGGATTTTTCTCAAAAAGTCCAAGTTGCTGGATAACTAGGAAATTGATTAAACCAAAGTCCTGACACTAGATATGACCATAAAAGTAATAATCTGCCCAATTGGAGCATATTTTTTGTGAAAATTGAGATAGCACAAAATTGAGAAATTTCACCAGGTCGCCGTTCATGGATTTTTCTTAAAAAAAAATCAGTGTTGCTGGATCACTATGAAATTAGTCTAAAACAATTTCATGGATTTTTCTAAAAAAATCAGTGTTGCTGAATCACTATGAAATTAGTCTAAAACAATGCCCTGACACTAGATATGGCCAAAAAAAAATAATAATCTGCCCCGTTGAAGCCAATTTTGTTGGAAAATTGAAATAGTTCAAAATTGATAAATTTCAACAGGTCGCCATTCATGGATTTTCCTCAACAAAACAAAGTTGCTGGATCACCAGGAAATTAGTCTAAAACAATGTCCTGGCAATAGATCTGACCATAAAAGTAATAATCTTCACTAATTGAGCAATTTTTGGTTGAAAATTTAAATAGCTCAAACTTGAGAAATTTCAACACGTCGCCAGTCATGGATTTTTCTAAAACATTCCAACTGGCTGGATCACTAGGAAATTAGTCTAAGTCAATGTCCTGACACAAGATATGGCCATAAAAGTAATAATCTGCCCCGTTGGAGCACATTTTTGGAGAAAATTGAAATAGCTCAAAATGGATAATTTTCAACAGGTCACCATTCATGGATTTTCCTCAACAAATCAAAGTTGCTGGATCAATAGAAAATTGTCTAATACAGTGGTTCTCAACCTTTTTTGGCCTGTGCCCCCTTCACCATATTTTCATAACATCATTCTCCCCCCCCCCCCCCTTCGTATTTCCTACCTTAAAATTTGGCCCGTGCCCCCCTTCACCATATGTTCAGAATGTCACTCCCCGTTTCGTATTCCCTACGTAAAAGTCCCGGCCCCGGCCCCTACACAGTATACATAATAATGGAAGGTAAATTTAATAGCACATATTTAAACACATCTAGACGTTCACATAAAACATGATTTGTGGGTCTACTTTATAAATTGGATTTTAGAAGAGTGAGACGTACAGACGGAAAAACAATATCAAGTAATCGGTTCTTGTATTAACACGATCTTGAAATAATCTTAATTCCCACCCCCCACCCCTGAAAACCCTTAAATTCCCCTCTGGGGGGACTTCCCACCGGTTGAGAATCACTGGTCTAATATAATGTCCTGACAATAGATCTGACCATAAAAGTAATAATCTGCATTAATTGAGCAATTTTTGGTTAAAAATTTAAATAGTTCAAAATTGAGAAGTTCCAAGAGGTCGCCAGTCTTGGATTTTTCTCATAAAGTCCAAGTTGCTGGATCACTAGGAAATTGATTAAAACAAAGTCCTGACACTAGATATGACCTTAAAAGCAATAATCTGCCCCGTTGGAGCCAATTTTGTGGGAAAATTGAAATAGTTCAAAATTGATAAATTTCAACAGGTCGCCATTCATGGATTTTCCTCAACAAATCAAAGTTGCTGGATCACCAGGAAATTAGTCTAAAACAATGTCCTGGCAATAGATCTGACCATAAAAGTAATAATCTTCACTAATTGAGCAATTTTTGGTTGAAAATTTAAATAGCTCAAACTTGAGAAATTTCAACAGGTCGCCAGTCATGGATTTTTCTAAGACATTCCAACTGGCTGGATCACTAGGAAATTAGTCTAAGCCAATGTCCTGACACAAGATATGACCATAAAAGTAATAATCTGCCCTATTGTAGCAAATTTGGGGGGAAATTGAGATAGCTCAAATTTGAGAAATTCCGACAGGTCGCCAGTCATGAGTTTTTCTCAAAATATCAAAATTGCTGGATCACTAGGAAATTAGTCTAAATCAATGTCCTGACACTACATCTGACCATAAAAGTCAGTCTTCACTAATTGGGCAATTTTCAATTGAAAATTGAAATAGCTCAGCATTGAGAAATTTCAACCGGTCGCCGGTTATGGATTTTTCTTTAAAAAAATCAAAAGTTGCTGGATCACTAGGAAATTAGTCCAAAACAATGCCCTGACACTAGATATGGCCATAAAAGTAATAATCTGCCCCGTTGGAGCAAATTGTTTGGGGAAATTGAAATAGCTCAAAATTGATAAATTTCAACAGGTCGCCATTCATGGATTTTCCTCAACAAATCAAAGTTGCTGGATCAATAGAAAATTGTCTAATACAGTGGTTCTCAACCTTTTTTGGCCTGTGACCCCTTCACAATATTTTCATAACGTCATTCCCACCCCCCTCCCTTTCGTATTTCCTTCCTAAAAATTTGGCCCTTGCCCCCCTTCACCATATTTTCAGAATGTCATTCCCCGTTTCGTATTTCCTACCTAAAAGTCCCGCCCCGGCCCCTACACAGTATACATAATAATAGAAGCTAAATTTAATAGCACATATTAAAACACATAAAAGTAATAATCTGCACTAATTGAGCAATTTTTGGTTGAAAATTTAAATAGCTCAAACTTGAGAAATTTCAGCAGGTCGCCAGTCATGGATTTTTCTCAAAATATCAAAATTGCTGGATCACTAGGAGATTAGTCTAAAACAGTGTCCTGACACTAGATATGACCATAAAAGTAATAATCTGCCCTATTGAAGCAAATGTTTTTGGAAAAGTGAAATGAACTTGAGAAATTTCAACAGGTCGCCAGTCAAAAACATCAAAGTTGCTGGATCACCAGGAAATTAGTCTAAAACAATGTCCTGGCAATAGATCTGACCATAAAAGTAATAATCTGCACGAATTGGGCAATTTTTGGTTGAAAATTTAAATAGCTCAAACTTGAGAAATTTTAACAGGTCACCAGTCATGGATTTTTCTCAAAAAGTCCAAGTTGCTGGATAACTAGGAAATTGATTAAACCAAAGTCCTGACACTAGATATGACCATAAAAGTAATAATCTGCCCAATTGGAGCATATTTTTTGTGAAAATTGAGATAGCACAAAATTGAGAAATTTCACCAGGTCGCCAGTCAAAAACATCAAAGTTGCTGGATCACCAGGAAATTAGTCTAAAACAATGTCCTGGCAATAGATCTGACCATAAAAGTAATAATCTGCACGAATTGGGCAATTTTTGGTTGAAAATTTAAATAGCTCAAACTTGAGAAATTTTAACAGGTCACCAGTCATGGATTTTTCTCAAAAAGTCCAAGTTGCTGGATAACTAGGAAATTGATTAAACCAAAGTCCTGACACTAGATATGACCATAAAAGTAATAATCTGCCCAATTGGAGCATATTTTTTGTGAAAATTGAGATAGCACAAAATTGAGAAATTTCACCAGGTCGCCGTTCATGGATTTTTCTTAAAAAAAAATCAGTGTTGCTGGATCACTATGAAATTAGTCTAAAACAATTTCATGGATTTTTCTAAAAAAATCAGTGTTGCTGAATCACTATGAAATTAGTCTAAAACAATGCCCTGACACTAGATATGGCCAAAAAAAAATAATAATCTGCCCCGTTGAAGCCAATTTTGTTGGAAAATTGAAATAGTTCAAAATTGATAAATTTCAACAGGTCGCCATTCATGGATTTTCCTCAACAAAACAAAGTTGCTGGATCACCAGGAAATTAGTCTAAAACAATGTCCTGGCAATAGATCTGACCATAAAAGTAATAATCTTCACTAATTGAGCAATTTTTGGTTGAAAATTTAAATAGCTCAAACTTGAGAAATTTCAACACGTCGCCAGTCATGGATTTTTCTAAAACATTCCAACTGGCTGGATCACTAGGAAATTAGTCTAAGTCAATGTCCTGACACAAGATATGGCCATAAAAGTAATAATCTGCCCCGTTGGAGCACATTTTTGGAGAAAATTGAAATAGCTCAAAATGGATAATTTTCAACAGGTCACCATTCATGGATTTTCCTCAACAAATCAAAGTTGCTGGATCAATAGAAAATTGTCTAATACAGTGGTTCTCAACCTTTTTTGGCCTGTGCCCCCTTCACCATATTTTCATAACATCATTCTCCCCCCCCCCCTTCGTATTTCCTACCTTAAAATTTGGCCCGTGCCCCCCTTCACCATATGTTCAGAATGTCACTCCCCGTTTCGTATTCCCTACGTAAAAGTCCCGGCCCCGGCCCCTACACAGTATACATAATAATGGAAGGTAAATTTAATAGCACATATTTAAACACATCTAGACGTTCACATAAAACATGATTTGTGGGTCTACTTTATAAATTGGATTTTAGAAGAGTGAGACGTACAGACGGAAAAACAATATCAAGTAATCGGTTCTTGTATTAACACGATCTTGAAATAATCTTAATTCCCACCCCCCACCCCTGAAAACCCTTAAATTCCCCTCTGGGGGGACTTCCCACCGGTTGAGAATCACTGGTCTAATATAATGTCCTGACAATAGATCTGACCATAAAAGTAATAATCTGCATTAATTGAGCAATTTTTGGTTAAAAATTTAAATAGTTCAAAATTGAGAAGTTCCAAGAGGTCGCCAGTCTTGGATTTTTCTCATAAAGTCCAAGTTGCTGGATCACTAGGAAATTGATTAAAACAAAGTCCTGACACTAGATATGACCTTAAAAGCAATAATCTGCCCCGTTGGAGCCAATTTTGTGGGAAAATTGAAATAGTTCAAAATTGATAAATTTCAACAGGTCGCCATTCATGGATTTTCCTCAACAAATCAAAGTTGCTGGATCACCAGGAAATTAGTCTAAAACAATGTCCTGGCAATAGATCTGACCATAAAAGTAATAATCTTCACTAATTGAGCAATTTTTGGTTGAAAATTTAAATAGCTCAAACTTGAGAAATTTCAACAGGTCGCCAGTCATGGATTTTTCTAAGACATTCCAACTGGCTGGATCACTAGGAAATTAGTCTAAGCCAATGTCCTGACACAAGATATGACCATAAAAGTAATAATCTGCCCTATTGTAGCAAATTTGGGGGGAAATTGAGATAGCTCAAATTTGAGAAATTCCGACAGGTCGCCAGTCATGAGTTTTTCTCAAAATATCAAAATTGCTGGATCACTAGGAAATTAGTCTAAATCAATGTCCTGACACTACATCTGACCATAAAAGTCAGTCTTCACTAATTGGGCAATTTTCAATTGAAAATTGAAATAGCTCAGCATTGAGA
The DNA here is from genome assembly GCA_963921405.1 of Cepaea hortensis. Lineage (NCBI taxonomy): Eukaryota > Metazoa > Mollusca > Gastropoda > Stylommatophora > Helicidae > Cepaea > Cepaea hortensis. The sequence goes on along the minus strand of OY992897.1, from coordinate 61,159,810 downwards.
AATTTCAACCGGTCGCCGGTTATGGATTTTTCTTTAAAAAAATCAAAAGTTGCTGGATCACTAGGAAATTAGTCCAAAACAATGCCCTGACACTAGATATGGCCATAAAAGTAATAATCTGCCCCGTTGGAGCAAATTGTTTGGGGAAATTGAAATAGCTCAAAATTGATAAATTTCAACAGGTCGCCATTCATGGATTTTCCTCAACAAATCAAAGTTGCTGGATCAATAGAAAATTGTCTAATACAGTGGTTCTCAACCTTTTTTGGCCTGTGACCCCTTCACAATATTTTCATAACGTCATTCCCACCCCCCTCCCTTTCGTATTTCCTTCCTAAAAATTTGGCCCTTGCCCCCCTTCACCATATTTTCAGAATGTCATTCCCCGTTTCGTATTTCCTACCTAAAAGTCCCGCCCCGGCCCCTACACAGTATACATAATAATAGAAGCTAAATTTAATAGCACATATTAAAACACATAAAAGTAATAATCTGCACTAATTGAGCAATTTTTGGTTGAAAATTTAAATAGCTCAAACTTGAGAAATTTCAGCAGGTCGCCAGTCATGGATTTTTCTCAAAATATCAAAATTGCTGGATCACTAGGAGATTAGTCTAAAACAGTGTCCTGACACTAGATATGACCATAAAAGTAATAATCTGCCCTATTGAAGCAAATGTTTTTGGAAAAGTGAAATGGGTCAAACTTGAGAAATTTCAACAGGTCGCCAGTCAAAAACATCAAAGTTGCTGGATCACCAGGAAATTAGTCTAAAACAATGTCCTGGCAATAGATCTGACCATAAAAGTAATAATCTGCACGAATTGGGCAATTTTTGGTTGAAAATTTAAATAGCTCAAACTTGAGAAATTTTAACAGGTCACCAGTCATGGATTTTTCTCAAAAAGTCCAAGTTGCTGGATAACTAGGAAATTGATTAAACCAAAGTCCTGACACTAGATATGACCATAAAAGTAATAATCTGCCCAATTGGAGCATATTTTTTGTGAAAATTGAGATAGCACAAAATTGAGAAATTTCACCAGGTCGCCAGTCAAAAACATCAAAGTTGCTGGATCACCAGGAAATTAGTCTAAAACAATGTCCTGGCAATAGATCTGACCATAAAAGTAATAATCTGCACGAATTGGGCAATTTTTGGTTGAAAATTTAAATAGCTCAAACTTGAGAAATTTTAACAGGTCACCAGTCATGGATTTTTCTCAAAAAGTCCAAGTTGCTGGATAACTAGGAAATTGATTAAACCAAAGTCCTGACACTAGATATGACCATAAAAGTAATAATCTGCCCAATTGGAGCATATTTTTTGTGAAAATTGAGATAGCACAAAATTGAGAAATTTCACCAGGTCGCCGTTCATGGATTTTTCTTAAAAAAAAATCAGTGTTGCTGGATCACTATGAAATTAGTCTAAAACAATTTCATGGATTTTTCTAAAAAAATCAGTGTTGCTGAATCACTATGAAATTAGTCTAAAACAATGCCCTGACACTAGATATGGCCAAAAAAAAATAATAATCTGCCCCGTTGAAGCCAATTTTGTTGGAAAATTGAAATAGTTCAAAATTGATAAATTTCAACAGGTCGCCATTCATGGATTTTCCTCAACAAAACAAAGTTGCTGGATCACCAGGAAATTAGTCTAAAACAATGTCCTGGCAATAGATCTGACCATAAAAGTAATAATCTGCACGAATTGGGCAATTTTTGGTTGAAAATTTAAATAGCTCAAACTTGAGAAATTTTAACAGGTCACCAGTCATGGATTTTTCTCAAAAAGTCCAAGTTGCTGGATAACTAGGAAATTGATTAAACCAAAGTCCTGACACTAGATATGACCATAAAAGTAATAATCTGCCCAATTGGAGCATATTTTTTGTGAAAATTGAGATAGCACAAAATTGAGAAATTTCACCAGGTCGCCGTTCATGGATTTTTCTTAAAAAAAAATCAGTGTTGCTGGATCACTATGAAATTAGTCTAAAACAATTTCATGGATTTTTCTAAAAAAATCAGTGTTGCTGAATCACTATGAAATTAGTCTAAAACAATGCCCTGACACTAGATATGGCCAAAAAAAAATAATAATCTGCCCCGTTGAAGCCAATTTTGTTGGAAAATTGAAATAGTTCAAAATTGATAAATTTCAACAGGTCGCCATTCATGGATTTTCCTCAACAAAACAAAGTTGCTGGATCACCAGGAAATTAGTCTAAAACAATGTCCTGGCAATAGATCTGACCATAAAAGTAATAATCTTCACTAATTGAGCAATTTTTGGTTGAAAATTTAAATAGCTCAAACTTGAGAAATTTCAACACGTCGCCAGTCATGGATTTTTCTAAAACATTCCAACTGGCTGGATCACTAGGAAATTAGTCTAAGTCAATGTCCTGACACAAGATATGGCCATAAAAGTAATAATCTGCCCCGTTGGAGCACATTTTTGGAGAAAATTGAAATAGCTCAAAATGGATAATTTTCAACAGGTCACCATTCATGGATTTTCCTCAACAAATCAAAGTTGCTGGATCAATAGAAAATTGTCTAATACAGTGGTTCTCAACCTTTTTTGGCCTGTGCCCCCTTCACCATATTTTCATAACATCATTCTCCCCCCCCCCCCCCTTCGTATTTCCTACCTTAAAATTTGGCCCGTGCCCCCCTTCACCATATGTTCAGAATGTCACTCCCCGTTTCGTATTCCCTACGTAAAAGTCCCGGCCCCGGCCCCTACACAGTATACATAATAATGGAAGGTAAATTTAATAGCACATATTTAAACACATCTAGACGTTCACATAAAACATGATTTGTGGGTCTACTTTATAAATTGGATTTTAGAAGAGTGAGACGTACAGACGGAAAAACAATATCAAGTAATCGGTTCTTGTATTAACACGATCTTGAAATAATCTTAATTCCCACCCCCCACCCCTGAAAACCCTTAAATTCCCCTCTGGGGGGACTTCCCACCGGTTGAGAATCACTGGTCTAATATAATGTCCTGACAATAGATCTGACCATAAAAGTAATAATCTGCATTAATTGAGCAATTTTTGGTTAAAAATTTAAATAGTTCAAAATTGAGAAGTTCCAAGAGGTCGCCAGTCTTGGATTTTTCTCATAAAGTCCAAGTTGCTGGATCACTAGGAAATTGATTAAAACAAAGTCCTGACACTAGATATGACCTTAAAAGCAATAATCTGCCCCGTTGGAGCCAATTTTGTGGGAAAATTGAAATAGTTCAAAATTGATAAATTTCAACAGGTCGCCATTCATGGATTTTCCTCAACAAATCAAAGTTGCTGGATCACCAGGAAATTAGTCTAAAACAATGTCCTGGCAATAGATCTGACCATAAAAGTAATAATCTTCACTAATTGAGCAATTTTTGGTTGAAAATTTAAATAGCTCAAACTTGAGAAATTTCAACAGGTCGCCAGTCATGGATTTTTCTAAGACATTCCAACTGGCTGGATCACTAGGAAATTAGTCTAAGCCAATGTCCTGACACAAGATATGACCATAAAAGTAATAATCTGCCCTATTGTAGCAAATTTGGGGGGAAATTGAGATAGCTCAAATTTGAGAAATTCCGACAGGTCGCCAGTCATGAGTTTTTCTCAAAATATCAAAATTGCTGGATCACTAGGAAATTAGTCTAAATCAATGTCCTGACACTACATCTGACCATAAAAGTCAGTCTTCACTAATTGGGCAATTTTCAATTGAAAATTGAAATAGCTCAGCATTGAGAAATTTCAACCGGTCGCCGGTTATGGATTTTTCTTTAAAAAAATCAAAAGTTGCTGGATCACTAGGAAATTAGTCCAAAACAATGCCCTGACACTAGATATGGCCATAAAAGTAATAATCTGCCCCGTTGGAGCAAATTGTTTGGGGAAATTGAAATAGCTCAAAATTGATAAATTTCAACAGGTCGCCATTCATGGATTTTCCTCAACAAATCAAAGTTGCTGGATCAATAGAAAATTGTCTAATACAGTGGTTCTCAACCTTTTTTGGCCTGTGACCCCTTCACAATATTTTCATAACGTCATTCCCACCCCCCTCCCTTTCGTATTTCCTTCCTAAAAATTTGGCCCTTGCCCCCCTTCACCATATTTTCAGAATGTCATTCCCCGTTTCGTATTTCCTACCTAAAAGTCCCGCCCCGGCCCCTACACAGTATACATAATAATAGAAGCTAAATTTAATAGCACATATTAAAACACATAAAAGTAATAATCTGCACTAATTGAGCAATTTTTGGTTGAAAATTTAAATAGCTCAAACTTGAGAAATTTCAGCAGGTCGCCAGTCATGGATTTTTCTCAAAATATCAAAATTGCTGGATCACTAGGAGATTAGTCTAAAACAGTGTCCTGACACTAGATATGACCATAAAAGTAATAATCTGCCCTATTGAAGCAAATGTTTTTGGAAAAGTGAAATGGGTCAAACTTGAGAAATTTCAACAGGTCGCCAGTCAAAAACATCAAAGTTGCTGGATCACCAGGAAATTAGTCTAAAACAATGTCCTGGCAATAGATCTGACCATAAAAGTAATAATCTGCACGAATTGGGCAATTTTTGGTTGAAAATTTAAATAGCTCAAACTTGAGAAATTTTAACAGGTCACCAGTCATGGATTTTTCTCAAAAAGTCCAAGTTGCTGGATAACTAGGAAATTGATTAAACCAAAGTCCTGACACTAGATATGACCATAAAAGTAATAATCTGCCCAATTGGAGCATATTTTTTGTGAAAATTGAGATAGCACAAAATTGAGAAATTTCACCAGGTCGCCAGTCAAAAACATCAAAGTTGCTGGATCACCAGGAAATTAGTCTAAAACAATGTCCTGGCAATAGATCTGACCATAAAAGTAATAATCTGCACGAATTGGGCAATTTTTGGTTGAAAATTTAAATAGCTCAAACTTGAGAAATTTTAACAGGTCACCAGTCATGGATTTTTCTCAAAAAGTCCAAGTTGCTGGATAACTAGGAAATTGATTAAACCAAAGTCCTGACACTAGATATGACCATAAAAGTAATAATCTGCCCAATTGGAGCATATTTTTTGTGAAAATTGAGATAGCACAAAATTGAGAAATTTCACCAGGTCGCCGTTCATGGATTTTTCTTAAAAAAAAATCAGTGTTGCTGGATCACTATGAAATTAGTCTAAAACAATTTCATGGATTTTTCTAAAAAAATCAGTGTTGCTGAATCACTATGAAATTAGTCTAAAACAATGCCCTGACACTAGATATGGCCAAAAAAAAATAATAATCTGCCCCGTTGAAGCCAATTTTGTTGGAAAATTGAAATAGTTCAAAATTGATAAATTTCAACAGGTCGCCATTCATGGATTTTCCTCAACAAAACAAAGTTGCTGGATCACCAGGAAATTAGTCTAAAACAATGTCCTGGCAATAGATCTGACCATAAAAGTAATAATCTTCACTAATTGAGCAATTTTTGGTTGAAAATTTAAATAGCTCAAACTTGAGAAATTTCAACACGTCGCCAGTCATGGATTTTTCTAAAACATTCCAACTGGCTGGATCACTAGGAAATTAGTCTAAGTCAATGTCCTGACACAAGATATGGCCATAAAAGTAATAATCTGCCCCGTTGGAGCACATTTTTGGAGAAAATTGAAATAGCTCAAAATGGATAATTTTCAACAGGTCACCATTCATGGATTTTCCTCAACAAATCAAAGTTGCTGGATCAATAGAAAATTGTCTAATACAGTGGTTCTCAACCTTTTTTGGCCTGTGCCCCCTTCACCATATTTTCATAACATCATTCTCCCCCCCCCCCTTCGTATTTCCTACCTTAAAATTTGGCCCGTGCCCCCCTTCACCATATGTTCAGAATGTCACTCCCCGTTTCGTATTCCCTACGTAAAAGTCCCGGCCCCGGCCCCTACACAGTATACATAATAATGGAAGGTAAATTTAATAGCACATATTTAAACACATCTAGACGTTCACATAAAACATGATTTGTGGGTCTACTTTATAAATTGGATTTTAGAAGAGTGAGACGTACAGACGGAAAAACAATATCAAGTAATCGGTTCTTGTATTAACACGATCTTGAAATAATCTTAATTCCCACCCCCCACCCCTGAAAACCCTTAAATTCCCCTCTGGGGGGACTTCCCACCGGTTGAGAATCACTGGTCTAATATAATGTCCTGACAATAGATCTGACCATAAAAGTAATAATCTGCATTAATTGAGCAATTTTTGGTTAAAAATTTAAATAGTTCAAAATTGAGAAGTTCCAAGAGGTCGCCAGTCTTGGATTTTTCTCATAAAGTCCAAGTTGCTGGATCACTAGGAAATTGATTAAAACAAAGTCCTGACACTAGATATGACCTTAAAAGCAATAATCTGCCCCGTTGGAGCCAATTTTGTGGGAAAATTGAAATAGTTCAAAATTGATAAATTTCAACAGGTCGCCATTCATGGATTTTCCTCAACAAATCAAAGTTGCTGGATCACCAGGAAATTAGTCTAAAACAATGTCCTGGCAATAGATCTGACCATAAAAGTAATAATCTTCACTAATTGAGCAATTTTTGGTTGAAAATTTAAATAGCTCAAACTTGAGAAATTTCAACAGGTCGCCAGTCATGGATTTTTCTAAGACATTCCAACTGGCTGGATCACTAGGAAATTAGTCTAAGCCAATGTCCTGACACAAGATATGACCATAAAAGTAATAATCTGCCCTATTGTAGCAAATTTGGGGGGAAATTGAGATAGCTCAAATTTGAGAAATTCCGACAGGTCGCCAGTCATGAGTTTTTCTCAAAATATCAAAATTGCTGGATCACTAGGAAATTAGTCTAAATCAATGTCCTGACACTACATCTGACCATAAAAGTCAGTCTTCACTAATTGGGCAATTTTCAATTGAAAATTGAAATAGCTCAGCATTGAGAAATTTCAACCGGTCGCCGGTTATGGATTTTTCTTTAAAAAAATCAAAAGTTGCTGGATCACTAGGAAATTAGTCCAAAACAATGCCCTGACACTAGATATGGCCATAAAAGTAATAATCTGCCCCGTTGGAGCAAATTGTTTGGGGAAATTGAAATAGCTCAAAATTGATAAATTTCAACAGGTCGCCATTCATGGATTTTCCTCAACAAATCAAAGTTGCTGGATCAATAGAAAATTGTCTAATACAGTGGTTCTCAACCTTTTTTGGCCTGTGACCCCTTCACAATATTTTCATAACGTCATTCCCACCCCCCTCCCTTTCGTATTTCCTTCCTAAAAATTTGGCCCTTGCCCCCCTTCACCATATTTTCAGAATGTCATTCCCCGTTTCGTATTTCCTACCTAAAAGTCCCGCCCCGGCCCCTACACAGTATACATAATAATAGAAGCTAAATTTAATAGCACATATTAAAACACATAAAAGTAATAATCTGCACTAATTGAGCAATTTTTGGTTGAAAATTTAAATAGCTCAAACTTGAGAAATTTCAGCAGGTCGCCAGTCATGGATTTTTCTCAAAATATCAAAATTGCTGGATCACTAGGAGATTAGTCTAAAACAGTGTCCTGACACTAGATATGACCATAAAAGTAATAATCTGCCCTATTGAAGCAAATGTTTTTGGAAAAGTGAAATGGGTCAAACTTGAGAAATTTCAACAGGTCGCCAGTCAAAAACATCAAAGTTGCTGGATCACCAGGAAATTAGTCTAAAACAATGTCCTGGCAATAGATCTGACCATAAAAGTAATAATCTGCACGAATTGGGCAATTTTTGGTTGAAAATTTAAATAGCTCAAACTTGAGAAATTTTAACAGGTCACCAGTCATGGATTTTTCTCAAAAAGTCCAAGTTGCTGGATAACTAGGAAATTGATTAAACCAAAGTCCTGACACTAGATATGACCATAAAAGTAATAATCTGCCCAATTGGAGCATATTTTTTGTGAAAATTGAGATAGCACAAAATTGAGAAATTTCACCAGGTCGCCAGTCAAAAACATCAAAGTTGCTGGATCACCAGGAAATTAGTCTAAAACAATGTCCTGGCAATAGATCTGACCATAAAAGTAATAATCTGCACGAATTGGGCAATTTTTGGTTGAAAATTTAAATAGCTCAAACTTGAGAAATTTTAACAGGTCACCAGTCATGGATTTTTCTCAAAAAGTCCAAGTTGCTGGATAACTAGGAAATTGATTAAACCAAAGTCCTGACACTAGATATGACCATAAAAGTAATAATCTGCCCAATTGGAGCATATTTTTTGTGAAAATTGAGATAGCACAAAATTGAGAAATTTCACCAGGTCGCCGTTCATGGATTTTTCTTAAAAAAAAATCAGTGTTGCTGGATCACTATGAAATTAGTCTAAAACAATTTCATGGATTTTTCTAAAAAAATCAGTGTTGCTGAATCACTATGAAATTAGTCTAAAACAATGCCCTGACACTAGATATGGCCAAAAAAAAATAATAATCTGCCCCGTTGAAGCCAATTTTGTTGGAAAATTGAAATAGTTCAAAATTGATAAATTTCAACAGGTCGCCATTCATGGATTTTCCTCAACAAAACAAAGTTGCTGGATCACCAGGAAATTAGTCTAAAACAATGTCCTGGCAATAGATCTGACCATAAAAGTAATAATCTTCACTAATTGAGCAATTTTTGGTTGAAAATTTAAATAGCTCAAACTTGAGAAATTTCAACACGTCGCCAGTCATGGATTTTTCTAAAACATTCCAACTGGCTGGATCACTAGGAAATTAGTCTAAGTCAATGTCCTGACACAAGATATGGCCATAAAAGTAATAATCTGCCCCGTTGGAGCACATTTTTGGAGAAAATTGAAATAGCTCAAAATGGATAATTTTCAACAGGTCACCATTCATGGATTTTCCTCAACAAATCAAAGTTGCTGGATCAATAGAAAATTGTCTAATACAGTGGTTCTCAACCTTTTTTGGCCTGTGCCCCCTTCACCATATTTTCATAACATCATTCTCCCCCCCCCCCCCCCCCTTCGTATTTCCTACCTTAAAATTTGGCCCGTGCCCCCCTTCACCATATGTTCAGAATGTCACTCCCCGTTTCGTATTCCCTACGTAAAAGTCCCGGCCCCGGCCCCTACACAGTATACATAATAATGGAAGGTAAATTTAATAGCACATATTTAAACACATCTAGACGTTCACATAAAACATGATTTGTGGGTCTACTTTATAAATTGGATTTTAGAAGAGTGAGACGTACAGACGGAAAAACAATATCAAGTAATCGGTTCTTGTATTAACACGATCTTGAAATAATCTTAATTCCCACCCCCCACCCCTGAAAACCCTTAAATTCCCCTCTGGGGGGACTTCCCACCGGTTGAGAATCACTGGTCTAATATAATGTCCTGACAATAGATCTGACCATAAAAGTAATAATCTGCATTAATTGAGCAATTTTTGGTTAAAAATTTAAATAGTTCAAAATTGAGAAGTTCCAAGAGGTCGCCAGTCTTGGATTTTTCTCATAAAGTCCAAGTTGCTGGATCACTAGGAAATTGATTAAAACAAAGTCCTGACACTAGATATGACCTTAAAAGCAATAATCTGCCCCGTTGGAGCCAATTTTGTGGGAAAATTGAAATAGTTCAAAATTGATAAATTTCAACAGGTCGCCATTCATGGATTTTCCTCAACAAATCAAAGTTGCTGGATCACCAGGAAATTAGTCTAAAACAATGTCCTGGCAATAGATCTGACCATAAAAGTAATAATCTTCACTAATTGAGCAATTTTTGGTTGAAAATTTAAATAGCTCAAACTTGAGAAATTTCAACAGGTCGCCAGTCATGGATTTTTCTAAGACATTCCAACTGGCTGGATCACTAGGAAATTAGTCTAAGCCAATGTCCTGACACAAGATATGACCATAAAAGTAATAATCTGCCCTATTGTAGCAAATTTGGGGGGAAATTGAGATAGCTCAAATTTGAGAAATTCCGACAGGTCGCCAGTCATGGGTTTTTCTCAAAATATCAAAATTGCTGGATCACTAGGAGATTAGTCTAAAACATTGTCCTGCCACTAGATATGACCATAAAAGTAATAATCTGCCCTATTGTAGCAAATGTTTTGGGAAAAGTGAAATAGGTCAAAATTGAGAAATTTCAACAGGTCGCCAGTAAAAAAAAAATCAAAGTTGCTGGATCACTAGGAAATTAGTCTAAATCAATGTCCTGACACATCTGACCATAAAAGTCAGTCTTCACTAATTGGGCAATTTTCAGTTGAAAATTGAAATAGCTCAACATTGAGAAATTTCAACCGGACGACGGTCATGGATTTTTCTTTAAAAAAATCAAAAGTTGCTGGATCTCTAGGAAATTAGTCCAAAACAATGCCCTGACACTAGATATGGCCATAAAAGTAATAATCTGCCACGTTGGAGCAAATTGTTTGGGGAAATTGAAATAGCTCAAAATTGATAAATTTCAACAGGTCGCCATTCATGGATTTTCCTCAACAAATCAAAGTTGCTGGATCAATAGGAAATTGTCTAATACAGTGGTTCTCAACCTTTTTTGGCCCGTGCCCCCTTCACCATATTTTCATAACGTCATTCCCACCCCCCTCCCTTTCATATTTCCTACCTAAAAATTTGGCCCTTGCCCCTCTTCACCATATTTTCAGAATGTCATTCCCCGTTTCGTATTTTCTACCTAAAAGTCCCTCCCCCGGCCCCTACACAGTATACATAATAATGGAAGCTAAATTTAATAGCACATATTAAAACACATAAAAGTAATAATCTGCACTAATTGAGCAATTTTTGGTTGAAAATTTAAATAGCTCAAACTTGAGACATTTTAACAGGTCGCCAGTCATGGATCTTTCTCAAAAAGTCCAAGTTGCTGGATAACTAGGAAATTGATTAAACCAAAGTCCTGACACTAGATATGACCATAAAAGTAATAATCTGCCCAATTGGAGCATATTTTTTGTGAATATTGAGATAGCTCAAAATTGAGAAATTTCACCAGGTCGCCGTTCATGGATTTTTCTAAAAAAAAATCAATTGCTGGATCACTATGAAATTAGTCTAAAACAATGCCCTGACACTAGATATGGCCAAAATAATAATAATCTGCCCCGTTGGAGCCAATTTTGTGGGAAAATTGAAATAGCTCAAAATTGATAAATTTCAACAGGTCGCCATTCATGGATTTTCCTCAACAAAACAAAGTTGCTGGGTCACCAGGAAATTAGTCTAAAACAATGTCCTGGCAATAGATCTGACCATAAAAGTAATAAATCTGCACTAATTGAGCAATTTTTGGTTGAAAATTGAAATAGCTCAAACTTGAGAAATTTCAACGTGGATTTTTCTCCAAAAATCAATGTTGCTGGATCACTAGGAAATTAGTCTAAAACAATGTGTTGACAATAGATCTGACCATAAAAGTAATAATCTTCACTAATTGAGCAATTTTCGGTTAAATGTTGAAGTAGCTCAAAATTGTGAATTTTCAACAGGTCGCCGTTCATGGATTTTTCTAAAACATTCTAACTGGCTGGATCACTAGGAAATTAGTCTAAGCCAATGTCCTGACACAAGATATGACCATAAAAGTAATAATCTGCCCTATTGTAGCAAATTTGGGGGGGGGGGAATTGAAATAGCTCAAAATTGATAAATTTCAACAGGTCGCCATTCATGGATTTTCCTCAACAAAAGAAAGTTGCTGGATCACCAGGAAATTAGTCTAAAACAATGTCCTGGCAATAGATCTGACCATAAAAGTAATAATCTTCACTAATTGAGCAATTTTTGGTTGAAAATTGAAATAGCTCAAACTTGAGAAATTTCAACAGGTCGCCAGTCATGGATTTTCTCAAAAAATCAAAGTTGCTGGATCACTAGGAAATTAGTCTAAAACAATGTCCTGACACTAGATATGGCCAAAAAAATAATAATCTGCCCCGTTGGAGCACATTTTTGGGGAAAATTGAAATAGCTCAAAATTGATAAATTTCAACAGGTCGCCATTCATGGATTTGCCTCAACAAATCAAAGTTGCTGGATCAATAGAAAATTGTCTAATACAGTGGTTCTCAACCTTTTTTGGCCCTTGCCCCCCTTCACCATATGTTCAGAATGTCACTCCCCGTTTCGTATTCCCTACCTAAAGTCACGCCCCCGGCCCCTACACAGTATACATAATAATGGAAGCTAAATTTAATTGCACATATTTAAACACATCTAGACGTTCACATAAAACATGATTTGTGGGTCTACTTTATAAATTCGGTATAATGGCGACGCGATGACTCGTTGTTCTTAGGGGAGATGCTGTTCAGTGTTTTTCTGTGGATTTCCTATGGAAATTCCCGTGGAATTCGTGTGGATAGTGTTATTCCTTTGGATTATGTGATGTTATTTCGTGTTCGTTTATTGGATGTATTCAAAAGAAGCCACGGAAGGCAGGTGGTGGATGAAATTTTGAGGGCAGCCGACAGATATTTGTTGGTTATGGTCTCGAGTTTCGCGACGGCAAGCAGAGGATCTCTTTCGAGAGACAATGGTTGCGGCCAGTATGGTCACTGCCATAGAGGAAAGCAACGGCAAACTACCTCTTTGAAAGTGCCTAGTTTATTATGATTCACTTAAAGACTGATCATCGCAAGACAAGGACAGAGACATTAAAATTAGGAACATGGAACGTTAGGACGTTAAACAACGACGGAAAATTAGAGAACATAACACAAGAAATTCAAAGAGAAAAAATTAATATATTAGGTATGTGCGAAACGAGATGGACAGGAGCAGGCATCAAGATACATAAAGATTTTAAGATTATTTATTCTGGAGGTGAAGATCGACATAGGGGAGTGGCAATAATTTTGGACCGGAAAACATCGTCTGTTCAGGGATATTGGGCCGTGTCGGACAGAGTTCTACTAGTTAAATTGAGTGGCAGACCTTTTAACATAAATGTTATTTAGGTATATGCCCCAACAGGAGAGTCCAGTGAAGATAGTGTAGAGGAATTTTATAATGACATAGAGTCTGCCTTAAAGAAATGTAAAAATTCAGAATTAAACATCATAATAGGGGACTTCAATGCAAAAGTAGGAAATCAAGGGGATAGATACACAGTAGGAAACTATGGTTTAGGAGAGAGAAATGAAAGAGGATACAGACTAGTAGAGTGGGCAAAAGAACAGGAAATGATTGTAGGAAACACCTGGTTCAAGCAACACCCTAGAAGATTATGGACCTGGAGGAGTCCTGATAGCAGGATTAGAAACCAGATTGACTACATTCTCATTAGCAGAAGATTTAGAAACGCGCTAACAGTAGCAAAAACAGTTCCCAGTGCTGATTGTTATAGTGACCACAGATTACTCACAGGAACATTGAGGATAAAGTTGAAGAAAGTCAAGTATATAACAGGAAACACTAAATATGACTTGTGTACATTGAGTAAAGACAAGGAAATACAAAACAAATTTAACATAGAAGTACAGAACAGATTTGAAATATTGTCTGATCTAGAGATCCTATTCCAGGATGTGGATGATCAATGGGAAATGTTAAAGAATTCAATCAATGTGGCTGCAGAAACAACTATTCCAAAATTAAAGAAGGTGGGTCGTAAGAAATGGATGACTGAAGAAATTTTACACTTAATGGAAACAAGAAGACTCAACAAAAATAATCCTACCAAATATGAAGAAATTCACAGACAAGTCAGAATATTATGTAGGAAGGCAAAAGAATCATGGTTTGAGGAAAAGTGCTTAGAAATTGAAAAACAACACAACAGTCAAAATACCAAATTAGTGCACAAAAGAATTCAGGAACTTACTAATAAAAGAACAAGTACATCAACAGGCTGTCTAAAAACTAAAGATGGCAAAATCATAATAGAAAAAGATCAGATTCTACATGTATGGACAGATTATGTGAAAGACCTGTATAATGATAACAGAGAGGAACAGTATGCTATTAGATTTAATAATGAAGGACCAGCAATTTTAAAGATGGAGGTTCAAAATGTTCTTAAGCATATGAAAGCTGGCAAGGCCCCCGGTGCAGATAACATCACAACAGAAATGATTAAAGCTTTAGAAGAATTTGGACTAGAGCAAGTCACTAGACTGCTGAACACATTACATGATACTGGAGATATACCTTCTGAATTATGTAATTCTGTATTTATTGCAATCCCAAAGAAATCAGGAACCTTAGAATGTGATCAACATAGAACAATTAGTATAATGAGTCACATCACAAAGATTTTGTTACGAATTATCATGCAAAGAGTGAGGAAGAAAATACAACCTGAAATAGGGGAAGAACAATGTGGGTTTGTAGAAGGAAAGGGTACAGTAAATGCTGTGTATATGCTGCGAACAGTTATTGAACGTGCTTTAGAAGTAAACAAGGATATACATCTTTGCTTTATTGACCACACAAAGGCTTTTGATAGAGTTAGACATGTCAACATTGTGGATATGCTTGCAGATCTACAAATTGATGGGAAAGACATTAGACATAAAAACACATTTATTGGAAACAACAAGCTGCCATAAGGATTGATAATGAAGTAGGACAATATCAACCTATTAAGAGAGGTGTTAGGCAGAGATGTGTAATGTCTCCAGATCTTTTTTCCCTATACAGTGAAAATATTTTCAGAAATGTAGAAGACCTAAATGGAATCAGCATTGGAGGACGAAACATAAATAACATTAGATATGCAGATGATACAGTATTGATTGCAGACAATGCACAGGATCTGCAACAATTAGTAGACGCTGTTGTTGTACACAGTGAGCAGCTGGGGTTGGAATTAAATTGTAGGAAGACACAGGTTATGGTCGTCACTAGGAAGAACGAAGTACCACAATGTAATATACAAGTAAATGGGGATATTCTTCAACAAGTGAATCGGTTCAATTATCTCGGAACAGTCATAACATCTGATGGCAGATGCCTTGAAGAGATTAGAACAAGAATCGCCATTGCGAAAGTAGCCTTTAGCAAGATGAAAAACATTCTGACCAATAAAATGATGTCAATTGAAATGAGAAAAAGAGTGTTGAGGGGATACATAGAGCCTGTTCTTTTGTATGGATGTGAAACTTGGACAATGTGCAGTCAGGCTGAAAAACATCTGATGGCTGCAGAAATGTGGTTTCTGAGGAAAATGCAAAGAATACCATGGACAGATAGAAAAACCAATGACCAAGTACTACAAGAGATAAATGAGAATCGTAGATTGATTAGAGAAATTAGACATACAGTCAAAATTTTTTGGACATGTTATGAGAAGAAATGGACTGGAGAACTTAGTGACAGCTGGCAAGATCGAAGGGAACAGACCAAGAGGAAGACCGAGAGGAAAATACCTGGATGGCTTGGCCACATGGCATGGACAAGACAGGAACACTGAGCTGATCCACGACTCTGGTGATCGAGTGAAATGGCGAATCATGACCGCCCACGCTTTCCGGCATGGCACATGATTGATTGATTTATAAATTGGATTTTAGAAGAGTGAGACGTACAGAGGGAAAAACAATATCAAGTAATCGGTTCTTGTATTAACACGATCTTGAAATAATCTTAATTCTTCCCCCCCCCCCCCCCACCTGAAAACCCTAAAATTCCCCTCTGGGGGGACTCCCCACCGGTTGAGAATCACTGGTCTAATATAATGTCCTGACACTACATCTGACCATAAAAGTCAGTCTTCACTAATTGGGCAATTTTCTGTTGAAAATTGAAATAGCTCAACATTGACAAATTTCAACCGGTCGCCGGTCATGGATTTTTCTAAAAAAAATCAAGACTTGCTGGATCACTAGGAAATTAGTCCAAAACAATGCCCTGACACTAGATATGGCCATAAAAGTAATAATCTGCCCCGTTGGAGCAAATTTTTTGGGGAAATTGAAATACCTCAAAATTGATACATTTCAACAGGTCGCCATTCATGAAAATTCAGAAAATTGTCTAATACAGTGGTTCTCAACCTTTTTTGGCCCGTGCCCCCTTCACCATATTTTCATAACATCATTCTTCCCCCCCCCCCCCCCTTTCGTATTTCCTACCTTAAAATTTGGCCCGTGCCCCCCTTCACCATATGTTCAGAATGTCACTCCCCGTTTCGTATTCCCTACGTAAAAGTCCCGGCCCCGGCCCCTACACAGTATACATAATAATGGAAGGTAAATTTAATAGCACATATTTAAACACATCTAGACATTCACATAAAACATGATTTGTGGGTCTACTTTATAAATTGGATTTTAGAAGAGTGAGACGTACAGACGGAAAAACAATATCAAGTAATCGGTTCTTGTATTAACACGATCTTGAAATAATCTTAATTCCCACCCCCCACCCCTGAAAACCCTTAAATTCCCCTCTGGGGGGACTTCCCACCGGTTGAGAATCACTGGTCTAATATAATGTCCTGACAATAGATCTGACCATAAAAGTAATAATCTGCATTAATTGAGCAATTTTTGGTTAAAAATTTAAATAGTTCAAAATTGAGAAGTTCCAAGAGGTCGCCAGTCTTGGATTTTTCTCATAAAGTCCAAGTTGCTGGATCACTAGGAAATTGATTAAAACAAAGTCCTGACACTAGATATGACCTTAAAAGCAATAATCTGCCCCGTTGGAGCCAATTTTGTGGGAAAATTGAAATAGTTCAAAATTGATAAATTTCAACAGGTCGCCATTCATGGATTTTCCTCAACAAATCAAAGTTGCTGGATCACCAGGAAATTAGTCTAAAACAATGTCCTGGCAATAGATCTGACCATAAAAGTAATAATCTTCACTAATTGAGCAATTTTTGGTTGAAAATTTAAATAGCTCAAACTTGAGAAATTTCAACAGGTCGCCAGTCATGGATTTTACTAAAACATTCCAACTGGCTGGATCACTAGGAAATTAGTCTAAGCCAATGTTCTGACACAAGATATGACCATAAAAGTAATAATCTGCCCTATTGTAGCAAATTTGGGGGGAAATTGAGATAGCTCAAAATTGAGAAATTCCGACAGGTCGCCAGTCATGGATTTTTCTCAAAATATCAAAATTGCTGGATCACTAGGAGATTAGTCTAAAACATTGTCCTGACACTAGATATGACCATAAAAGTAATAATCTGCCCTATTGTAGCAAATGTTTTGGGAAAAGTGAAATAGGTCAAAATTGAGAAATTTCAACAGGTCGCCAGTCAAAAAAAAATCAAAGTTGCTGGATCACTAGGAAATTAGTCTAAATCAATGTCCTGACACATCTGACCATAAAAGTCAGTCTTCACTAATTGGGCAATTTTCAGTTGAAAATTGAAATAGCTCAACATTGAGAAATTTCAACCGGACGACGGTCATGGATTTTTCTTTAAAAAAAATCAAAAGTTGCTGGATCACTAGGAAATTAGTCCAAAACAATGCCCTGACACTAGATATGGCCATAAAAGTAATAATCTGCCACGTTGGAACAAATTGTTTGGGGAAATTGAAATAGCTCAAAATTGATAAATTTCAACAGGTCGCCATTCATGGATTTTCCTCAACAAATCAAAGTTGCTGGATCAATAGGAAATTGTCTAATACAGTGGTTCTCAACCTTTTTTGGCCCGTGCCCCCTTCACCATATTTTCATAACGTCATTCCCACCCCCCTCCCTTTCATATTTCCTACCTAAAAATTTGGCCCTTGCCCCTCTTCACCATATTTTCAGAATGTCATTCCCCGTTTCGTATTTCCTACCTAAAAGTCCCGCCCCCGGCCCCTACACAGTATACATAATAATGGAAGCTAAATTTAATAGCACATATTAAAACACATAAAAGTAATAATCTGCACTAATTGAGCAATTTTTGGTTGAAAATTTAAATAGCTCAAACTTGAGAAATTTCAGCAGGTCGCCAGTCATGGATTTTTCTCAAAATATCAAAATTGCTTGATCACTAGGAGATTAGTCTAAAACAGTGTCCTGACACTAGATATGACCATAAAAGTAATAATCTGCCCTATTGAAGCAAATGTTTTGGGAAAAGTGAAATGGGTCAAAATGGAGAAATTTCAACAGGTCGCCAGTCAAAAACATCAAAGTTGCTGGATCACCAGGAAATTAGTCTAAAACAATGTCCTGACAATAGATCTGACCATAAAAGTAATAATCTTCACTAATTGAGCAATTTTCGGTTGAAAGTTGAATTAGTTCACAATTGACACATTTCAACAGGTCGCCGGTCATGGATTTTTCTCAAAAAATGAAAATTGCTGGATCACTAGAAAATTAGATTTACACTGGACCTTAAAAGAAATAATTTGTCCTATTGGAGCGATCTATTTGGAAAAATTGAGATAGCTCAAAACTGAGAAATTTCAAAAGGTCGCAGGTCATGGATTTTTCTCAAAATATAAAACTGCCGCATCACTAGGACATTAGTCCAAAACAATGATCTGACACTAGATCTGTCCATTATCTGTCCATTGCTATTGGAGCAAATTTTGTGGACACTTGAAATAGTTCATACGTTAGATATTTCAACAGGTTGCCACAGTTGATTTTTCTATGAAAATCAAAGTTGCTGGATCACTAGGAAATTAGTCTAAAACAATGCCCTGACACTAGATATGGCCAAAAAAATAATAATCTGCCCCGTTGGAGCACATTTTTGGAGGAAATTGAAATAGCTCAAAATTGATAAATTTCAACAGGTCGCCATTCATGGATTTTCCTCAACAAATCAAAGTTGCTGGATCAATAGAAAATTGTCTAATACAGTGGTTCTCAACCTTTTTTGGCCCGTACCCCCTTCACCATATTTTCATAACATCATTCCCCCCCCCCCTCCTTTTCGTATTTTCTACCTTAAAATTTGGCCCGTGCCCCCCTTCACCATATGTTCAGAATGTCACTCCCCGTTTTGTATTCCCTACCTAAAAGTCCCGCCCCCGGCCCCTACACAGTATACATAAAAATGGAAGCTAATTTTAATAGCACATATTTAAACACATCTAGACGTTCACATAAAACATGATTTGTGGGTCTACTTTATAAATTGGATTTTAGAAGAGTGAGACGTACAGAAGGAAAAACAATATCAAGTAATCGGTTCTTGTATTAACACGATCTTGAAATAATCTTAATTCCCCCCCCCCCCCCCCGCCCCGCCCCTGAAAACCCTAAAATTCCCCTCTGGGGGGACTCCCCACCGGTTGAGAATCACTGGTCTAATATAATGTCCTGACAATAGATCTGACCATAAAAGTAATAATCTGCATTAATTGAGCAATTTTTGGTTGAAAATTTAAATAGTTCAAAATTGAGAAGTTCCAACAGGTCGCCAGTCTTGGATTTTTCTCAAAAAGTCCAAGTTGCTGGATCACTAGGAAATGGATTAAAACAAAGTCCTGACACTAGATATGACCTTAAAAGTAATAATCTGCCCAACTGGAGCAAATTTTTTGTGAAAATTGAGATCGCACAAAATTGAGAAATTTCAACAGGTCGCCATTCGTGGATTTTTATCAAAAAATAATTGTTGCTGGATCACTAGGAAATTAGTCTAAAACAATGTCCTGACACATCTGACCATAAAAGTCAGTCTTCACTAATTGGGCAATTTTCAGTTGAAAATTGAAATAGCTCAACATTGAGAAATTTCAACCGGACGACGGTCATGGATTTTTCTTTAAAAAAAATCAAAAGTTGCTGGATCACTAGGAAATTAGTCCAAAACAATGCCCTGACACTAGATATGGCCATAAAAGTAATAATCTGCCACGTTGGAACAAATTGTTTGGGGAAATTGAAATAGCTCAAAATTGATAAATTTCAACAGGTCGCCATTCATGGATTTTCCTCAACAAATCAAAGTTGCTGGATCAATAGGAAATTGTCTAATACAGTGGTTCTCAACCTTTTTTGGCCCGTGCCCCCTTCACCATATTTTCATAACGTCATTCCCACCCCCCTCCCTTTCATATTTCCTACCTAAAAATTTGGCCCTTGCCCCTCTTCACCATATTTTCAGAATGTCATTCCCCGTTTCGTATTTCCTACCTAAAAGTCCCGCCCCCGGCCCCTACACAGTATACATAATAATGGAAGCTAAATTTAATAGCACATATTAAAACACATAAAAGTAATAATCTGCACTAATTGAGCAATTTTTGGTTGAAAATTTAAATAGCTCAAACTTGAGAAATTTCAGCAGGTCGCCAGTCATGGATTTTTCTCAAAATATCAAAATTGCTTGATCACTAGGAGATTAGTCTAAAACAGTGTCCTGACACTAGATATGACCATAAAAGTAATAATCTGCCCTATTGAAGCAAATGTTTTGGGAAAAGTGAAATGGGTCAAAATGGAGAAATTTCAACAGGTCGCCAGTCAAAAACATCAAAGTTGCTGGATCACCAGGAAATTAGTCTAAAACAATGTCCTGACAATAGATCTGACCATAAAAGTAATAATCTTCACTAATTGAGCAATTTTCGGTTGAAAGTTGAATTAGTTCACAATTGACACATTTCAACAGGTCGCCGGTCATGGATTTTTCTCAAAAAATGAAAATTGCTGGATCACTAGAAAATTAGATTTACACTGGACCTTAAAAGAAATAATTTGTCCTATTGGAGCGATCTATTTGGAAAAATTGAGATAGCTCAAAACTGAGAAATTTCAAAAGGTCGCAGGTCATGGATTTTTCTCAAAATATAAAACTGCCGCATCACTAGGACATTAGTCCAAAACAATGATCTGACACTAGATCTGTCCATTATCTGTCCATTGCTATTGGAGCAAATTTTGTGGACACTTGAAATAGTTCATACGTTAGATATTTCAACAGGTTGCCACAGTTGATTTTTCTATGAAAATCAAAGTTGCTGGATCACTAGGAAATTAGTCTAAAACAATGCCCTGACACTAGATATGGCCAAAAAAATAATAATCTGCCCCGTTGGAGCACATTTTTGGAGGAAATTGAAATAGCTCAAAATTGATAAATTTCAACAGGTCGCCATTCATGGATTTTCCTCAACAAATCAAAGTTGCTGGATCAATAGAAAATTGTCTAATACAGTGGTTCTCAACCTTTTTTGGCCCGTACCCCCTTCACCATATTTTCATAACATCATTCCCCCCCCCCCTCCTTTTCGTATTTTCTACCTTAAAATTTGGCCCGTGCCCCCCTTCACCATATGTTCAGAATGTCACTCCCCGTTTTGTATTCCCTACCTAAAAGTCCCGCCCCCGGCCCCTACACAGTATACATAAAAATGGAAGCTAATTTTAATAGCACATATTTAAACACATCTAGACGTTCACATAAAACATGATTTGTGGGTCTACTTTATAAATTGGATTTTAGAAGAGTGAGACGTACAGAAGGAAAAACAATATCAAGTAATCGGTTCTTGTATTAACACGATCTTGAAATAATCTTAATTCCCCCCCCCCCCCCCCCGCCCCTGAAAACCCTAAAATTCCCCTCTGGGGGGACTCCCCACCGGTTGAGAATCACTGGTCTAATATAATGTCCTGACAATAGATCTGACCATAAAAGTAATAATCTGCATTAATTGAGCAATTTTTGGTTGAAAATTTAAATAGTTCAAAATTGAGAAGTTCCAACAGGTCGCCAGTCTTGGATTTTTCTCAAAAAGTCCAAGTTGCTGGATCACTAGGAAATGGATTAAAACAAAGTCCTGACACTAGATATGACCTTAAAAGTAATAATCTGCCCAACTGGAGCAAATTTTTTGTGAAAATTGAGATCGCACAAAATTGAGAAATTTCAACAGGTCGCCATTCGTGGATTTTTATCAAAAAATAATTGTTGCTGGATCACTAGGAAATTAGTCTAAAACAATGTCCTGACAATAGATCTGACCATAAAAGTAGTAATCTCCACTAATTGAGCAATTTTTGGTTGAAAATTGAAGTAGCTCAAAATTGTGAATTTTCAACAGGTCGCAGTTCATGGATTTTTCTAAAACATTCCAACTGGCTGGATCGCTAGGAAATTAGTCTAAGCCAATGTCCTGACACTATATACGACCATAAAAGTAATAATCTGCCGTATTGAAGCAAATATTGGGGGAAAATTGAGATAGCTCAAAATTGAGAAATTTCAACAGGTCGCCATTCGTGGATTTTTCTACACAAATCAATGTAGCAGGATCACTAGGAAATTAGCCTAAAACAATGTCCTGACAATAGATCTGACCATAAAAGTAATAATCTTCACTAATTAAGCAATTTTCGGTTGTAATAATCTGCATTAATTGAGCAATTTTTGGTTGAAAATTTAAATAGTTCAAAATTGAGAAGTTCCAACAGGTCGCCAGTCTTGGATTTTTCTCAAAAAGTCCAAGTTGCTGGATCACTAGGAAATGGATTAAAACAAAGTCCTGACACTAGATATGACCTTAAAAGTAATAATCTGCCCAACTGGAGCAAATGTTTTGTGAAAATTGAGATCGCACAAAATTGAGAAATTTCAACAGGTCGCCATTCGTGGATTTTTATCAAAAAATAATTGTTGCTGGATCACTAGGAAATTAGTCTAAAACAATGTCCTGACAATAGATCTGACCATAAAAGTAGTAATCTCCACTAATTGAGCAATTTTTGGTTGAAAATTGAAGTAGCTCAAAATTGTGAATTTTCAACAGGTCGCAGTTCATGGATTTTTCTAAAACATTCCAACTGGCTGGATCGCTAGGAAATTAGTCTAAGCCAATGTCCTGACACTATATACGACCATAAAAGTAATAATCTGCCGTATTGAAGCAAATATTGGGGGAAAATTGAGATAGCTCAAAATTGAGAAATTCCGACAGGCTATTGTAGCAAATGTTTTGGGAAAAGTGAAATAGGTCAAAATTGAGAAATTTCAACAGGTCGCCAGTCAAAAAAAAATCAAAGTTGCTGGATCACTAGGAATTTAGTCTAAATCAATGTCCTGACACTACATCTGACCATAAAAGTCAGTCTTCACTAATTGGGCAATTTTCAGTTGAAAATTGAAATAGCTCAACATTGAGAAATTTCAACCGGTCGCCGGTCATGGATTTTTCTTAAAATAATCAAAAGTTGCTGGATCACTAGGAAATTAGTCCAAAACAATGCCCTGACACTAGATATGGCCATACAAGTAATAATCTGCCCCGTTGGAGCAAATTGTTTGGGGAAATAGAAATAGCTCAACATTGATAAATTTCAACAGGTCGCCATTCATGGATTTTCCTCAACAAATCAAAGTTGCTGGATCAAAAGGAAATTGTCTAATACAGTGGTTCTCAACCTTTTTTGGCCCGTGCCCCCTTCACCATATTTTTATAACGTCATTCCCACCCCCCTCCCTTTCGTATTTCCTACCTAAAAATTTGGCCCTTGCCCCCCTCCACCATATTTTCAGAATGTCATTCCCCGTTTCGTATTTCCTACCTAAAAGTCCCGCCCTTGGCCCCTACAAAGTATACATAATAATGGAAGCTAAATTTAATAGCACATATTAAAACACATAAAAGTAATAATCTGCACTAATTGAGCAATTTTTGGTTGAAAATTTAAATAGCTCAAAGGTGAGAAATTTCAGCAAGTCACCAGTCATGGATTTTTCTCAAAAAATTAAAGTTGCTGGATCACTAGAAAATTAGTCTAAAACAATGCACTTACACTAGATATGGCTATAAAAGTAATAATCTGCCCCGTTGGAGACAATTTTTTGGGAAAATTGTCGCCATTCATGGATTTTCCTCAACAAATCAAAGTTGCTGGATCAATAGTAAATTGTCTAATACAGTTGTTCTCAACCTTTCTTGGCCCGTGCTCCCTTCACCATATTTTCATAACGTCATTCCCCCCTCCCTTTCGTATTTCCTACCTAAAAATTTGGCCCGTGCTTCCCTTCACCATATTTTCACAATGTCACTCCCCGTTTCGTATTCCCTACGTAAAAGTCCCGGCCCCGGCCCCTACACAGTATACATAATAATGGAAGCTAAATTTAATAGCACATATTAAAACACATCTAGACTTTCACATAAAACATGATTTGTGGGTCTACTTTATCAATTGAATTTTAGAAGGGTGAGACGTACTGAACCCTACAGTATGAAGGGAAAAACATCAAGTAATCGATTCTTGTATTAACGCGATCTCGAAATAATCTTAATTTCCCCCCCTCCCCCCCCCCATGGAAACCCTAAAATTCCCCTCTGGGGGTGGGGGGGGCCTCCCCACCGGTTGAGAATCACTGGTCTAATATAATGTCCTGACAATAGATCTGACCATAAAAGTAACAATCTGCATTAATTGAGCAATATTTTGGTTGAAAATTTAAATAGTTCAAAATTGAGACGTTTCAACAAGTCGCCAGTCTTGGATTTTTCTAAAACATTCCAACTGGCTGGATCACTAGGAAATTAGTCTAGGACAATGTCCTGACACTACATCTGACCATAAAAGTCAGTCTTCACTAATTGGGCAATTTTCAGTTGAAAATTGAAATAGCTCAACATTGACAAATTTCAACCGGTCGCCGGTCATGGATTTTTCTAAAAAAAATCAAGACTTGCTGGATCACTAGGAAATTAGTCCAAAACAATGCCCTGACACTAGATATGGCCATAAAAGTAATAATCTGCCCCGTTGGAGCAAATTTTTTGGGGAAATTGAAATAGCTCAAAATTGATACATTTCAACAGGTCGCCATTCATGAAAATTCAGAAAATTGTCTAATACAGTGGTTCTCAACCTTTTTTGGCCCGTGCCCCCTTCACCATATTTTCATAACATCATTCTTCCCCCCCCCCCCCCCCTTTCATATTTCCTACCTTAAAATTTGGCCCGTGCCCCCCTTCACCATATGTTCAGAATGTCACTCCCCGTTTCGTATTCCCTACGTAAAAGTCCCGGCCCCGGCCCCTACACAGTATACATAATAATGGAAGGTAAATTTAATAGCACATATTTAAACACATCTAGACATTCACATAAAACATGATTTGTGGGTCTACTTTATAAATTGGATTTTAGAAGAGTGAGACGTACAGACGGAAAAACAATATCAAGTAATCGGTTCTTGTATTAACACGATCTTGAAATAATCTTAATTCCCACCCCCCACCCCTGAAAACCCTTAAATTCCCCTCTGGGGGGACTTCCCACCGGTTGAGAATCACTGGTCTAATATAATGTCCTGACAATAGATCTGACCATAAAAGTAATAATCTGCATTAATTGAGCAATTTTTGGTTAAAAATTTAAATAGTTCAAAATTGAGTTCCAAGAGGTCGCCAGTCTTGGATTTTTCTCATAAAGTCCAAGTTGCTGGATCACTAGGAAATTGATTAAAACAAAGTCCTGACACTAGATATGACCTTAAAAGCAATAATCTGCCCCGTTGGAGCCAATTTTGTGGGAAAATTGAAATAGTTCAAAATTGATAAATTTCAACAGGTCGCCATTCATGGATTTTCCTCAACAAATCAAAGTTGCTGGATCACCAGGAAATTAGTCTAAAACAATGTCCTGGCAATAGATCTGACCATAAAAGTAATAATCTTCACTAATTGAGCAATTTTTGGTTGAAAATTTAAATAGCTCAAACTTGAGAAATTTCAACAGGTCGCCAGTCATGGATTTTACTAAAACATTCCAACTGGCTGGATCACTAGGAAATTAGTCTAAGCCAATGTCCTGACACAAGATATGACCATAAAAGTAATAATCTGCCCTATTGTAGCAAATTTGGGGGGAAATTGAGATAGCTCAAAATTGAGAAATTCCGACAGGTCGCCAGTCATGGATTTTTCTCAAAATATCAAAATTGCTGGATCACTAGGAGATTAGTCTAAAACATTGTCCTGACACTAGATATGACCATAAAAGTAATAATCTGCCCTATTGTAGCAAATGTTTTGGGAAAAGTGAAATAGGTCAAAATTGAGAAATTTCAACAGGTCGCCAGTCAAAAAAAAATCAAAGTTGCTGGATCACTAGGAAATTAGTCTAAATCAATGTCCTGACACATCTGACCATAAAAGTCAGTCTTCACTAATTGGGCAATTTTCAGTTGAAAATTGAAATAGCTCAACATTGAGAAATTTCAACCGGACGACGGTCATGGATTTTTCTTTAAAAAAATCAAAAGTTGCTGGATCACTAGGAAATTAGTCCAAAACAATGCCCTGACACTAGATATGGCCATAAAAGTAATAATCTGCCACGTTGGAACAAATTGTTTGGGGAAATTGAAATAGCTCAAAATTGATAAATTTCAACAGGTCGCCATTCATGGATTTTCCTCAACAAATCAAAGTTGCTGGATCAATAGGAAATTGTCTAATACAGTGGTTCTCAACCTTTTTTGGCCCGTGCCCCCTTCACCATATTTTCATAACGTCATTCCCACCCCCCTCCCTTTCATATTTCCTACCTAAAAATTTGGCCCTTGCCCCTCTTCACCATATTTTCAGAATGTCATTCCCCGTTTCGTATTTCCTACCTAAAAGTCCCGCCCCCGGCCCCTACACAGTATACATAATAATGGAAGCTAAATTTAATAGCACATATTAAAACACATAAAAGTAATAATCTGCACTAATTGAGCAATTTTTGGTTGAAAATTTAAATAGCTCAAACTTGAGAAATTTCAGCAGGTCGCCAGTCATGGATTTTTCTCAAAATATCAAAATTGCTTGATCACTAGGAGATTAGTCTAAAACAGTGTCCTGACACTAGATATGACCATAAAAGTAATAATCTGCCCTATTGAAGCAAATGTTTTGGGAAAAGTGAAATGGGTCAAAATGGAGAAATTTCAACAGGTCGCCAGTCAAAAACATCAAAGTTGCTGGATCACCGGGAAATTAGTCTAAAACAATGTCCTGGCAATAGATCTGACCATAAAAGTAATAATGTACACGAATTGAGCAATTTTTGGTTGAAAATTTAAATAGCTCAAACTTGAGAAATTTTAACAGGTCGCCAGTCATGGATTTTTCTCAAAAAGTCCAAGTTGCTGGATAACTAGGAAATTGATTAAACCAAAGTCCTGACACTAGATATGACCATAAAAGTAATAATCTGCCCAATTGGAGCATATTTTTTGTGAAAATTGAGATAGCACAAAATTGAGAAATTTCACCAGGTCATTGTTCATGGATTTTTCTAAAAAAAAATCAGTGTTGCTGGATCACTATGAAATTAGTCTAAAACAATGCCCTGACACTAGATATGGCCAAAAAAATAATAATCTGCCCCGTTGGAGCCAATTTTGTGGGAAAATTGAAATAGCTCAAAATTGATAAATTTCAACAGGTCGCCATTCATGGATTTTCCTCAACAAATCAAAGTTGCTGGCTCACCAGGAAATTAGTCTAAAACGATGTCCTGACAATAGATCTGACCATAAAAGTAATAATCTTCACTAATTGAGCAATTTTCGATTGAAAGTTGAATTAGTTCACAATTGACACATTTCAACAGGTCGCCGGTCATGGATTTTTCTCAAAAAATGAAAATTGCTAGATCACTAGAAAATTAGATTTACACTGGACCTTAAAAGAAATAATTTGTCCTATTGGAGCGATCTATTTGGAAAAATTGAGATAGCTCAAAACTGAGAAATTTCAAAAGGTCGCAGGTCATGGATTTTTCTCAAAATATAAAACTGCCGCATCACTAGGACATTAGTCCAAAACAATGATCTGACACTAGATCTGTCCATAAAGTAATAATCTGCACTATTGGAGCAAATTTTGTGGACACTTGAAATAGTTCATACGTTAGATATTTCAACAGGTTGCCACAGTTGATTTTTCTATGAAAATCAAAGTTGCTGGATCACTAGGAAATTAGTCTAAAACAATGCCCTGACACTAGATATGGCCAAAAAAATAATAATCTGCCCCGTTGGAGCACATTTTTGGAGGAAATTGAAATAGCTCAAAATTGATAAATTTCAACAGGTCGCCATTCATGGATTTTCCTCAACAAATCAAAGTTGCTGGATCAATAGAAAATTGTCTAATACAGTGGTTCTCAACCTTTTTTGGCCCGTACCCCCTTCACCATATTTTCATAACATCATTCCCCCCCCCCCCCCTCCTTTTCGTATTTTCTACCTTAAAATTTGGCCCGTGCCCCCCTTCACCATATGTTCAGAATGTCACTCCCCGTTTTGTATTCCCTACCTAAAAGTCCCGCCCCCGGCCCCTACACAGTATACATAAAAATGGAAGCTAAATTTAATAGCACATATTTAAACACATCTAGACGTTCACATAAAACATGATTTGTGGGTCTACTTTATAAATTGGATTTTAGAAGAGTGAGACGTACAGAAGGAAAAACAATATCAAGTAATCGGTTCTTGTATTAACACGATCTTGAAATAATCTTAATTCTTCCCCCCCCCCCCCCCCCCCCGCCCCGCCCCTGAAAACCCTAAAATTCCCCTCTGGGGGGACTTCCCACCGGTTGAGAATCACTGGTCTAATATAATGTCCTGACAATAGATCTGACCATAAAAGTAATAATCTGCATTAATTGAGCAATTTTTGGTTGAAAATTTTAATAGTTCAAAATTGAGAAGTTCCAACAGGTCGCCAGTCTTGGATTTTTCTCAAAAAGTCCAAGTTGCTGGATCACTAGGAAATGGATTAAAACAAAGTCCTGACACTAGATATGACCTTAAAAGTAATAATCTGCCCAACTGGAGCAAATTTTTTGTGAAAATTGAGATCGCACAAAATTGAGAAATTTCAACAGGTCGCCATTCGTGGATTTTTATCAAAAAATAATTGTTGCTGGATCACTAGGAAATTAGTCTAAAACAATGTCCTGACAATAGATCTGACCATAAAAGTAGTAATCTCCACTAATTGAGCAATTTTTGGTTGAAAATTGAAGTAGCTCAAAATTGTGAATTTTCAACAGGTCGCAGTTCATGGATTTTTCTAAAACATTCCAACTGGCTGGATCGCTAGGAAATTAGTCTAAGCCAATGTCCTGACACTATATACGACCATAAAAGTAATAATCTGCCGTATTGAAGCAAATATTGGGGGAAAATTGAGATAGCTCAAAATTGAGAAATTTCAACAGGTCGCCATTCGTGGATTTTTCTACACAAATCAATGTAGCAGGATCACTAGGAAATTAGTCTAAAACAATGTCCTGACAATAGATCTGACCATAAAAGTAATAATCTTCACTAATTAAGCAATTTTCGGTTGTAATAATCTGCATTAATTGAGCAATTTTTGGTTGAAAATTTAAATAGTTCAAAATTGAGAAGTTCCAACAGGTCGCCAGTCTTGGATTTTTCTCAAAAAGTCCAAGTTGCTGGATCACTAGGAAATGGATTAAAACAAAGTCCTGACACTAGATATGACCTTAAAAGTAATAATCTGCCCAACTGGAGCAAATGTTTTGTGAAAATTGAGATCGCACAAAATTGAGAAATTTCAACAGGTCGCCAGTCATGGATTTTTATCAAAAAATAATTGTTGCTGGATCACTAGGAAATTAGTCTAAAACAATGTCCTGACAATAGATCTGACCATAAAAGTAGTAATCTCCACTAATTGAGCAATTTTTGGTTGAAAATTGAAGTAGCTCAAAATTGTGAATTTTCAACAGGTCGCAGTTCATGGATTTTTCTAAAACATTCCAACTGGCTGGATCGCTAGGAAATTAGTCTAAACCAATGTCCTGACACTATATACGACCATAAAAGTAATAATCTGCCGTATTGAAGCAAATATTGGGGGAAAATTGAGATAGCTCAAAATTGAGAAATTTCAACAGGTCGCCATTCGTGGATTTTTCTACACAAATCAATGTAGCAGGATCACTAGGAAATTAGCCTAAAACAATGTCCTGACAATAGATCTGACCATAAAAGTAATAATCTTCACTAATTAAGCAATTTTCGGTTGAAAGTTGAATTGGCCCAAAATTGAAACAATTTAATAGGTCGCCTGTCATGGATTTTTCTCAAAAATTCAAAGTTGCTGGATCACTAGGAAATTAGTCTAAAACAATGTACTGACAGATCTGACCATAAGAGTAATAATTTGCACTAATTGAGCAGTTTTTGTTTGAAAATTGAAATAGCTCAAAATCATTAAATTTCAACAGGTCGCCGTTCATGGATTGTTCTCACAAAATCAATGTTGCTGGGTCACTAGGAAATTAGTCTAAAACAATGTTCTCATAATAGATCTGACCATAAAAGTAATAATCTTCACTAATTGAGCAATTTTCGGTTGAAAATTGAATTAGCTCAAAATTGAGAAATTTCATCAGGTCGCCTGTCATGGATTTTTCTCAAAAATTCAAAATTTTTGGCCTATGCCCCCTTCACCATATTTTCATCATGTCATTCCCCCCCCCCCCCCTTTATTTCCTACCTAAATATTTGGCCCGTGCCCCCTTCACCATATTTTCAGAATGTCATTCCCCGTTTTGTATTTCCTGCCTAAAAGTCCCGCCTCGGGCCCCTACAATGTATACATAATAATGGAAGCTAAATTTAATAGCACATATTAAAACACATCTAGACGTTCACATAAAACATGATTTGTGGGTCTACTTTATAAATTGAATTTTAGAAGGGTGAGACGTACAGAACTGTACTGTATGAAGGGGAAAACAATATCAAGTAATCGGTTCTTGTATTAATGCGATCTTGAAATAATCTTAATCCTCCCCCCCCCCCCCCCCCCCCCCCCCCCCCGGAAACCCCAAAATTCTCCTCTGGGGGGAGGGGGATTCTCCTCCAGTTCAGAATCACTGCTGGATCTCTAGGAAATTAGTCTAAATCAATGTCCGGACAATAAATCTGACCATAAAAGTAATAATCTGCATTAATTGTGCAATTTTTGGTTGAAAATTGAAATAGTTCACAATTGAGAAGTTTCAACAGGTCGCAGGTCTTGGATTTTTCTCAAAAAGTCCAAGTTGCTGGATCACTAGGAAATTGATTAAAACAAAGTCCTGACAATAGATATGACCTTAAAAGTAATAATTTGCCCAACTGGAGCAAATTTTTTGTGAAAATTAAGATAGCACAAAATTGAGAAATTTCAACAGGTCGCCGTTCATGGATTTTTCTCAAAATATAATTGTTGCTGGATCACTAGGAAATTAGTCTAAAACAATGTCTTGACAATAGATCTGACCATAAAAGTAGTAATCTCCACCAATTGAGCTATTTTTGGTTAAAAATTGAAATAGCTCAAAATTTTGAATTTTCAACATGGATTTTTCTACAAAATTCCAACTGGCAATTTTTGGTTGAATTTGAAATAGCTCAACATTGTGAAATTTCAACCGGTCTCCGGTCATGGATTTTTCTTTAAAAAAAATCAAAGTTGCTGGATCACTAGGAAATTAGTCTAAAACAATGTCCTGACAATAGATCTGACCATAAAAGTAATAATCTGCCCTATTGGAGCAAATTATTGGAGAAAATTGAGATAGCTAAAAAATGAGAAATTTCAACAGGTCGTCGGTTATGGATTTTTCTTAATAAAATCAAAGTTGCTGGATGACTAGGAAATTAGTCTAAAACAATGCCCTGACACTAAAATTAGCCATAAAAGTAATAATCTGCCCTGTTGGAGCAAATTCTTTGTGAAAATTGAAATAGCTCAAAATTATTAAATTTCAACAAGTCGCCATTTATGGATTTTTGTCAAAAAGTCCAAGTTGCTGGATCACTGGGATATTGATTAAAACAAAGTCCTGACACTAAATATGACATTAAAAGTAATAATCTGCCCAACTGGAGCAAATTTTTTGTGAAAATTGAGATAGCACAAAATTGAGAAATTTCAACAGGTCGCCGCTCATGGATTAAAAAAAAAAAAAACAAAGTTGCTGGATCTCTAGGAAATTAGTCTAAAACAATGTCCTGACAATAGATATGGTTATAAAAGTAATAATCTGCCCTGTTGGAGCAATTTTTTGATGGAAATATAACTTGTGTATTCTTCTCAGGAATCTCATTTCTGTTGTTGTGATTTTTCTTTTCTCTATTTCTGTCATTGTCCAGGTTTGACAATGGTAGTATAGAGTTGGTAGGAAGGTTGTGTTTTAGAGGGCTTTCTTAGTAACTGTTGATACATGTTTGTTCTTTAGTATTGATGCCATTTGTCCAATGAGTTGGTTTGCGTTATTGCATCTATTTTTCATTCTTGTCTTCTGATTTGCCATTTGATGATAATATACTTCCTAGGTACTTGAAGCACTTTACTTCTTCTTCTTCTTTCGTTCGCCTAAATTATGTTTATAACTGCAATGTTGTCTCTTGTATGAATCTAACAGTCTTTTTTAGTTCATTCAGCGGTCCATAGAGTTTATCTTCCACTGTTGTCTCTCTAGGCCAGAAGGTTCGCCTAGATATGTTGTAGTTTGGGCAATCCTGGAGTATGTGCTCTGCTGTCTGCGACGCCAAACCACATGTGCACATGGCTGAGTCACCAATCTTGAATTTTGTATACATGTGGTTGCGTAATCTATTGTGTCCTGTTCTGAGGCGCAGAAGAATGACCTGTTCTGGTCTGTCCATAACGTGGTAGTCGTCTTGAGTAATGTTTGGTGGCCTTCTGACTGATTTGATCATTCTTTTCTTTTGGTGGTATGTAATAGGCACATCTGGTTGTTCTTCTTGTGCTCCTTCCTTAGCCAATCGATCAGCTCTGTCGTTTCCGGGGATTCCACAGTGGGATGGTATCCACTGTATGGTGATCTTACGATGACTGCTAAGTTCAGAAAGTAGTGTCCTCAGAACTGGCAATTTCCCAGACAGGAGCGCCTCTATTACAGATTTTGCATCTGTCAATATCACCACAGGTTGTGTACCATGGCTGGTATTTTGTAATTTCTCTGTGGTTATCTTGATTGCCTCAATTTCAGCATCATAATTATGGCAGTACTTTCCTGTTGGAATTCTGGCCGTGTCTCTAGTATTATTTGGGTATTCTATGTACACTCCCGCTCCTCCATTTCGAACAGCATTTTGTGCTGACCCATCTATGTAGACTCGGATCCAGAGGTCCTGTGGGTATTCGTCATCAAGGAAGCTGAGAGTGGCTGTTCTGCGCTGTACACTGTTCTGTTCTTCCTTGTCCAATATTCCTCTAACTTTTGACTGGATTTGTAGTGATATTCTATGTTCATCTTTCCACGGGGTTCGCTCTGGAATAGTTGTCACTTTACTGTTTCAGGGGGTGTTCTTGTGGGTGAATCGTTTTTTTTTTTTTTTTGGTCTTCTTTAGTTATAATCATGACCTTTATTCTACTTGTGCTAATTTTTATGTTATGTTCCCTACACACTTCGTTTTTACTATTCATGTGGTCTTGTAATTCTGCTTCTGATTTTGCTATTATTGCTCGATTGTCTGCAAATAGTTCTTTAATGGTATAATTTGCTGATGGTTCTTCTTCTTTATGCATTTGGGTCATTCCGATTATACTTTTTAGTTTTTGTACAAATAGTATGAAAATCCCATGCCATCTTGCTAGGCTAGTCACAGGTTTAGGACAAAAATCTGACCAAAGGGAGTCCATCCCCCCTGGCGAGGCAGAGCCCCGTTTGCCCATTACCTCACAGTCATGGCTTCCTGGTCTACAATGCAGGGAGGTGGGGTTCACTTGTGTAGTCTGCGGGTCATTGGCAGGCTACTAACTTTCACTTTTCACCGCTGTTGGGAGAGGCTAGCTGATCCTAACCCTGCTGTGCATAAAAGGTTATAATTTGCCGTGATGGAGCACACTTCTTGCCAAAATTAAATTTGCAACTGAGAAATTTTGCTATTAGCATGTTCAAAATTGTTTGTAAAAACTCATACTTAGCTGATTTATTTATTTAAGCTAGTTTAGTTAATATATATGGTTAAAAGTATGTAAATTACTATGCTTGATTAAATGTTGCCAAAATAGAAATAGCTGAAAAGTAATTTTTTTCCCTAAAAAATCCAAAGTTTGCTGGATTACTGAAAGTGAATGAATCAAACACATTACAGATTGTCTTTTCTAGTTTTTTTTTTTTTAAAGTTAGTTGCATATCCTTTACGGATGTAGCAGTCAACCCCAGCATTTTTTGGCTGTTCATGATTCCTGTGCGAGTCTGCATTCAGTAGTTTGCCATTGCTTCCTGAATGACCAGCACCCATACCATTTCATAAAACTGTAACCCCTTCGCCATGGAGCTGGCTCTTAAATTTAGCCTGAGGAGTGGCTTATGTAGGCCTGCTCATTTCAATTTCCATCTCCTGAAGGATTTTAATATGTGCAACATATACACTAGCTCTCCCGGGTTATTTTATACTAAGAATGCTGGGTATGTAATACATTACTCCAACATCATATGGGAGTATATTATCATACAGATTTATTTGTTTGGTAATAAACTGATATAAAGTTAAAGACCAGCTGATTCTACTAATCACCGTTTCTTTCCTCAGATGTATGCAGGATCACTCCATATTTACTCTCTTGAATCTCTTGCTTAGATCAGTGGATGTGACTTGTGATCTGTGCTTTGAGATAGGCTGTTTAGTCAATGCCATTTACTCCAGGTATACAGTGTTTACAAATATCTATCGTTGATTATTACTTACTCATCATTTCTTGAACCCTCAACTTTTACTCTGGGATGCCAAATGTCTTCAGTCTTGTGCTTATTTTGATATCATTACACTTATGTAATCACACATTAAGGCAATAACACTTAAGTCATTTTTTGGGGTAAAATTTTGAACTCGCTTTGAGCTCAAGCATAGTCCATATACATGACACAGCTTCCAGTGCACTGGACTGATTGTTGTGTGAGGATTAGCTTTCCCTATTACCAGTGTCCCTCGCCACCAGGCAAACCCACTCCAACTTCTGAGGTACTTGTCATTTATGTCCCCAAGTCAAGGATGGGGTGTAAACATTTTAGTCCAACAGAATGAACCTACAATCTCGGCATTAGCACACCGGATGTTTAAAAACTTGTATTCTTATCCATTTGGCCATGTCACCAGATGTTTAAGAATGAGCACACTTATCCATTCAGCTATGCAGACCTCCCTTTCGCAATCGCGCATTGATATAATACACTTACATAATCAAACGTTGTTATAATTAATACACTTAAGTAATCAAACATTGGTATAATGACACTACTATAAACAAACATTGGTATAATGACACTACAATAATCAAACATTGTTATAATGACTCTACTATAATAAAACATTGTTATTATACACTTAAGTAATATACATTGTTGATATAAGCACATGAGAATTGGAAGTGGTTCGAGTCGCACCAGTTACTTATGAGAGTATGGAGCCGGTCGCTCAGAAAGCAATGGCAAACTACTGAGCGTAATCTTGCCAACAAATCAACAATCAGCTGAAAGATGCTGATGTTGACAGCAATGTCCTGTAAAGGATACGCAAAACATTTTGTTTAATCATCATCATCATCATCAAGTGCCTTGCCGGCTGGCGTAGGCGTTCATGGCTCTCCACAGATCTCGGACTTTGGTTTTCTGGATCAACTCTGCTGCTGATATTCCTCCGTGCCACCGTCTCAATCCATCCAGCATCATTTCTCTTGGTCTACCTCTGCCTCTCTTCCCCTCGATCTTTCCAGTTGTTACGATGTTCTCCAATGCCTCTCTTCTCATCACATGACCGAAGAAAGATGTTTGTCTCTGTCTTATTGTTGTATATAATGTTCTAGTTTCTTTAGCCTGTTTCAGGCAGTCGTCGTTAGTTACCATGGCAGTCCAAGGAATTCGCAACATTCATCTCAGGAACCACATCTCTGTTGCTTCTAATTTCTTCTTAATGTGTTCATTTACATTCCAAGATTCACTGTCATACAGCAAAACTGGTTCTACATAGCATTTCAGCACTCTCTTTCTTACATTCAGTGATAGTGACTTATTGCATAAGATACTCTTCATTTTCTGAAATGCGGCTGCCCTATTCTGCTCCTAATCTCTGTTGTACATCTTCCATCTGATGTTATAAGTGCCACTAGGTATATAAAATTATCCACTTGGTTAAGGATTTTCCCTTCTATTTCTATGTCACATTTTGGTGTCACCATTTTCTTTGATATTACCATTGTTACTGTTTTCTTGATATTCAAGGAGAGTCCTTTCCTTGCACTCTCTGTTACTACAACGTCTAATAATTGTTGTAGGTCTGTTGAATTATCCGCCACCAATACTGTGTCATCTGCATAGCGTATATTATTTATATTATAACCTCCAACTAGTATTCCTGGCATTTCTTTTATCTCTCTCATTATTACTTCGCTATACAGGGAGAAAAGATCTGGTGACAAGACACACCCTTGTCGTACTCCTAGCTTTATCTGTTCGTAACTACCCTCTTTATTTCCCATTTTAATTGCTGCTACTTGGTTCCAGTAAACATTCTTTATTATTCTTAAATCTTTTCCATCAGTGTTGATATCTTCCAACATTTTAATCAGTTCATCATGTTTTACTTTATCAAA
Source organism: Cepaea hortensis (assembly GCA_963921405.1). Taxonomy (NCBI): domain Eukaryota; kingdom Metazoa; phylum Mollusca; class Gastropoda; order Stylommatophora; family Helicidae; genus Cepaea; species Cepaea hortensis. The sequence goes on along the minus strand of OY992897.1, from coordinate 61,123,178 downwards.
TGCCTTAGTATAATCTATGAAGCACAAATATATGTCTCTCTGTTTCTCTATTGATCTTTCTATTAGTGTCCGTAATGTATAAATTGCATTGTTTGTGCCCTTTCCTTCCACAAATCCATACTGTTCTTCACTAATTTCCATTTTTATTTTCTTTTTGGTTCTTATCATTATGATTCTGAGTAGAAGCTTAGTGATATGGTTTATAAGGTTAATTGTACGAATATCTTCACAATCAATTGCTCCTGGTCTTTTTGGTATAGCTATAAATACAGATTTCAGCATATCACTGGGTAAATATCCACTGCTGTAAATATCATTCAACATTTTGGTTAATATATCTACTCCAAATTCTCCCAATACTTCTAATTCTTCTATTGTGATTTCATCTGGCCCAGCTGTTTTTCCTTTCTTCATACGTTTCATAGCGTCAGCGACTTCTTCTTTGAGAATAGGTGGACTTTCTAAGTTACTATCTTCTGTTAATTCTCCCCTTTCTCCTTCATATAATTCTCTTATATACTCATTCCACCTCTTCATTATAGCATCTTCCTCTAATATTATCTTTCCTGTTTTTGATTTCAAACACCCTGTATTTATTCTTATTTTTCTTCCTGTAAGCTCACTGATTTGTCTGTGCATATTTTTTGTATCTTTAATGGAATTTAATTCAATTTTTTTGCATTGCTCGTTTAACCAACTTTCTTTAGCCTTCCCACATTTATCTATTATTTCTTTATTTATCTTAGCGTATTCTTGTATGTCATTTTGACTCTGTTTTCTTTTGTCCATCAGTTTTAAGATATCTTCATTCATCCATTTTTTCTTAGCTATTTTGCCTCTCTCCGGTAATACTTCTTTGCTAGTTTGATGGATGGAGTCCCTTAACATTTCCCATTGTTCATCTATACTCTGTATTTTAGTTATTGCATTGTACCTATTTTTCACAGTCACTCTGTATTGTTCTTGCATTTCTTTATCTATTTTCAGAACCTCTTTATTAAGTCTCATGTTCTTAACCATTTTTTTTCCCTCTCTTTAATCTTACTTTTATTTGTCCACATAGTGGTACATGATCACTATTACAGTCAGCACCAGGCATTGTCTTTACATTAATTAAAGCATTTCTAAATCTTTTATTAATTAGTATGTAGTCAATTTGGTTGCGTATTTTCTTATCAGGGCTTATCCATGTGTACAGTCGTCTTTTATGGTGTTTAAACCATGTGTTTCCAATTATCATATCATTGATATTTGCCCATTCTATTAGCTTTTCCCCTCTTTCATTTCTTGTACCTAAACCATAATTCCCCACTACATCCTCCATTTTTCCCTTTCCTACTTTTGCATTAAAATCACCAAGTATTATTTTTATTTCTTGTGATCCAATTTGAGCCATCGCCATTTCTATTTCGTCGTAAAAGTGTTGTATTTCTTCATCACTACTGCTTGCTGTTGGTACATATACTTGTATAATATTTATGTCTATTGGTTTGCCTTTGATTTTTACCATAATAACTCTATCTGAAATACACCAGTATCCATTAATTGACTTGGCTGTTTTTTCGTCTAATATTATTCCTACACCCTTTTCATGTGTATCCCCTCCAGAATAAATTATTGTGTGATTGTCAGCTATAATTTTGCCCGATCCCTTCCATCTCATCTCACTAACGCCTAGTCATCATACATTGTTATAATACACTTAAGTAATCATACATTGTTATAATACACTTAAGTAATCATACATTGTTATAATACACTTAAGTAATCATACATTGTTATAATACACTTAAGTAATCATACATTGTTATAATACACTTAAGTAATCATACATTGTTATAATACACTTAAGTAATCATACATTGTTATAATACACTTAAGTAATCATACATTGTTATAATACACTTAAGTAATCATACATTGTTATAATACACTTAAGTAATCATACATTGTTATAATACACTTAACCCTTTTTGGACAGAACAACATTGAGCCAAATTTAGCTTTCCCTCTGAAGGAGACAATCATTTTTTGTAGTACAGAAATGACTGAAGTGACAATTTTGAAAATTCAAAAAAAAATATTAGAACCCTACATAGTATATAAAAGTATATATATATTCTTAAAGAGGATATACTAAAGTTTATTTCTGTGTATGATTGAAGTTGTTTTGTTCATGTTTATGCAAATTTGGTGACCTTATTTGCAAAACTAAAACTATAACTAAACTAAATAAATTTAGAGTAGGAACATAGAATGTTAGGACATTAAATGAGCTAGGAAAGTTAAACAATGTTCTAAGAGAAATGGAAAACATGAAAATGAATATACTAGGCATAAGTGAGATGAGATGGAAGGGATCTGGCAAAATTATAACCGACAAACACACAATAATTTATTCTGGAGGGGACACACATGAAAAAGGTGTAGGAATAATATTTGATGAAAATACAGCCAAATCTATGACTGGATACTGGTGTATTTCAGATAGTTATAATGGTCAAAATCAAAGGCAAACTAATAGATATAAATATTATACAAGTATATGCACCAACAACAAGCAGTAGTGAAGAAGAAATACAACACTTTTACGATGAAATAGAAATGGCAATAGCTCAAATTGGATCACAAGAAATAAAAATAATACTGGGAGATTTTAATGCAAAAGTGGGAAAGGGAAAAAATAGAGGATATAGTGGGGAATTATGGTTTAGGTACAAGAAATGAACGAGAAGAGAAACTAATAGAATGGGCAAATATTAATGATATGATAATTGGAAACACATGGTTTAAACACCATAAAAGACGACTATACACATGGAAAAGCCCTGATATGAAAATACGCAACCAAATTGACTACATACTTGTTAATAAAAGATTTAGAAATGCATTAATTAATGTAAAGACAATGCCTGGTGCTGACGGTAATAAGTGATCATGTACCACTATGTGGACAAATAAAAGTAAGATTAAAGAGGGGAAAAAATGGTTAAGAACCTGAGACTTAATAAAGAGGTTCTGAAAGTAGATAAAGAAATTCAAGAACAATACAGAGTGACTGTGAAAAATAGGTACAATGCAATAGCTAAAATACAGAGTATAAATGATCAATGGGAAATGTTAAGGGACTCCATTCATCAAACTAGCAAAGAAATATTACCGGAGAGAAGCCAAAAAGCTAAGAAAAAGTGGATGAATGAAGAAATCTTAATGCTGATGGACAAAAGAAAACAGAATAAAAATGACAAACAAGAGTATGCTAAGATAAATAAAGAAATAAGAGATAAATGTGTGAAGGCAAAAGAAAGTTGGTTAAACAAGCAATGCAAACAAACTGAATTAAATTCCATTAAAGATCAAAAAAGTATGCACAGACAAATCAGTGAGCTCACAGGAAGGAAAATAAGAATAAATACAGGGTGTTTGAAATCAAAAACAGGAAAGATATTATTGGAGGAAGGTGCTATAATGAAGAGGTGGAATGAGTATATAAGAGAATTATATAATGGAGAAAGGGAAGAATTAACAGAAGAAAGTAACTTAGACGGCCCACCTATTCTAAAAGAAGAAGTCGCTGACTCTATGAAACATGAAGAAAGGAAAGACAGCTGGGCCAGATGAAATCACAGAAGAAGAATTAGAAGTATTGGGAGATTTTGGGGTAGATATATTAACCAAAATGCTAAATGATATTTACAACAGTGGATATTTACCGAGCGATATGGTAAAATCTGTATTTATAGCAATACCAAAGAGACCAGGAGCAATTGAATGTGAAGATTTTCGTACAATTAACCTCATAAACCATGTCATTAAGCTTCTACTCAGAATTATAATGAGAAGACCAAGAAAGAAAATAAAAATGGAAATTAGTGAAGAACAGTACGGTTTTATGGAAGGAAAGGGTACAAACAATGCAATATATATATAACGAACACTAATAGAAAGGTCAATAGAGAAACAGAGGGACATATATTTGTGCTTCATAGATTATTCTAAGGCATTTGATAAAGTAAAACATGATGAGCTGATTAAAATGTTGGAAGATATCAACATTGAAGGGAAAGATTTAAGAATAATAAAGAATATATACTGGAACCAAGTAGCAGCAATTAAAATGGGAAATAAAGAGGGTAGTTACAAAGAGATAAAGCTAGGAGTACGACAGGGGTGTGTCTTATCACCCGATATCTTTTCCCTATATAGCGAAGTAATAATGAGAGAGATCAAAGAGAAGCCAGGAATACTAATCAGAGGATATAATATAAACAAAATACGGAATGCAGATGACACAGTATTGGTGGCGGATAGTGCAACAGACCTACAACAATTGTTGGACATTTTAGTATCAGAGTGCACAGAAAGGACTCTCCTTGAATATCAATAAAACAGTAACAATGGTGATATCAAAGAAAATGGGGACACCAAAATGTGACATAGAAATAGAAGGAGAAATTCTCAACCAAGTGGATAATTTTAAATAGCTAGGGGCACTTATAACATCGGATGGAAGATGTAAAACAGAGATTAAGAGCAGAATAGGGCAGGCAAAAGCCGCATTTCAGAAAATGAAGAGTATCTTATGCAATAAGTCGCTATCAATGAATGTAAGAAAGAGAGTGCTAAAATGCTATATAGAACCAATTTTGCTGTATGGCAGCGAATCTTGGAATGTAAATGAACAAATTAGGAAGAACTTAGAAGCAACAGAGATGTGGTTTTTAAGACGAATGTTGCGAATTCCTTGGACTGCCAGAGTAACTAACAATGATTGCCTGAAAGAGGCTAATGAAACTAGAACACTATATACAACAATAAGAAAGAGACAGCTAGCTTTCTTTGGTCATGTGATGAGAAGAGAGGCATTGAAGAACATCGTGACAACTGGAAAGATCGAGGGGAAGAGAGGCAGAGGCAGACCAAGAGAAATGATGCTGGATGGATTGAGACGGTGGCATGGAGGAATATCATCAGCAGAGTTGATCCAGAACACCAAAGACCGAGATCTGTGGAGAGCCATGAATACCTATGCCAGCTGGCACGGCACTTGATGATGATGATGATGATATTTGCATTTTGTGAAAAGTAAAATATTTCATACCAGTATATATTTTTTGGTACTACATATTATTTTTTTTATGTTACTCACCTAAGATTTCCTCATTGAATACCTACACCACTTTAGAATAATTTTAAACACTTATGGTTAGAAAAACAACAACCTGAAGTTCCTTTTGACATTTGTTGCACATTGACCTGGCTCGCTTCCGCCCTCCAGGAGTTTTTCGGTCACTGCACAAATAACAGTCTTTCTCTTTTCCATCTGGAATGGAACTTAACCCATTTAACTTCAAGGACTTCATCGCTTACCTGTAGGATAGGATATTCCTTGCAAAATGTTTCAGTTGCTAGTGTGGTGAATTTGTATCTAGCCATCACATTTACAGTCAAATGAGCTTTGTACAAAATGTACGCATTCAGCATCATTCTTGAGAGAATATTGAAAGTTAATTTCTTCCAATACTTCACAGTCCTCTCATCCAGATAACAGTACAGCACGAGGTCGGAATCCTTATCGACACTTTCAGTATAACTGCAATCATTATCTGACAGTCCTGAACTGTAAAAATCGCTACTATCAGAGCTAGTCAATGCTAGCATGTCTTCGGGTTCAAAGCTGGCCATTTTTAAATAAAAAAACAACTAAAAACTGGGTTACTGTGCTAAAAGAATCACAAAATAATATCCAGTTGTTTGAATTTTGCATGCATACAGCCATACATTGGTATGACATTCATATGATCACACATTGGTATAATCATCATCATCATCTTCTTCCACTTCTGCTGTTGAGCGTTGTGGGGAGGAATAATTTGCACCCGGTGGGCGGCACTGGATAATGACATGCATATAATCACACATTGGTATAATGATATTCATATAATCACACATTGGTATGACATGCATTTGATTACACATTGGTATAATGACATGCATATAATCACACATTGGTAAAATGACACTTATATACTCACACCTTGGTATATGTGTATGATCACACAATGGTGTAATGACACTTAAATAATCACACATTGGTATGGCACTTGTGCAATCACACATTGATATAATGACACTTATATACTCACACATTGGTATATGTGTATGATCACACAATGGTGCAATGACACTTATATAATCACACATTGGTGTGGCACTTATGCAATCACACATTGATATAATGACACTTATATACTCACACATTGGTATATGTGTATGATCACACAATGGTGTAATGACACTTAAATAATCACACATTGGTATGGCACTTGTGCAATCACACATTGATATAATGACACTTATATACTCACACATTGGTATATGTGTATGATCACACAATGGTGCAATGACACTTATATAATCACACATTGGTGTGGCACTTACGCAATCACACATTGATATAATGACACTTATATACTCACACATTGGTATATGTGTATGATCACACAATGGTGCAATGACACTTATATAATCACACATTGGTATGACACTTACGCAATCACACATTGATATAATGACATTTATATACTCACACATTGGTATATGTGTATGATCACACAATGGTGCAATGACACTTATATAATCACACATTGGTATGACACTTACGCAATCACACATTGATATAATGACACTTATATTATACATTGTTATATTACACTTAGAAAAAGAGTGCTGAAATGTTATTTTGAATCTTCACTACTGCATGGCAGTGAATCATAGAATGTGCACAAACAAATTAGGAAGAGCTTGGAGGAAAATATACATATAGTTTCTAAGACAAATTTTGCGAATACCTTTGACTGCCAGAGTAACTAACAACGATTGCTTTGGAATGGCTAATGAAAGTAGAACATTGTATATAAATATAAGGAGGAGACAAACATGCTTTGGTCATGTAATGAGAGGAGACATTGGAAAGCGTTCACAAATGATGCAGGATGAGTTGAGACGATGGCATGGAGGGTATGAATATCATCAGTGGTATTTATCCAGAGCACCAGCAAGCATTATCTTGATGTCTACTAAACCCAGCAGCAGGGCACATGATGATGATATTTAGAGGGTTTACAGACGTAAGATCAACTTTATTGCACCAGGATTTTAACCCATATGTAGATATTTGCTTTGCTGAACTCATTCTTGACTTCTATGTTAAGGTGAGCTGTCAGGAAGTAAATGCATCTCAAATTGTCCTGTTCTTTACTTTATGTTCATACAGGAAAGAGACATTTGTAGAGCATAGGGATCAGTTCTACCACATTATCAATTCTGTTATAACAAAGCTGTCCCAAGTGATCCAGTTGGAGGACAGTGCTCAACGTGATAAGGTTAGCAAAGTTATTGACCTAAATGTCCTGAGGTCATAATGGGATTGGGATTTTCAAACAAGACTCAACGATGTTTCTTAGTCTCCCCTGATCAGGCTGAGCTCACGTGCCTGTGACAGATTTGATTTTATCCAGTAATCGTCACAAAGGGTTGGTACTAACCCAAGTGGGGGACCAGATGGGACAATGGGTAAGCTTAAAATGGACTCTTCCCCAAGTTGGTGAGTGAGGTGACATAAGCACACTGTCTTTAAACAAGAGCAGGTGCTGAAGCTAATGTCATGTCATTTTTTCGTTACCCCTCCCCTGTTAATCATCAGAAGAGAAGCTATAATTAAGGCACATCCCAGCCTCACATTAATAATCCTGTGACGAAATCAGCCACATTTTGGAGATTAATTTGAAAAGGATTGTTGTCTATAGGAGGTAATGGCTCATGAAGCCAACATGCTTGACCAAGAGTTGCACCAGCATGCAGTCTGCCCAAATGTGATGTGTTTACACTACACATGTTTTCCTGTGGGCATTGGGTTGGAGTCTGTTGACAAATACATACCTCAAACCTGTGGGGGAAGCATGACCACCCTAGGCATGATCAGCCAATCTGTATGTGCTGTGCTGAATCCTGACCTGGTTACAGCATAATGTTAAAATAACTATTAAATAAGGGTTATCTATTATTAGGCTTTCTGATCATGATTTTCAAATTGATCATTTACTATTGGGAGAACCACAGATAGATAGGCCTTGAAAAACCAAATCTAATGGTACCTCAATGAGTTATGTATCTCAATTCTAAGCTTAGTTATGTAAATTTGAGTGTCGTGACCTTTGGACTAAAATTTTCACAAAAGAGTGCTCACTGGAGGATTTTTTTGCGTCCTGGTCAAAATCTGGCCCAGATTATCAAAATTTTAGTGTTTTTTGAGACTATCTGTTTTGTTTATAAACGAACATCTTAGCAACCATACATCACTGCGATCGGGGTTGCAAGGCCTAACTGGTCATGTTATTTATTTTTTGACATGATGTCTGGTGACCTAATTAGGAAGTAAAAATGGCCGCTAATTATTTTGCTAATTAATTACTATTTCACAAATTAGCGTATGTTTTCTTAATTTTAGCTTTAAAAATTACAAGATGAATTTGGTATTGTGCGGAATAATGCTACAGACCTTATGGTCTCTTTGCTGTGTCAGTATGATGTGTGGTGACCTAATTAGCAATTAAAAATGGCCGCTAATTAATTACTATTTCACAAATTAGCCTACGTTTTCTAAATTTTAGCTTTAAAAATTACAAGATAAATTTGGTATTGTGCGGAATAATGCTACAGACCTTATGGTCTCTTTGCTGTGTCAGTATGATGTGTGGTGACCTAATTAGCAATTAAAAATGGCCGCTAATTAATTACTATTTCACAAATTAGCCTACGTTTTCTAAATTTTAGCTTTAAAAATTACAAGATAAATTTGGTATTGTGCGGAATAATGCTACAGACCTTATGGTCTCTTTGCTGTGTCAGTATGATGTGTGGTGACCTAATTAGCAATTAAAAATGGCCGCTAATTAATTACTATTTCACAAATTAGCCTACGTTTTCTAAATTTTAGCTTTAAAAATTACAAGATAAATTTGGTATTGTGCGGAATAATGCTACAGACCTTATGGTCTCTTTGCTGTGTCAGTATGATGTGTGGTGACCTAATTAGCAATTAAAAATGGCCGCTAATTAATTACTATTTCACAAATTAGCCTACGTTTTCTAAAGTTTAGCTTTAAAAATTACAAGATAAATTTGGTAGTGTGCGGAATAATGCTACAGACCTTATGGTCTCTTCGCTGTGTCAGTATGATGTGTGGTGACCTAATTAGCAATTAAAAATGGCCGCTAATTAATTACTATTTCACAAATTAGCCTACGTTTTCTAAATTTTAGCTTTAAAAATTACAAGATAAATTTGGTATTGTGCGGAATAATGCTACAGACCTTATGGTCTCTTTGCTGTGTCAGTATGATGTGTGGTGACCTAATTAGCAATTAAAAATGGCCGCTAATTAATTACTATTTCACAAATTAGCTTACGTTTTCTAAATTTTAGCTTTAAAAATTACAAGATAAATTTGGTATTGTGCGGAATAATGCTACAGACCTCAGTATGATGTGTGGTGACCTAATTAGCAATTAAAAATGGCCACCGATAATTATTGCAGTGATGAATAGTTGTTATGAGGTTCATTTAAAATAAAATTACTAAATTTGCATAAGTGTCAACAGATGAAAATGTACTAAACTAAAAGAGTTTTCTTTTCAGTTAGTAATCTTTATTAATATTATATAACATATATAATACATATGCATAATGTGGTAGAGTTTCTGGAATCAACAGGTGAATCAACAATCTTCTGTCTTCCAGAACCTGAAAAGAGAAAATAAAAAGATTACTAAATCTGAAAAAATAACAAAAATGCTGTAAAATAACATGAAGAATTTATACATTATTAATTGTGAACTGTAAATATGAGGAGAAAAGAAAAAGAAATTAAAGGTATATTTATTTTTAAAATGTTTTACATTATAATAAATTGATCTTAAAATTATAAAGATAGATAACATGAAGAAGTTATAAATTATTAATTATTAAATTTAAATCTGACAAGAAAAGAAACTGTCTCTGTGGCTAAGGGCTTGCGAACGTGGTTTGTGAGCCGTATACCCAGGTTCGAAACACAGTGGTGCTGGTTTTTTCGAAAAAGGTATAGAGGCCGGTCGTTCAGAAAGCAATGGCAAACTACTGAACGTAACACTTGCCTAGTACATCAACAGCAGCTGAAAATGCAACGTCCCGTAAGGGGTACGCAACAAATTTTTAATTTTAATATGTATTAAAAAACCTTTGTTTTACAGTATAATAAATAGATATTAAAACTATAAAGGTATAAATTCAACTCACCATAGAAAAATGTCCTTAATTAGAGAAATACTACCTCTGTTGGCGACTGACCTGTCTTGGCATTCAATATCTCTTCTGTCTTCCAGAACCTGAAAAGAGAAAATAAAAAGATTACTAAATCTGAAAAAATAACAAAAATGCTGTAAAATAACATGAAGAATTTATACATTATTAATTGTGAACTGTAAATATGAGGAGAAAAGAAAAAGAAATTAAAGGTATATTTATTTTTAAAATGTTTTACATTATAATAAATTGATCTTAAAATTATAAAGATAGATAACATGAAGAAGTTATACATTATTAATTATTAAATTTAAATCTGACAAGAAAAGAAACTGTCTCTGTGGCTAAGGGCTTGCGAACGCGGTTTGTGAGCCTGTATACCCGGGTTCGAAACACAGTGGTGCTGTTTTTTTCGAAAAAGGTATAGGGGCCGGTCGTTCAGAAAGCAATGGCAAACTACTGAACGTAACACTTGCCTAGTACATCAACAGCAGCTGATAATGCTAGTGTTGACTGCAACGTCCCGTAAGGGGTACGCAACAAATTTTTAAATTTTAATATGTATTAAAAAACCTTTGTTTTACAGTATTATTATGTTTTGCGTATCCTTTTACAGGACTTAGCTGTCAACAGCAGCATCTTTCAGCTGTCTGTTGATCTCTTGGCAAGATTACGCTCAGTAGTTTGCCATTGCTTTCTGAGCGGCCGGCTCAGTATCCGCAAGTCACGAGCGGGGGTCGAACCACCTCAGTTCTCGCTCCGCTGCGAGACTCTGCGTGATAAACGGGATTACAGAGAGAAAGTGTTGTAACCCCACAGCCAGAGAGACCGGCGTTTTACAGTATAATAAATAGATATTAAAACTATAAAGGTATAAATTCAACTCACCGTAGAAAAATGTCCTTAATTAGAGAAATACTACCTCTGTTGGTGACTGACCTGTCTTGGCATTCAATATCTCTTCTGTCTTCCAGAACCTGAAAAGAGAAAATAAAAAGATTACTAAATCTGAAAAAATAAAAAAATGCTGTAAAATAACATGAAGAATTTATACATTATTAATTAAAGGTATATTTATTTTAAAAATGTTTTACATTCTAATAAATTGATCTTAAAATTATAAAGATAGATAACATGAAGAAGTTATAAATTATAAATTATTAAATTTAAATCTGACGAGAAAAGAAACGGTCTCTGTGGCTAAGAGCTTGTGATCACGGTTTGTGAGCCTGTATACCCGGGTTCGAAACACAGTGGTGCTGGTTTTTTCGAAAAAGGTATAGGAAAGCAATGGCAAACTACTTAGCTTTTAGCGATGACCCACAGGAGTCTCCGAAACATTTAACTCGTAAACTGAGGACGCGGCCCAGAATCAAACCCACAACCTTCGGAGCATGAGTCAAACGGCTTGAACACTTCGCCACAGAGACTACCAAAGAAATATGTATAAAAATATAATCAGAAAGACAAGAATAAAAGCTAAACTGGTTGGAGATTTCAAAAACATTATATAACTTCTCTTAATTTAAATTATTATTTAACATATACAACTAAATTAAAATAAAATATGATGCCAGAGCTGAGTATACAAAGTGAGCGGACGGGTTTGAAAAATGACTTTATATATATAATATATCAACAATGGTTCAGCCACGTCACATGAATAATAATTATTAAATCAACAACACAAATTATCTGTAGAAATTATTTGATACTTTGTATATTATGATTCTAAATCCCCAGTGTTTTAATAAAACATACACTAGTAGGACTAGTCTGGATATGCTGGGATGCCGCCATTGTGAATTTTCCCTATTGTAAAGATGTAACCGGGTGGTCTCACAAAACATTTATTTTCTAAACCTTAGTATAACGAATCTTGTCAGAACCTCTTTAGTTATGTGTAGAAATGGATGCAGCATCCATAAATGCACAATAAAGTATAATTCTCTTGATAATTCATTTATCAATGAAAATAAAACTGTGAACCAGTCAATTAAATTTCAGCAATGGACCGTGGACAACTTTGAAAATTGACTTGACTTTCAAAAAATTATTATATATATATTATAATAAATAAAAATAAAATAAATATAAAGCAACAAAATAAATATTTAATAGAATATAAACGTATATTCATATTTTGTTTAGCTTCATGACTGTAAAGCTTCTTGATTATTAAAAGAGGCAGACAATGATCCAAAATGCCATGATTCTGACATTATAATGAATTTACAAAGTAGACACGACGACCTTGCTGAAATTAAAATTTTATTGTGAGTCACTAGCATAACGAATCTTGTTGAAAGTCAACATTTATATGTAAAATTGGATGCGCAGTTCAAAAATGCAGGTTAAATTAGGATATCTTTGATAATAAACAAGCCAAACTATAAACTTCCTTACCTTTGTCAAAAAACGGGGAATATCTTTCAAACAAGCCACTTTCAACCGCTCTCAAGCATGCAGGCATCAAGAATAACCTTTTGGCCCTCGTTAAAGTTGTCATTCGCAATTTTCATAAAAATAGTTTCGCATTTATCCAATAGGAAACACGACATGTTAATTTTCATATACTGCACTCACCAGCCACAGGAAGTCGTCTGTGAACCCAATGACCTTGAACTTTCTGAAAACAGCGTCCTTCCCTAGTTACGAAGTCCCTACTATTATCCTTGTTCAGTTGATTCTATCAATTTGTTAAAATAACTGTTTAAAGTTCATCTCATTTACATGTTTTTATTTTCTCCCTGTGTCTTAAGTGACCTTTGCTCTTGTTCTTATGATTCTCACCCTTTGTTATGATGACATGGAAGAACTGGCCAGAGAATTCAACACCAGTATCCAGAGGGGTCAGATCAAAGAGGAATGGCTACACACCTACTTGCTGCCGCTGCCAAAACTGAACAAAGACCACTCCAAGATAAGCGGCTACAGAATCATTACGATGCAGAACACTGCTGGCAAGCTACTGGAGAAAATTGTAGTACACAGACTTGCTTGTGACTTGGAACAACTCGGCTGTTTCCCGTCCACACTTGGAGGATACAGACGTAACAAAGAGTCATGGCTGAATGCGGCGGTCTTTGCTCAAGATGTTCACGAAGGATTTCAGGTCAGAGAAGAGACATGTGCGGCCGCCATAGACTGAGAGGACGCATACAATAGAGTATCCTTCGAGCACTTGATGCAAACCATCCTCAGACTGAAAGTGCACCCCCACCTTGTACGATGGATAGCTGCAATTCTGCTTCAAAGGAAGGTGGTGCTAAGATGCGGGAGTTGGTCTTCTGAGCCGATAATGATATGTCCAGGATTGCCGCAGGGTTCACCACTGTCACCAGTACTATTCAACGCGTATAACTGAATAACAGTTGGACATGAGGGGTAGGACTCTGTCATTTGCTGACGACATTCTCGTGTATCGACAGGGTCGAGATAGACAGGCGGTTGCCAATGATATGCAGAGTGAACTAGATCAAATTTTCTCATGGTGTGCTGATGCCGGTATCCTTGTCAACCCAGCAAAGGCTTAAGGATTACATGGTTCTCCCTAAACAACTATATTGTGAACACAGACCTGCCGGCAGTAAGAATGGATGGGAGCATTTTGAGTAGAACCCAGTCAATGACATATCTTGGCGTGAGGCTTGATCGTAGCCTATTCTTCAGCGATCGTGTCGATGATGTCATAACGAAAGCTCAAAAAGGTTTGTCAGCAATGAGAGTCATGGTGACTGCCAATATCGAGCAAAGACTCCTAATACTTCTGTTCCAAGAACTGGTGCTTTCACCCATCGATTATGCTCTGGCCATTCTCACTGTCAGCCCTACACAGATTGGAAGACTTGAAAAGATACAAAATGAAGCTTTAAAGCGAGCGAGCACAAAAAAAAAAGAACAAGAACAATAGTCACTTAACACAGGGAGAAAACCATAAAAACAAGAACAACGAAAGTTATTTTAACAAAGGGTGAGAATCATAAGATCAAGAACAATGGTCACTTAACTTAGAGAGCAAACCATAAAAACAAGAACAATGAGATGAATTTTTAAGTTATTTTAACAATGGGTTATCAGTTATCAGTTGGGGTATCTTCATTGCACTCCGGACAGGTTCATAGGTGTTCAGATCCTCCCCCCAGCATATGCATCAGCGTCTGGTGGCTAATAGTGCCAGTTCTGTGTTGGTTAACGAGGCACCTCGTTTTCCCGATGTACCTCTCGCATCTGGCCGTGCTGATTCTTACTCCCAAGTCTTTCATCCTGGACAGCAATGTGGATTCACTGACGTCAAAGTCCTCTGTTCTTGCCATATCTTTATGGGCATTAATAACATCGGCACGATCTATGGGCTGGCCATCTACAGGGTGTGCAGAGCCAGCTAGTTTATCAGCTCGTTCATTTCCCTCGACTCCCGCATGTCCCGAAGATGAAGGTGACTTTATGGACAACAGACTTCCGCAGCGACTCAGTCCACTGTCTACGTACAGATCCAGCTTCGACCTTCTGAATCATGCTCATTGAATCACTTAGTACACACACGTTGGTATAATGCTGTGATTCCAGCCATATGAAAGCCTGTGTAACTGCCATAACCTCCATCGTCATGCTGCTCGTGGTCATAGAGTGGGCACCACTGGATTCTTGAATGGTTCGGCCCGCTGAACGGGCTGTAAATGCCCACACACTTCTCTGCTGCTTTACAACAGATCCATCTGTATAGATGAGCACTTCGGGGCTATCTGAGTGTTCATATATGAGCGCGTTGACCTCCGCATTGACAGCGGCAGGGTTCTGCTCTCTGCACCGTCTGTCGAGTGTGATAATGCAGGAGAAAGTGCACTTAAAAGCTGGAGGCACTGGCACCCATTCCTTGCCGGGGTTGATACTGGTAAGACTGCAGACCTGTCTGATGACATCTTCCGCCCGACCCATCCATGATTTGTCCCTCGTTAGCCTGTCACCCTTTTCTCTGAATATAGTGTCATTCAGAGGGTGCTACTCATCTGCACTTATTTTTAAGTATGCACTAACTCTCCAGATCTTGATCCTGTGTTCCATTGTCGGGAAGTCAAGGAGGTATCTCATTGCTACACAGCTGGTGTCTCTCGTGCAGACCAAAATGATGCGCTTTAAACTCGAGCGTAGTCCATACACACTATTTATAGTACTGATGGACTGAATTTTGCGTGTGGATTAGCTTTATCTGTTAAGTGTCCCTCGCCATCAGGCGAATCCACTCTGACTTCAGAGGTACTTGTAATTTACATCCCCAAGTCAAAGACGATAGGTCAACACTTTAGTCCAACTGGCCGGTGTAGGGGTTAAAACCCTTACCTTGGCATTGGTACACCGGACATTAAGAACACGCGCTCTTATCCATTTGGCCATGCTGACCTACGTTCTTGTTCTTATGATTCTCACCCTTTGTTAAAATAACTTAAATGTTTGTCTCATTGTTCTTGTATTTATTATTTTTTCAATAAGTTAAGTGACCATTTTCCCTGTTCTTATGATGCTCTGTCTTTTTTTTTATTTTTAAATTCACATCATTGTTCTTGTTCTGTTGATTATCTCTGTGTATTAAAGTGACTATTTCTGTTCATTTCCTTGTTAGTATGTGCTTTTTAAAAATAACCAATAATCAGAATTTATCACATTGTTCTTGTTTTGTTGGTTTAAAAAAGATAAATAACAGTAAGAAATAAATCTATAGTTTTTTGCATTGTGCTTGTTCAGATGGCTGGCTGTCTGTGTTAAAATAATTTCAGGGCAAACTCAAGTTGTATTTTTGTTATATTCAGGTAATTCTACCGCACCTACATGGCCTAGGCAATATGATAGGACTCAGTCCAGACATGGCTCTAACAGCTTGTGACAACACTGACTTCCTACCCACAATCTTCTCATGCCTCACAAGTAATACTGACTTCATATAGAAAGAAGCCTTGTGGATTTTGGTCAATTTTATGGGTAGGTGGCGTCAGGTTTAAAGTAAGTAACATAAAAACGGCCTTCTTCCACACCTTGAGGCACATTGGGTATATGGTTCTGGCCTTAGTTTTTGGTCCTTCACTGGAGAGCTGCAGTGGTATAGCGGTTAGTATGCTTGCTGCCAAGACAGTGGTCAAAGTCTAATCTCCAGCATAACCAGGAGGATTTTTTCTGACCATTACAGTGATGGAGTCGACCCAGTGTCATAAGAAATGGGTACAATGTCATTTTCTGGCAAGAAAAAGTGATGAGGGAGTTGGCTCCCCATCCTCAGTCATGGCCTAGAATATGTGACGATCTAACACTTCACACTCCAATGGCAGTATCTGCTGTGTGACTGCCTTTATATGACCATATTTTGTAGATCTGAGGGGTAATGTGGTTAGCCTCACACATGCTGCCTTTATATGGCCATATTTTGTAGATCTGAGGGGTAATATGGTTAGCCTCACACCTGCTGCCTTTGTTTCCCACATTTCCTGGTACCTATTTTAGACTAGATCGACTTGTGAATCAAAGTCGTTAAAGAAATAGCCCCGCTTTAATTCGAATTTGAACATGTGATCACTTTGCTGCAAGCATGCATGCTAGCTACTGCACTACCACGGGTCCCAAAGTGTTGAATAGTAGAAATAGCATCCTGACCTGGGCTTTACCGTTACGCGGCCAAGACATCCAGATATTTACTTCTCTGCGTTCCCCTTGTTCTTTTTCCCCTAAATTTTGCCAGATGCCACCACGTAATGTAAGCGGCAACCCCACCTGCCTTGATATTTTTGGTTTCCCAGTTATTAAAACACATTTTAACATAAATATCAAACGTGTGGCAATGCAGAGGTGAAACAATATTAAGAGCTTGTTGCACAACACTAGTAAACAAATTACAGTACAATTATTGAGAATATGCACATTAATTTGAGTTATGGACCATTTTGCAGTCACTGGAAAAGAAATGGGGGATTTTGAACTTAAATGTTAAAGAAAAATTCATAGAAAACTAACATTCTACAAAATCTGGATATTGAAGAAAACTCGCACATAATCAGCATCAGGTCTTGGAAACTTAAATCTTCGGCATTTTTAAATGTCAGAGGCTTGGGAAGAACAGGGATGGAAGGTGTGGTTCCTAGAAGCAAAGGTTGGGGTCAACCAGCAAAATGATGGACACAGGACACTGCAGACAGCTTGGGCATGAACATGTGTGAGGGAGAACTGCCAAAGGATGGGAAATCTTGTTGACAAGTTGCGATGTCTTCTGCAAAGGAACTGCTACATGACTTTTTTTTTTATCATTGCCTTGCTTTGAACTCGAGTGATGTCCACATTGAACTAATTAATTTGTGTGTGAGTGAGGGTTAGTGCAGTTAATTACTATTGCCATGTACCTCGCCATCAGGCTAACCCACTCTGACTTCTGGAGTACTTGTAATTTATGTCCCCAAGTCAAGGATGAGACATCATTTTAGTTTTTAAGACATCAGTCTTAGTTTGCTTTCAACTTGAAAAGACCAATTTCACAGTGTGGAATATATGATAGTATAATGAACCTGTGGGTCGTATATTTCTCCTTGATCCAGGAGTTGCGGATTGAATGTCTAGCCTTCATGGATAAGAACAAGAAACTAGGATGCCCTATTCATTCATTTACATACAAGACTGATACTGTGTTATAATCAGTAACTGTCATTTATGTCTATCTGTATTATTAAATTAATATACTTTACACATCAACTTTTATACATTTATTTATACTTCCATACTGACAATAATATCAAGCTTGGAACTGTTTTGAAAGATAGGCCCACAGGTTTAGGCCACATCAACAATAACCACGAGTCTTCTGCACGCAGTCCTGCCAACACTTGGGTATCCAAGAAATTTCAAATTCCCTTGATCTTTCAACTGATAAATGGCCCTTGACTCCATGCTATTTGTTTAAAAGCCCATAGCAGTTAGAAATTAAAAAAAGGTCAACTAAGCCTTTTCTTCTTCTTTTGATCAACCACTTTTGCCATGAAGCATCACAGAGAGGAGGGAGATGTAATTTTCTATTTTTTGTCTGTCTTGTTGCATGTGCTAATGTCTTATTTGATTGTTTTCATTGTCTCTTTTACTGCATCTAGCAGACTCTAGCTTCTCTTGGGCACCTCCAGGCATTTCACCAACTTAAAAAGAACATTAGAATGAAAACTTAAAAGATATTATTCATTCTATCTAAATGTCCAAACCATATAATTCTTTGTTGTTCTATGAAGTCACTTCCAAGCTAGAAAAACTATCCACACAAAGAATATTTATAGCATATGTGTATCCAGTGTCCACACATTTTGGATTCTTGCTGTATCATGTAGTTCATGCACTGTGTTGAGTTTCTCACTGTGTGATCTGTGAGGAAAAGACTGAGTACTCATGGAGTTATCTGAGGGTGCAGTCAAGGTTATCTTGTACAAAGCAAACCAAGAAATAACAGTTAAGCATATTGCTTCAGCCCTGTCTAGAGAGGGTGGGGATCAGAGATACAAGGTAAACCTGTCAGACAGAATTTATGCTGGAATGTTGGTCAGAGGGAGTAAACAAACACAATACAACTGTCAGGACAAACAGATATGACAACAGGACACACACAGCTGACGTCAGGACAAGTAGAGCTAACGTCAGACCAGAGCTAAACTCAGGACAAAAAGAAGCAAGATCAGACCACATACCACGCAGTCTCCCCCTTGCAGCCTACCTCGTTATATAAAATCTATGCCTTCTGGGCATGGGTTTGGAGATTGATGACAATGAAAAAACTAAAGCCTGTGAATACATGATCAGCCTCAGCTGAATCCCTGTCAGCCTGTATGTGCTTTGCTGAATTATGACCTGCTGACATCTTATCATGCCATTCCACAGATGTGAAGATGCAGTACCAATCTGACACACCCCACAGCTTTCTGAGTTATCAGAGGGGAAGTGGAGTTCTGTAATAGCCCATGTGGAATTTGTTCTTTAGTATCGGGTTGAGGGGAAAGTCTTTACACAGACCTCTCTCTGTTAGATCAGCCCCTCTTCAGGGCTCACACAACCTAGATATCAGTGCATGGGACTTGAGAGCAGGCTTTCCGAGTATTCACAACCAACCACCAACAGTCTACCATCTATCTCTCAATAGCAGATAACTCAAACATTGGGATTGATTGATTGATTGATTTAGGAACCGACATCACAGCATTCAGGACATTCCCATTGGGATTAGTAAGCTAGTTAGTCGAGCAGGTCATCCTCATTGTATGACGAACTATTAGTCCATAAGTGTCCAGCTGCTCCTCTCCTCAGTGTCTCCCTCAGCGTGTAGTGACTGACGACACCAGTTCTGTGTTCGTTGACTACCCATCTTTGGCTTCTCACATGGTGCTCTAGTCTAAGCTTGACCCTGTTTGACTAGTTCTGTGTTGGTTGACTACCCATCTTTGGCTTCTCACATGGTGCTCTAGTCTAAGCTTGACCCTGTTTGACTAGTTCTGTGTTGGTTGACTACCCATCTTTGGCTTCTCACATGGTGCTCTAGTCTAAGCTTGACCCTGTTTGACTAGTTCTGTGTTGGTTGACTATCCATCTTTGGCTTCTCACATGGTGCTCTAGTCTAAGCTTGACCCTGTTTGACTAGTTCTGTGTTGGTTGACTATCCATCTTTGGCTTCTCACATGGTGCTCTAGTCTAAGCTTGACCCTGTTTGACTAGTTCTGTGTTGGTTGACTACCCATATTTGGCTTCTCACATGGTGCTCTAGTCTAAGCTTGACCCTGTTTGACTAGTTCTGTGTTGGTTGACTACCCATCTTTGGCTTCTCACATGGTGCTCTAGTCTAAGCTTGACCCTGTTTGACTAGTTCTGTGTTGGTTGACTATCCATCTTTGGCTTCTCACATGGTGCTCTAGTCTAAGCTTGACCCTGTTTGACTAGTTCTGTGTTGGTTGACTATCCATCTTTGGCTTCTCACATGGTGCTCTAGTCTAAGCTTGACCCTGTTTGACTAGTTCTGTGTTGGTTGACTACCCATCTTTGGCTTCTCACATGGTGCTCTAGTCTAAGCTTGACCCTGTTTGACTAGTTCTGTGTTGGTTGACTATCCATCTTTGGCTTCTCACATGGTGCTCTAGTCTAAGCTTGACCCTGTTTGACCAGTTCTGTGTTGGTTGACTACCCATCTTTGGCTTCTCACATGGTGCTCTAGTCTAAGCTTGACCCTGTTTGACTTGATGTTCGTGCATCTTGGTTGAAGTCGCAGGATTAGGATTAACAAGTACACTTTCTTTCAAGAAGCCATGTTGTGACACTGATTTCTAGGGCAGTGGTTCTCAATCAACTGGTGGAATCCCCCAGGGATTAAGATTATTTCTAGATTGCATTAATACAAGAACCGTTTACTTGATATTGTTTTTCCCTCCATACTTTACGGTTAACGTACTTCTCGCCCTTCTGAAATTTGTTTTATAACGTAAGTAGACCCACAAATAACATTTTATGTAGACGTCTGTTGTTGCGTATCCCTTACAGAACGTTGCAGTCAACACCAGCATTTTGAGCTGCTGTTGATGTACTAGGCAAGTGTTACGTTAAGTAGTTTGCCATTGCTTTCTGAACGACCGGCCCCTTTACCTTTTTTGAAAAAACCAGCACCGCTGTGTTTCGAACCCGGGTATACGGGCTCACAAACCACGTTTGCAAGCCCTTAGCATGTGTGATTAAATTTAGCTTCCATATTTACATATACTGTGTAGGGGTGGGGGGATTTATAGGGATGAATTACGAAGGGGGGGGGGGGGGGAGAATGACACTCTGAACATATAGTAAAGTGCATGGGCCAAAAACGGTTGAGAACCACTGCTGTAGGGGTTTCCTCTTGCTTTGTTTTGTCTGACCCAGTCCTCCCTCTCTCCCATTACAACAGGGATGTCATTGCAGAGATTCCCATACTTATGAGTCATGTAGCTTTGTTCATTTGGATGATGACGACAGATGTTGATCAGAATTACTAACAACAGTGATGTTGAGTAGTCCACAAAAGTCAAGCAGTCGATAGATAATTATTAGTTATAGTTTCAAGTTTGTGACAGGAGGAAGAGGATCTCTTTATAGAGGGTATGGCAGATGTCACTGACCCAGTTTGGTTACTTCCAAGAAGGAAAGAATGGCAGGTACTCGTCTTTACAGATGACTAGAACATATGATAGTATAGATAACTAATCTCCGTGGCGATGTGGTCAAGCTGTTTTGACTTGAGTTCCGAAGGTTGTGGGTTCGATTACGGGCCGCGTCCTTCAGTTCATCTCATGTCATCTCATCATGTTCCTCTTGTACCTTGCGGTGTCGAGATGAAGTATAAACTTCGTGAGAGTGTCAGAGTGAAATTTTTCGGAGACTCCTGTGGGTCGTCGCTAGAGCTACGGAGTTCATGCTTTGTGCGACGCTTTCCGCACTGCGGAAAGAGACCGAGCCATATGGGATCAAACCCGGTGCAATGAAGTTGACCCTGGCGACTTTTAAGATAACAAGTAAACTTGAAAACTTTGTGACAGCTGGCAAAATTAATAGAAAAAGAGTAACAAAGGCAAAGAAATAAATAGCGGTATGGCTTGGCTACATGGCATAATTGGTGGAATAACACAGACCTGATACAAGACTGCTGATCGTGTGAGATGGCAAGCTATCATCATTCACACTTACCAACATGGCACATGATGATGATGATGATTCCAGGTTGAAAAGTATTTTGAATGAATGTATTTTTACTGTCTTTAGGCGCTGTACCTGTTGGATGCCTCTTCGAAAGTGTCCACATGGATGTGTCGGTACTTCGTTGAACATAAGGCAGTGAACTTACTTGTTCAGTTGCTTGCTAACCCAAGGCTGAAGGTTCTAGAAGCAGCCCTGGACATTCTAGTGTATCTTGTTACTGGAACCGAACAGGTTTGTGATGTCACCATATTGCAGTGTTTCTTCTTTTGCATTCATTTGATTTTTTTTGTTTTGGATGAAATTGCGTTTATAGCAAAGCTGCGATATTTACACCTTAGTTTTTTTTTTCATTTGTTGTTATTTTATGTTCTATTCAATTATATTTTTAAATATATTTTTATTAACACGCCACTCATCAAAGAAATTATTGCTGGTTCATTTCACTATGGAGCTGCAGTGACACACTGCTAGTTTACTTGTCTGCCGGTTGAAACCCCTCTTCAGGTGGAATTTCTTTGTTTTTAATCACATTGCTTCAGGGCTGGTCTAGCCAAATAAACTGACCAACCACATCACTGGTCAAGAGCCATGTGACACAAGAGATACATATTATTATATTATTTGGGAGCTGCGGTATTGGAAGTGGCCAGCCTGCTTGCCTGGCAGCCCAGTGGTCACATGTTCAAATTAACATCCAAGACAGGGATTGTTTTTCATTGACCTAGGCTACCAGGTTGGCCCAGCCTTAAAGTGGGTACCAGAGAATTTTCTCGGAAGTAAACGCAGCTGGCATCAGAGGCTAGCACTCTGGCCTGTTGACCCAGAGGTCATGGTTTTTAAATTGAATGGAGGCAGTTGTTAAAGCTGGACTAGGCTCCCAGGTCGACCCCGCCAACAATGGGTGCCAGGAAATGTCTTGAGAAGTAAAGGCAGCTGCCGTGATATTGACCACATTGAGTGCTGGCCTAAAAATATGGACTAGCACCATATATCCAATAGCCTCATGGCGTGAACAGCTTACTTTGCTGTTGTTTGTTTTCCTCCCTTTCCTCCTGTTTTGGACACATGTTAATAAAATATGTAAGTGGGAACTTGTGGTCAAGAAGAGAATAGTGATGGCCAACATGACAGTAAAGAAAATCAAACATATGTCTACAATTACGCTGGTCATAATATGTTTTATATATACTTCATTATTATATGACACAATGAATTAGCAGCTGGACGGCAAGGACTTTGATATATGGCTGTATAGAAGTATTGGAAGAATCATGTAAACAGAGGAAAAGACAGAGATATATTAGAGAACTTGTGTATGAAGACAACCTTAAAGAATAGCTAAGATGGGATAGAGAAGCAACAAGTATAGAATTTTCTTCAACATGCTTCATATTGCTGGTTCCATGGCAAAGGAGTTACGGATGCAGTTCGTGAACCCGCGTCCGAAGCACAGCTGCATGTGATTTGGCAACTGACTGCATTAGTTGGGTGTTTTTTTACAAAATGATATGGGTGCTGGTCATTCAAAAAACAGTGGCAAACTACTGAACATAAACTTTCCAAGAAATCACAACAGCAAAAAAAAAAATGCAACGTCCTGTAAGGGATATGCAACTAACTTGTTTATGCTTCATATTGCGTTGTGTAAACTGAAAACATTAAGCTAGATAAACATGAATATGTTTCTGTTGTTCCAGGGAATGACAGCATTACTAGCTGCTGATGGATTGGCTCAGCTACAGGCAGCAGCTCTCGAGGAAAGTATCCCCCACTTGAAGGAGACGATCAGTACACTTCTCCAGTCTCTACAGACACAAGAAGCTTCATGAATATGCATTTTTATTTGTCAAGTTTTAATTTTGTCATGTCCATTGAGGTTTGAACCCCAGTCATAAGAGAAAAAGAGGGACTTGGTAGTACAGTGGCTAGCAAGGTTGCTTGTCAGTCTGGTGGCCGTGTGTTCAAATCTCCATGAGGTGAAATTTGTGTAATTGAACTGGACTCCCAGGTTGAGCCAGTCTAAAATGGGTGTCAAGAAATTAGCTGGGAAGTCAAGGGGCTTGGGGAGATATTCACCCACATCAGCCATTGGGTGCCAGTTGGGGAGATATTCACCCACATCAGCCATTGGGTGCCAGTTGGGGAGATACTCACCCACATCAGCCATTGAGTGCCAGTTGGGGAGATATTCACCCACATCAGCCATTGGGTGCCAGTTGGGGAGATATTCACCCACATCAGCCATTGGGTGCCAGTTGGGGAGATATTCACCCACATCAGCCATTGGGTGCCAGTTGGGGAGATATTCACCCACATCAGCCATTGGGTGCCAGATGTGGAGATATTCACCCACATCAGCCATTGAGTGCCAGTTGGGGAGATATTCACCCACATCAGCCATTGAGTGCCAGTTGGCGAGATATTCACCCACATCAGCCATTGAGTGCCAGTTGGCGAGATATTCACCCACATCAGCCATTGGGTGCCAGTTGGCGAGATATTCACCCACATCAGCCATTGAGTGCCAGTTGGTGAGATATTCACCCACATCAGCCATTGAGTGCCAGTTGGCGAGATATTCACCCACATCAGCCATTGGGTGCCAGTTGGGGAGATATTCACCCACATCAGCCATTGGGTGCCAGTTGGGGAGATATTCACCCACATCAGCCATTGAGTATCAGTTGGGGAGTTATTCACGCGCATCAGCCATTGGGTGCCAGTTGGGGAGATATTCACCCACATCAGCCATTGAGTGCCAGTTGGGGAGATATTCACCCACATCAGCCATTTGGGGAGATATTCACCCACATCAGCCATTTGGGGAGATATTCACCCACATCAGCCATTGAGTGCTAGTTGGGGGGGATATTCACCCACATCAGCCATTAAGTGCCAGTTGGGGAGATATTCACCCACATCAGCCATTGGGTGCCAGTTGGGGAGATATTCACCCACATCAGCCATTGAGTGCCAGTTGGGGGGATATTCACCCACATCAGCCATTGAGTGCTAGTTGGGGGGGATATTCACCCACATCAGCCATTGGGTGCCAGTTGGGGAGATATTCACCCACATCAGCCATTGAGTGCCAGTTGGCGAGATATTCACCCACATCAGCCATTGAGTGCTAGTTGGGGGGGATATTCACCCACATCAGCCATTAAGTGCCAGTTGGGGAGATATTCACCCACATCAGCCATTGGGTGCCAGTTGGGGAGATATTCACCCACATCAGCCATTGAGTGCCAGTTGGGGAGATATTCACCCACATCAGCCATTGAGTGCCAGTTGGGGAGATATTCACCCACATCAGAGTGCCAGTTGGGGAGATATTCACCCACATCAGCCATTGAGTGCCAGTTGGGGAGATATTCACCCACATCAGCCATTGAGTGCCAGTTGGGGGGGGGGGATATTCACCCACATTAGCCATTGAGTGCCAGTTGGGGGGGGGATATTCACCCACATCAGCCATTGAGTGCTAGTTGGGGGGATATTCACCCACATCAGCCATTGAGTGCCAGTTGGGGAGATATTCACCCACATCAGCCATTGGGTGCCAGTTGGGGAGATATTCACCCACATCAGCCATTGAGTGCCAGTTGGGGAGATATTCACCCACATCAGCCATTGAGTGCCAGTTGGGGAGATATTCACCCACATCAGAGTGCCAGTTGGGGAGATATTCACCCACATCAGCCATTGAGTGCCAGTTGGGGAGATATTCACCCACATCAGCCATTGAGTGCCAGTTGGGGGGATATTCACCCACATCAGCCATTAAGTGCCAGTTGGGGAGATATTCACCCACATCAGCCATTGGGTGCCAGTTGGGGAGATATTCACCCACATCAGCCATTGAGTGCCAGTTGGGGAGATATTCACCCACATCAGATATTGAGTGCCAGTTGGGGAGATATTCACCCACATCAGCCATTGAGTGCCAGTTGGGGCGGGGGGATATTCACCCACATTAGCCATTGAGTGCCAGTTGGGGGGGGGGGGGGGATATTCACCCACATCAGCCATTGAGTGCTAGTTGGGGGGATATTCACCCACATCAGCCATTGAGTGCCAGTTGGGGAGATATTCACCCACATCAGCCATTGGGTGCCAGTTGGGGAGATATTCACCCACATCAGCCATTGGGTGCCAGTTGGGGAGATATTCACCATCAGCCATTGGGTGCCAGTTGGGGAGATATTCACCCACATCAGCCATTGAGTGCCAGTTGGGGAGATATTCACCCACATCAACCATTGAGTGCCAGTTGGGGAGATATTCACCCACATCAGCCATTTGGGGAGATATTCACCCACATCAGCCATTTGGGGGGATATTCACCCACATCAGCCATTTGGGGAGATATTCACCCACATCAGCCATTGAGTGCTAGTTGGGGGAGATATTCACCCACATCAGCCATTGAGTGCCAGTTGGGGAGATATTCACCCACATCAGCCATTGAGTGCTAGTTGGGGGGATATTCACCCATATCAGCCATTGAGTGCCAGTTGGGGAGATATTCACCCACATCAGCCATTGAGTGCTAGTTGGGGGGAATATTCACCCACATCAGCCATTAAGTGCCAGTTGGGGAGATATTCACCCACATCAGAGTGCCAGTTGGGGAGATATTCACCCACATCAGCCATTGAGTGCTAGTTGGGGGAGATATTCACCCACATCAGCCATTAAGTGCCAGTTGGGGAGATATTCACCCACATCAGCCATTTGGTGCCAGTTGGGGAGATATTCACCCACATCAGCCATTGAGTGCCAGTTGGGGAGATATTCACCCACATCAGCCATTGAGTGCCAGTTGGGGAGATATTCACCCACATCAGCCATTAAGTGCCAGTTGGGGAGATATTCACCCACATCAGCCATTGGGTGCCAGTTGGGGAGATATTCACCCACATCAGCCATTGGGTGCCAGTTGGGGAGATATTCGCCCACATCAGCTATTGAGTGCCAGTTGGGTAGATATTCACCCACATCAGAGTGCCAGTTGGGGAGATATTCACCCACATCAGCCATTGAGTGCCAGTTGGGGAGATATTCACCCACATCAGCCATTGAGTGCCAGTTGGGGGGGATATTCACCCACATTAGCCATTGAGTGCCAGTTGGGGGGGGGGGGGGATATTCACCCACATCAGCCATTGAGTGCTAGTTGGGGGGATATTCACCCACATCAGCCATTGAGTGCCAGTTGGGGAGATATTCACCCACATCAGCCATTGGGTGCCAGTTGGGGAGATATTCACCCACATCAGCCATTGGGTGCCATTTGGGGAGATATTCACCCACATCAGCCATTGAGTGCCAGTTGGGGAGATATTCACCCACATCAACCATTGAGTGCCAGTTGGGGAGATATTCACCCACATCAGCCATTTGGGGAGATATTCACCCACATCAGCCATTTGGGGAGATATTCACCCACATCAGCCATTGAGTGCCAGTTGGGGAGATATTCACCCACAACAGCCATTGAGTGCCAGTTGGGGAGATATTCACCCACATCAGCCATTGAGTGCCAGTTGGGGAGATATTCACCCACATCAGTCATTGGGTGCCAGTTAGTTCAAAATAGATGGCTAGCACCATATAGCCAATATCGCTCAGTGTGAAAAGGGTATCCTTTACTTTTTAACCACAGAGAAAAGACTTCACATTTCATAAGGTCTAACTAACAACAGGTGGGAGAGAGAAGACCAGAGGACGGGTCAGCTGTTTAAGAACTCACCTCGCAGTCTCTAAGAGGAGCTCCTGCATAGATTCCTGAGAGTTGGGAATCGTGCACAGAATGTAGTAATGATCAGTAATGTATGGCTGCTGGTTTTCTAGTGACTGCCGCTTCCATCGCTAAATTAACTGTATTTTCCGTGGACTTTTATGTTGGCATTCTGACGGCAGCATTATGCACAGTGTAACTGTGTGGGCTGTTAGCTTACTGAGACTCCTGTCTGCTCCACTTTTCACATATGGCATTCTGTGTTATATTCACTGGCACAGGAACGAAGCATAATGGGGACGACCCGTTGCCGTGAAGTTGGAACCATGACTAACTAACTAACAACATGTGGAAGAACCTTTTCATAAGGTCTAACTAACAACGGGTGGAAGAACTGTTCATAAGGGCTAACTAAGAACAGGTGGAAGAACTGTTCATAAGGTCTAACTAACAACAGGTGGAAGAACTGTTCATAAGGTCTAACAAACAACATGAGGAAGAACCTTTTCATAAGGTCTAACTAACAACGGGTGGAAGAACTGTTCATAAGGTCTAACTAACAACGGGTGGAAGAACTGTTCATAAGGTCTAACTAACAACATGTGGAAGAACCTTTTCATAAGGTCTAACAACAGGTGGAAGAACTTGTCATAAGGTCTAACTAACAACATGTGGAAGAACTGTTCATAAGGTCTAAATAACATGTGGAAGAATTACTCTGTGTGGTCTCTGGTGGACAAAAGTAGGTGGTTTGAATGTGTGTATTCTAATACTGGTCATATCTTACCCTTATATAGAAGTGTTATGAAACAGTGGTGCATGTAACACTTGAGGTGTTGTCAAGTGTTGTGGTGGGAAGATTTCAGCACAATCAAAGATTATATTGTGTGTTATAATTCTTTGACTGGGTAATTAGTTTTGAGTAATTAGAAATCAAAATAAGAGTCTGTCAGTTCATATTTGTTTGATCACTGATGTCTTATTGATAAAGGATTTATATTTGTGTTAATTATATTTTTAAAATATCATTCATGTTAAAAAAAAGGTATAAAAATGACATTACTGTTAAATGAGTGTTGTAATATTGTCTAATGGTTGCTCTTTGGTTTATGTTGTATTATCTTGTTTACTCTATGATTTATGTTGTATTGTTATCTTGTGTTTACTCTATGATTTATGTTGTATTGTTATCTTGTGTTTTACTCTATGATTTATGTTGTATTGTTGTCTAGTGGTTGTTCTTTGATTTATTTATTTATTTAGTGGTTGCTCTTTGGTTTACATTGTATTGTTTTGTGGTTGCTCTTTGGTTTATGTTGTATTGTTGTCTAGTGGTTGCTGTGATTTATGTTGTATTGTTGTGTAGTCATTGCTCTTTGCTTTATGTTGTATTATTGTCTAGTGGTTGCTCTTTGATTTATGTTGTATTGTTGTTGTGGTTGCTCTATGCTTTATGTGCTGAAGACTCGTTTTTGTTGTTGATGTGGCCTTCACCTGTGGACCTGTCTGTCTTATCCTGTGCGCCTATATGTCTGATCAAACTCCCATCCTCAGTCAAAACAGACATAATCGCAGTGACTCAAATATGGGCGATGTGATGATCTAACAGTTTAATCAGTCAGATGACAATGAGTGTTGAACATACCTACTGACACAGCAAAGTTGAGATGTCTACACAAGTGAAAACTTATCATTATGGCATGATATCTCAAAACACAGCTGCCGCAGAATTGATAAGGGGTTGGGCTGATTGTCATGAACGTGGTCAAAGAATCGACACCTGCATTCAACATCCATCTGTTCTTCCGTGCATTCAGGCCTACAAAATGTGATGACCCTATCATATCACAGACCGACAGCAGGTTTCTGCTTTGGGGGTCTTTTTTTTTTTTTTCAAAATATCAGAATTCTATCCCGCCTGACTACTAGACATCCACGTCAGTAACCAGCTGCTGTCCGTATCCACAAGAAGTCGCCCTCAATTCACACACGTCCTCGCTTTAAGTAGTGTTTGTGGGCTGCAGTCACTTGTTTCATCTGTTTTATGCCAAGGGACACTTTCTGTGTGCTGTTTTACGCCAAGGGACACTATCTATGTGCTGGTTTATGCCATGAGATACTATCATCCACATGGCATGGGACACGCTTCACCAGGCAAGAATGAACATTTGTCGTCCCAATCTTTAGAGACATCTTTTTTGTGCTTATGAATTTTGACCAGCAATGCACAGAGTCGAATCCTGTTGACGTAATTCAGAGATCAATGCCCTCATTAATGACCACTGTGACAATGAGGATGTAGTTATACCAGACAGACGGATCGGTTGTTAAGTGAATGTAGTTATACCAGACACACGAATCGGCTGTTAAGTGAATGTAGTTATACCAGAATCAGACGAATCGGCTGTTAAGTGAATGTAGTTATACCAGACACAGACGAATCGGTTGTTAAGTGAATGTAGTTATACCAGAATCAGACAAATCGGCTGTTAAGTGAATGTAGTTATACCAGACACAGACGAATCGGTTGTTAAGTGAATGTAGTTATACCAGACACAGACGAATCGGTTGTTTAGGGAATGTAGTTATACCAGACACAGATGAATCGGTTGTTAAGTGAATGTAGTTATACCAGACACAGACGAATCGGTTGTTAAGTGAATGTAGTTATACCAGACACAGACGAATCGGTTGTTAAGTGAATGTAGTTATATCAGACACAGACGAATCGGTTGTTAAGTGAATGTAGTTATACCAGACACAGACGAATCGGTTGTTTAGGGAATGTAGTTATACCAGACACAAACGAATCGGTTGTTAAGTGAATGTAGTTATACCATACACAGACGAATCAGTTAAGTGAATGTAGTTATACCAGACACAGACGAATCGGTTGTTAAGTGAATGTAGTTATACCAGACACAGATGAATCGATTGTTAAGTGAATGTAGTTATACCAGACAGACGAATCGGTTGTTAAGTGAATGTAGTTATACCAGACACAGACGAATCGATTGTTAAGTGAATGTAGTTATACCAGACACAGATGAATTGGTTGTTAAGTGAATATAGTTATACCAGACACAGACGAATCAGTTGTTAAGTGAATGTAGTTATACCAGACACAGACGAATCGGTTGTTCAGCATCAAAGGTGCCATGGACCCTTTCAGCATGGTCATATGGCAGAAATGTTTCAGAAGCCACCAATGCTTTTGCTATAACCACAATGGAAACCTTCCTAGCCAAACTACACCCATGCTCGCATACTAAGTGATCCATTGTGCATGATGAAGAAAGTTGACAGTTTTTCCCACGGGCATTGATTGATCCCAAACAAAGATGTAGAATTTAAGTTTCTATTTTCCTACCACTATATACAAGTGTTGTAGGCAATAAAATGGCGAATATGCTGGCCAAAACTTTAATAGCAAAACGAATGTCAAATGTTCAATTGTTTTTCCTTCTAGTGAATATCATTAATTTAGTACAGAGCACAATAATAATAATGTGACATGCCAGTAAGTGTTCATGAATCACCATCATTCACAATCTCCGGACTTTGATCAGGTCTGTGTTACTTAGTTATTTGTTGCGGTATCATAGTCCGTAGGTGCTCAGATCAGATTTCCTGTTCCAAAATAGTTTTGACTCACCTGTTTATGAATTTTCTTATTTACTTGAATGTTAAATCAGTTGCCTTTCATAAAAAAAGAAGACCCAAATCAAGTCTGAATTTTTTGCCCACCTTCAGGCGTCAATATGAATTAATTTATTAATCGAAAAGAAAGCAGCAGTCAACTCAAGCTTGTTGGCATCCCGATAACATGTGTAAGTCTGTTAACGAAACATACGAGACAACAGTTGCTTTTCTGGTCGAGTAAACCACATGATCTTTCTCAGAGCAAACAGCACATAACAGTCAGAACTGTCTTTTATACAGATTTCAGCTGGTCCCGTCATTCTGCTCAAACATGGACTGGCAGAGCAGACAACTGAACATATTGGGAATTGTCACTTGCAGACTGAACATATTGGGAATTGTCACTTGCAGACTGAACATATTGGGAATTGTCACTTGCAGACTGAACATATTGGGAATTGTCACTTGCAGACTGAACATATTGGGAATTGTCACTTGCAGACTGAACATATTGGGAATTGTCACTTGCAGACTGAACATAATGGGAATTGTCACTTGCAGACTGAACATATTGGGAATTGTCACTTGCAGACTGAACATATTGGGAATTGTCACTTGCAGACTGAACATATTGGGAATTGTCACTTGCAGACTGAACATATTGGGAATTGTCACTTGCAGACTGAACATATTGGGAATTGTCACTTGCAGACTGAACATCGGCCTGTAGAAACAAACACTAACACAAAGCTGTTTTGGGAGTCTTGAGCTGTTTTCTTTTACTACGGTCCTTCCTAGTCTGGAGCAGACATCGGCAATCATGACTTTCCGTCATCAGATATATGGCCGAATGGAACAGAACGCGCATTATTAAACATCCGGTGTGTTGATGCCGAGTTAAGAGGTTGAACTCCTACGCCAAACAGTTGGACTAAAATGTTGACTTCTCGTCCTTGACATGGGGACTCTTTTTCTTTATCTCTGTCACATCTTCCAGCAGGTGTCACTATGTGACTAGATATTCAAAACGATTTTTTATGCCTGTACTATATATGAAGCATATTGGAGTGTATGCTGTCTTAGAAACAACCAATTATTCAATTTGATAATGTTATTGATAATTTCTTTCTTCCTGCTCTCCACAACCTTAACTAGAATGGATTCTAGACTACTTTCAGACTGCTTTTAAAATTGTATGATTAGTAATCTCAAAATATTTTGACTTCTCCTCTCTCTCTCTCTCTCTCTCTCTCTCTCTCTCTCTCTCTCTCTCTCTCTCTCTCTCTCTCTCTCTCTCTCTCTCTCTCTCTCTCACACACACACACACACACGCACACACATACATATAGATATATTTAGATTGCAATGTAGACAAAGATTGTGAAACCAACGAATATTAACATTAGAAGACAAGATGGGCTTTCATAGCACTGTGAAATTTGTGAAGTCACAGGAAATTTAAACTGCAACAAACTTAGAATATTTATCTCCAATGTTATTAACGCTTTATGCAATAGAAACATGGCGAACGACTAAAAGAATGACTTGTATAACTATAAACATTTACTCATTGGAGACTGAACAGAATAGTGGCACTAAAATAGAATGACAATCACCAATGTGGAGCCCATGTAGATAATTAAACAGATGCCACTGAACGAAGAGGCGAGAAGATGGATAGGACACAAATTGAGATGATCTTACGGTAGTATAACTAGACACTACCTTGCCTGGGGCCCAAATGGCGAACAAAATAATGGGAGACAGAGTAGACGGAGAAGAGAATTCAAGACAGAGTGGGGAGGACATGGGCGGATTTGCTTCAGATAGCTAAAGATAGGGTGGCTTGAGGTTAGCTGGTTGATGATCTATACACAAGTGAGGTACAAAAGTCATCAGAAGAATACAAGTGTTGGTATTAATCGCTTCTTGGTGATAATTCTTTAGGCTTGCTGTGATTAAATGCTTCGTGATATCTTCGTTAACACCGGGAGTATCCGGCCTTTGTCCTGTGTCTTCATGTTGCACGTGTACACGTTCCTGTCTGTCCATGTCTTCTTGTTGTCCACCTCTTGATGTTGTCCACTTTTATGTTACCGTCTTCAACTTACACGCATCGCCTACACAATAGAACGACAGGGACATCAGTGTGGAACATCGACACAACAAGGACATTGGTGTGGAACATCGACACAACAAGGACATTAGTGTGGAACATCGACACAACAAGGACATCAGTGTGGAACATCGACACAACAAGGACATTAGTGTGGAACATCGACACAACAAGGACATTAGTGTGGAACATCGACACAACAAGGACATTAGTGTGGAACATCAACACAACACGGACATTATTGCGGAACATCGACACGACAAGGACATCAATGTGAAACAAGGACATCGATATGGCAAGGACGTCAATAGGAACATCAGCTCGGCACGGAATATTTAGTTCACCACCTACTCTCAAAGAAAGTCGCAGAGACACTATGGCTTTAGTTCTAAGATAAACTCTACCTAACTGGACTACAAGATCTTGTACATCTGCCGTGTTCACTCCAGCTGGGCTACCAAGCCCCGCACACCAATCACATTCCGTTACACTACAGCTGGTCGCACTTTCGCACATCAGTCACGTAAAACTCCAGTTGTGCTACTAGGTTTGGCATAAGTCATATCAACTCCAGCTAGGCTACCACCAGATCTCACTCGGACTGGGCTACCAGGACTGGCATCAGTCACATCACATTCCAGCTGGGCTAAGAGGTATCACACAGTCACATCACACTTCAGCTGGGCTACGAGGTCTAGCATCACTCATCTCACACTCCAGCTGGGCTACGAGGTATCACAAATTAATCATATCACACTCCAGCTGGGCTACGAAGTATCATACATTAGTCACACCACACTCCAGCTGGGCTACGAGGTATCACACATTAGTCACATCACACTTCAGCTGATCTACGAGGTATCACAAATTAATCATATCACACTCCAGCTGGGCTACGAGGTCTGGCATCACTCATCTCACACTCCAGCTGGGCTACGAGGTATCACACATTAGTCACATCACACTCCAGCTGGGCTACGAGATATCACACATTAGTCACATCACACTCCAGCTGGGCTACGAGGTATCACACATTAGTCACATCACACTCCAGCTGGGCGACGAGATATCACACAGTCACATCACACTCCAGCTGGGCGACGAGGTCTAGCATCACTCATCTCACACTCCAGCTGGGCTATGAGGTATCACACATTAGTCACATCACACTCCAGCTGGGCTACGAGGTATCACACATTAGTCACATCACACTCCAGCTGGGCTACGAGGTCTGGCATCACTCATCTCACACTCCAGCTGGGCTACGAGATATCACACATTAGTCACATCACACTCCAGCTGGGCTACGAGGTCTGGCTTCACTCATCTCACACTCCAGCTGGGCTACGAGATATCACACATTAGTCACATCACACTCCAGCTGGGCTACGAGGTCTAGCATCACTCATCTCACACTCCAGCTGGGCTACGAAATCTAGCATCATTCATCTCACACTCCAGCTGGGCTACGAGGTATCACACATTAGTCACATCACACTCCAGCTGGGCTACGAGGTATCACACATTAGTCACATCACACTCCAGCTGGGCTACGAGGTCTGGCATCAGTCATCTAACACTCCAGCTGGGCTACGAGGTCTAACATCACTCATCTCACACTCCAGCTGGGCTACGAGGTCTAACATCACTCATCTCACACTCCAGCTGGGCTACGAGGTATCACACATAAGTCACGTCACACTCCAGCTGGGCGATGAGGTCTGGCATCACTCATCTCACACTCCAGCTGGGCGACGAGGTCTAGCATCACCCATCTCACACTCCAGCTGGGCTACGAGGTATCACACATAAGTCACGTCACACTCCAGCTGGGCGACGAGGTCTGGCATCACTCATCTCACACTCCAGCTGGGCGACGAGGTCTGGCATCACTCATCTCACACTCCAGCTGGGCGACGAGGTCTGGCATCACTCATCTCACACTCCAGCTGGGCGACGAGGTCTGGCATCACTCATCTCACACTCCAGCTGGGCGACGAGGTCTGGCATCAGTCATCTCACACTCCAGCTGGGCTATGAGGTATCACACATAAGTCACGTCACACTCCAGCTGGGCTACGAGGTATCACACAGTCACATCACACTCGAGCTGGGCTACGAGGTATCACACAGTCACGTCACATTCCAGTTGGACTACGAGGTCTGGCAATCAATAAAGTAGAGCAGTCATACTATCTTTTAAATCTTTCTGTCCAAAGCAACACCGTGTGGGAAGGCAACGTTGCGTGCATACATGTCAACATGTCACGTTTCGTTGCCTAGTCTTCATGTGTACCTGTCAACGTGTCACGTTTGGTTGCCTAGTCTTCATGTATACCAGTCAACGTGTCACGTTTGATTGTCTAGTCTTCATGTATACCAGTCAACGTGTCATGTTTGGTTGCCTAGTCTTCATGTGTACCAGTCAACATGTCACGTTTGACTGCCTATTCTTCGTGTGTACTGGTCAATATGGCATGTGTGTATTACATATTACACTTAGTCAGGGGGTACAAAAGAATATCGGACCATGTTTTTTTTTTTTTTTTTTCATCATTATTATATCTGCTTCAGTTCCAAACAAAACGTAGATTTGGATGAGACATGGTGCACAAATGAACAAGTCTTACAATGTAAATTTCTATTTACTGAGCATTGAAACTGAGGAAGATACTGTGAAACCAAACATCAGGCAATATATAATCCTTCGGCACTGAGTCTGAAATAATAAGTGCCCGTTACCTTGGATCGAATCTGTCTAGAGGAAGCAAACTGTGCACAAATGCATGTCGAAGACGTGTATGACTTCGTGTGACGTACTCCCGTCGTAAGAGGAACGTAGAGAGGTGTATGACTTGATGTGACGCACTCCTGTCGTAAGAGGAACGTAGAAGAGGTGCATGACTTCGTGTTACGCACTCCCGTCGTAAGAGGAACGTAGAAGAGGTGCATGACTTGATATGACGCACTCCCGTCGTAAGAGGAACGTAGAAGAGGTGCATGACTTGATGTGACGCACTCCCGTCGTAAGAGAAACGTAGAAGAGGTGTATGACTTGATGTGACACACTCCCGTCGTAAGAGGAACGTAGAAGAGGTGGATGACTTGATGTGACACACTCCTGTCGTAAGAGGAACGGAGAAGAGGTGCATGACTTGATGTGACGCACTCCTGTCGTAAGAGGAACGGAGAAGACGTGTATGACTTCGTGTGACGCACTCCCTTCGTAAGAGGAACGTAGAAAAAAAAGAAGAAGAAGATAAAGCTGGTGGTTGCAGAACGTCGCTTTCAACACAACCAACTGGAAAGACTCTCGATCCTGCGCCAGTTCCCATACCTCGTATATTGTCCGCCCATGGTGTTCTGACTGCTTTGTCTCCACCATCATATATGTATTCCCCAGCCTCATTCCCAATGTGTCTTCAATGTCCTTTGTCCATCGTCATGCTGGTCGACGCTTGCCTCTTCCTTTAGAGGACCAAGCCTTCCGTTGTCGTTATTTCTCAACCACTCTGACATTTAATATGTCCAAAATATCGTGCTTTTCATGAGTCAGTTTTCTTCTATCTTCAGATCTGGTAAAAATACTCACACACGCGCGCGAGTGCGCAAGCAGGCACACACATACACACATCAATTATAGCGTCTAGTTGTGTATCTGGTAATCAGTCGTGATACAGGCACACTCCTTTGATTCTTATTATACCGCACGCCAGCTTTAGTACCTCAAACAACAATCTAAATTTAACCAAGCCCCATTTAGCGTTGTTCCAATGGTTGAAGTCCAACGACTACAGTACAGCAATGGACCCTTATCCACACCTGTACGCGTGGTCGGTATGTGTGGTGCTAGCCCATAATTTTGCAGATACACAATATCACGCCTGTCGCTTTTAACCCTCTGAGCATTTCCTTGTATCTCGTTAGGCTGAATCGATCTAGAAACCCATGTCAATTGTAATCTTATTAATAGTAAAATATAATAATAGTTTTTGTTAAGTAAGCGTCTTTAGATATTCGTACACACGATTACAGTGATCCAAAAGAAAGAGTGCTATTCACAGTGCTGCCGTAATAACCAAAACCAGTCAAGGCGGAATATATTTATTTATATTCCATTCAAAAATGTTAGTGAGTCACTTTCGGTAATCTGTTTTTGATATATTGTGCCATTTTAAAAGATTTATAAGATAAATAAAATACTTTGCAATGGGGCTGCTTCGGATTTTTTGGTAGCGAGTACGTTTAGAATTAAATAAGTAAATACCTCTTTACACTCCTTAAGTGGGTGTATTATAGGTACATGATGCTAGATTGTAACGTGGAGATTCTTGTGTTCGAATCCGATAGACTACGAGGTGGCATGTAAGCTTTGTTAGGAAGTTCCAAAGAAGTGTTTGACAGAAAAGCACATAAAACAGTGGGCATCTTCTTTAAGCTTCCATGTAAGCGTTAAGTACGGGCTGTTTCTTTTGTTTTAAATTATAGGTCATTTTAGGGAAATGGTCCAGTCCTTTTTTATTATTATTACAATTGTGCTAGTCGCGTTTATGGGGATATTGGTGACATTAATTTGTTGTATTTACAATCCATGTGGTGCGCTACAAGGCAGTCTGTGATAACTTAAATTATAGGCTATGAGTAGCGAGCTGCACTTTGACTTTAACTTAAAGGCCACCACGATAATTTATTAATAACACCCACCCTATACCCAACATAAAAACACGCACGCACACGACAGATTAAGCTGTCTTAACATTATAAAGAGCCGTAAAAATTGTACACATGTGCTTATGGCAAAAACAAATTCGTTGCCCTCATTAACACAAAAAAGTATGTATTAAACAAGAAATGCCTCCTTGTTATCTTATCACATACAATGTTTGCATTGAAAATATCCTTAAAAATAGTATGCTTTGAGTTACTTCCTTTTGACAGGGAATTTATCTTTCAAGGTACATAACATTGCAATTTCAAGGGATATAATCATATGAGAAAAATCAATTTTATTAATTCTTTAATTATTACAGTTAATAGTGTATAAAAATGTTCAATTATTGAACTTAATATTTGGCTATCTATGCTGTCAGTTTTAAATAGCTTAATTATTTGAAACTAGCATCAGATAATTAAGGCGTGCATAAATGAATCGTTATCATTCAAGACAGTTTTACCAAAGCAATTCTACACCGGTAGTTATGCTGGTATATAAAGAAATAAGGTGTAGTAGTTATTGTCAGCCTTCCAGGGAAACCTGGTTGGTTACTTGGCAGGATGCCCATGGTATGTGGAGACCACGTGACATCGGTCACATGTCCGTCCGAGACCTCGCCGGTCTGTCCGTGACCTCGCTCTGGTCAATGTCTGTCCGTGACCTCGCCGGTCAATGTCTGTCCGAAAGTGGTCAAGGTCCTCGCAGAGTCAGTCAATGGCCTGCCTGACTTGGAAAGCTTAGGGTCGCGCGGGGTTCCTCCCTTAACACATACATGGTTCGAGGGCGCCTGTCCGGGAAGGAGTTTGGTCGGTATGTGCCGGAACACTATACGGATAACAAACCACATACCTCAGAGCTGGGGTGGCCACTAGTGTGGAGACACTAGCCCTGGTTCGTCCATGTGATAGCAGCTGCACGCCAACCTGATACCGTTACCGCTGGCAACGTAACGGGAGCTCAGAGCGTGGGCGGCTCTATCCCTTTTGCAATTTTTTTCTAACATTGCTGAAAATAGTAGTTTTACATCTTCACCGTAAAGGATGCTGATTGTTATTTTTTCAGGTTAAAAGTTAACTTGTATTAAATTTATCGTCTTTATTTATAGTTATACACTTTTCAAATCTTAAGTAAAACTTGTAAGAGCTGTAACAATGTTATATTATCCGTGGTACACATTACTAATAACATCACGATTTATATCATTTTGTTTTGTGTACATCTCTGTGCTACGGAATTAAATAAAGCAGCATTATGTACACACATTTTAAAACAATTAAGAGATAATAAATAAAGAGTCAAATCGTGCATTTCTACATTCTTTTGAAGAAACTGCAACAGGAAATTAAACTAGTTACATTAAATGAAATCTTTATGTTTGCAATTAACGTGTCATTTACTCATTATCCCCCAGCGGTTTCTCCAGATATGATGGACATCGAAAAATGTCATGTTAACCGGAACAGATGCCAAAACGAATTGCCAGAACGACAAACAAGTCTCTGAATTCAGTTGTGTTAAAAAGGCTAATGTTTCAGAGTTAGAAATTGAGATGGGGCCAGTATGTGATTATTATTGTTCTTTGTCTGCTTTGGTAAACAAATTGGTATTGGCAGTTTAAATATACATCTCAAACGTTGCTTATTTCACATGATCTCTGAGATCATTCCCAGAGTGTAAGGACGGAGATGCTGCAAAGTTGAAAGAAATATTTGATCAGCATGGAAAATCACAATTTAGGACATAGTTATTGTTATAAATATGACTGTAAAAAAGTGTAAATAAACTTTTACACAACATACAAAAGTTAGTTGCATATCCTTTACAGGACGATGCAGTCAACCCCAGCCTTTTTTTTTTCTTTTGGCAAGTTTACGTTCAGTAGTGTCTCATTGCTTTCTAAACGACCTATGCCCATACCACTTTATAAAACCCAACGTAAGGCGGTCTGCTGCCAAATCGCCAGGAACTATTACACAACATACTTAAAGGGACACAGTGTATGCATGTTGGGTTTCGCACCTGTTCACACATTAATAGTAGTAATTGTGTGTAAATTGCTACCGAAAGTTGCTTAAACATTATTCTTGTTCAGCCTATTATCCATTATCTCGGCATGCGCCCTCAGCCAACTTCTTCTAAGATGTCCCGTGCAGCTCCCTTCAAGTCATCTCCTTATATTTCGTTTATCATCTACATCTGCTGAGAGAGAGGTAGAGAGAGAGAGATAGAGATGGA
Source organism: Cepaea hortensis (assembly GCA_963921405.1). NCBI lineage: Eukaryota > Metazoa > Mollusca > Gastropoda > Stylommatophora > Helicidae > Cepaea > Cepaea hortensis. The sequence goes on along the minus strand of OY992897.1, from coordinate 61,082,665 downwards.
GAGAGAGAGAGAGAGAGAGAGAGAGAGAGAGAGAGAGAGAGAGAGAGAGAGAGAGAGTGGTATGTATATGTAAGTATACTTTTGTTTGTTAGCTTGTGATTGTGAGTGAATATATGTTTATGCGAGGAAGCGTGTATTTGTGTGATATTGAGTGGGTGCATAACTGTGAGAGTTTGTGTACATGATGTAAGTATGTATGCAGGTATGTATGCATGTGTTCATACTTGTTCTTGTGTACATGTGTCTGGCTGCCTACCATAGCATAACATGGTAATATGCATTGTTTATGTTCACAACTTTCATTTGACAATGCTTTTAACCCTATGTGAATGTACCATGCACAATAGATACTTGATGTACGAAAGATGAGTTATTGGAAGGGCCCATATAAGACGGGCCTGTGTGCTCAATTTGTGACCCTTTGAAAATAAAGTTTATTCGTTTACTGGCCCGTGTTTCACCTAATTAATTCGCCCTTAGGTTTCTAGACATGTCGTAGACTGGGACACTTATTTCTAGCCGAGCCTAAAATTGGTGCAAAGAATTTGATTGGAGGTAAATGTAGTCGGCGTGACACTGACCACAACGAGTGTTCATTGATAAATAACGTTACGGGATTCATGCTATATGCTAAATGCGCCTTCAAGCGTGTAAAAGTGTCATTTTACGTTCCAGTCTTTGAAGACTGAGAGGATATTGATCCGTACACATCATGAGGATTGATATATGTAATGCTCTGAGTGTTTCTTGATGACTGATGTGTATACTGCTCTCCACATTTTTTTCTAGACTGAGACGTAAACTGCTCTGCGTGCTTCATGAAGACATATTGCTGTGTAGACTCCTATGTACACATTTTAGAAACTGGGACTATACTGTTATGTACACTTCTTGGAAACAGACGTACATTTACCTTTACATATTATAGAGATTTTTTTACTGATAAGCATGCTGCTCTATACACGCCATAAAGACTTACAGGGTGTGAGGTTACTTTGTGAAGCCTGAAGCAAATGCTGTTCTGTACTCTTCTTGACTGATAGAAGTACTGCTTTGTACACTTATTTTAGTTTAACTGGTACTGTACTCTGTACACTTATTGACTGATAAATATAACGATGTCTACACTCCTGAAAGATTGACACTTCATCTTTTACATTTATGAAGACATAAATGTACTCATTTGAAGACTTCTGTGGCATTGTGACTTCGGATACTGGCATTGAGTAAATTTAGGTCGCTGTTATACATATAAATGTATACCATGTACGCTTTTTACGAACCCATTGCAAGACTCGTCAAACGTCTACGTCATACACCAAAGAAAAGGGTCATCGCTGGCCTACATCGAACTGGCAGGGGATTTTGGAGTTGATGGCCCCTTGAGATGCTGTGATCAGAATCGCATCTGACACTTCTCAGCACATCTCCAAATTATGGGTAAACGATGTCCGCCGAACGTGCACCCAACTAGATTGACAAAGTAGTTCTAATATCCATCAAATTTCTACTAGATGACAGGATCAAATGTCCAATCCCCTCCTCCTCCTCCCCCCCCCCCCAAAAAAAAATAAATAAATAAATAAATCCTACTAAATACCAGCCTGGTTCAAACATAATGTGTGGGCGCCATCAAAGTGCAAAAATTGCGAACTGCAAGCATGTGGTCCCCGAAGGTGAAACATGGGGTGGAAGGGAAGCTAAGTATACGGGAGTGAGGCTAGGCAATCATGTGTAGGACTTGCCGATGTCTTAGGTAAGCCCAGTCTCAGAGCGTCATGTGTTGGCTTTGTATTACGGGTCAGTGGTGTGTCAAAAGTGGATAGAGAGACACAGGTGACATTAACACCTATTGACCGCAAAATGTCCGAATAACCGGGATGGTTAACTCGGTCAACAACGCTTGCAGTAGTCGGATGTGTCAGTGGAAAGGTATAAATATTGCGGATCTGTTGTAAGTCAGTCATAGGAACTCCGACGCGGAGCAAACACGGCAGGGGGCTTCCGATCTTCAGAAGGAAACCCCCTTCCCCAAGCATTTCGGACCCTTTAATTTCTTAATACTTTCTGGGGGCGGTCCCGTCCGGGTCATGACTCCGGTTGACTGTCCCCTGCCGTGGGGACGTTCTTTCGGTCATGTTCGTTATCCCTGATTTAAGCTTGTCCCTTCGTTGTTACCTTGTCTACTCTAAAGTCCTCCCTTGCTCGGTGGGGGGAGACCGTGCAGTCTGTGTCTGCCCCTTGACACTTGTGGTCGTGGGATGCTTGATTCATCCCTCGCCACGGCCGCCGTCGCCTCCACTTATCCCTATTGCCGTGTGCCTTCCTTGCGCCCCGTTCACGGGTCACACCACTTTAGGAAGCCGGATTCTTCCTTTCTACTCGGACCCACCGCTTGGTCTGTCTGCACCTGACTAGACCACATCGTATGCGTATCTCGTGCCATACCGGTGGGGGTTACTATGGCAGCTTCGTTATTTGCACTCGGCTATGTTGTGGAGGTTGGTCGTCGGCCGACAGTTGCGTGATTGACTTCACTGGGACTCGCCCCACGTCGAAGGAAGGGCTGAAGAGCTGACACGGGACGTTTGTAAAGTTCGTGGTTTTGATTGTGAAATTGTTGGTAGTGCAGTTACCGCTTCCAACCATACTAGTGCCGAGACTCATTCCAATTTAGGTTGCGGCAATTCCACAGCCAGAACGAGGCCTTTTCGGCTGCCTCAGACAGTTGTTTTTGGGCCCGGGCCCTTGCTTTTCCTTTAATGCCCAGTCTTTTCAGCACATCAAACACGGAGTAGGAGACAAGACCTCGCGCGCCTATCTCGACAGCGAACAGCCTGACGGTGCAATCCTCCCGCCTGAGACTCGCGACCATGTCATTGTACTTCTCTGTCTTGAACAGGTGCTGCTCCTCAATATTCGATTCGTACGGGACATTCTGCTCAATCAGCGTTAGCTGCTTGGCTGACGAGGAGCTAAGCACAACTACAACGCATTTAAGTCCAAAACAAAATACATAACGGACGAACGAAGAAGAACTACATTTCTAAATAGGAATACGCCTCTGTACACTTCATGTGTGTATGCGTTTTTTTTTATTTTAATCACAAGGGCATGATTTGTCTTCTGTAAGCTGTTGCACAGATTCAACAATAACACCCTCAGCTCAAACACTGACCAAGCGCAATTACTTGCTGACTTCTGTCAGCAGCTGAATTTTTACCGGCTACGGGAGATATCTGTTAAAGAATAATGTACTTGGAATCGAGCCCCGGACTCCCGCGTGACACGCGGGAATACTCACCACTATACTAACGACAGCTTGTAGTTGGATAGTACGTCTTTCAAGGACTATATACGCAGTGATTGCGAGGGCCGGGTGGGGTGGAGGGAAGCTTTATTAGCATTATCCAGGGGAAGAGCTGTCTTCTTCTGGGAGCGTGCTGGAGGATTCGTAAGCTGTGAACAGGATACAAAGACGGCAACATGGCAGCAACGGCGTCCACTGACTGGATCATAGCTGAAGTCTGTTTTCTAAATCACGTTTTCACTTCACATTCTACTTCGGCGTTCATTCGCGAAATGTCTCCCGCCAAGGTGGGTTTTCAGTGTTTATACTGACAAATGTTTTCCCGTAAAGCGGTGCATAGCTGGGTAGAAAAAGTTACGAGGGAGAGTCAATAAGTAAGTCACACAGCTCTGTGGGATGGCAGGTAAATGAGAACAGGGCACGCTTTTCAGTGCAGCGGGTTTGGGAGGACTGATATAACAATGGGATAGGTGCATCATTGTTGGTGGAAATTATATTGAAAAATAAAGGAACAATGTATGTATAAAAATTAACTGGTTTCAAGTTGTTATATTTAATTATATTTCTACAGCGATTTGTGGCTTCCTTATTAACTTACCCTCGTATAACGTGAGTTAGCGAGGCAGGCGTTTCAAGAATGTAACCGCATCGTGCAGCCAGGGTCGTGGTTTGAGCGGGCAAAAGAGCAAAATTTGTACGACCGTTCGACAAAGTCTCGATAAGCGCCCACTCTCTCTCGATGAGTAGTGGGCCTGCAGTCAGTAAGCTGGTATAGCTTTTTTTTCGGTCAGTCCTGCCGGCGTAGCTTGAAAGCTCGTTGGTAGGCGTCCAGTGGTTTTGCATGTATCACCTTGTACCGGGAGGGCGCGCTTTAGCGATGCTACTCTTGGCTTGCGTGTGCGTGAATAGTCCGTCTGTCCGATTAGATATCTGGTTTATCCTGCCAGTAGTCATATGCTTGTCTCGGATGGCTGTGTGAGGTACACCAAAATGGGATCTTCCCAGCCAACGTGAGTTAGCGAGGCAGGCGTTTCAAGAATGTAGTCATATGCATGTCTCAGCTTTAGCGATGCTACTCTCGGCTTGCGTGTGCATGAACGTCTGTCCGGTCAGTCGCCATGTGCACATTTGCGCTGGAGAGGCTCAACCGTAAATCGGGAGATCTGCTCGCAACTTAGACGAGCAGCATCTTTTGTGGGCAGTTTCTCGCCTCATGTTTGTGTGTGGTCTGCTCTGGCGGTCAGTCCGTCTTCGGCGAACGAAATCGTGTTGATCCTAAAAGTAATCATACGCTCATTGCTTGTCGCTACGCTTGTCTTAAAACTGAAAATTAAAGGAACTGACGGAAGGGCCCGAGGCTCCCGAGAGGAAATATAAACAGGGATAACTGGCCGTGGCAGCCTAACGTCCACTGCATCTGTGTCCGTCTTCCAGTCGTCTTGCCATGCTCGCCACTGGAGCCAGACGGACACAGACGAGGGAGCGGGGACGAGGGTGTTGCGCGACCACCTCCTCGCTATACAAAACCAAAGCGCAAGTCATTCGTTCCTCATCAAATCAAAGATGTAGTGTAATGAATGGTCATCGTCAATGAATGGTCAACGTCATTCATGATGGACGAACATCGCAAACCCTCGTATTTCTCAACCACTCTGACATTTTATATGTCCAAAATATCGGGCTGTTCGTGAGTCAGTTTCCTTCTATCTTCAGGTTTAGAAAAAAATACAAACACACGCGCGCGAGGCTTGAGAGTGGACATGGTAACAGCGAAGGGACAAGCACAACAACAGGGACAACGAATTTTACCAAACGTCTCAACCGTATGGAAAAAACGCCCGGAGTCATGACCCTGATGGGAAATGGCCCTAGAGATTATGAGAATAATGGTCCGAAACACTTGGGGAAGGTGGTACACTTCTGACGATCAGAAGCCCCCTGTCGTGTTTGCTCCGCGACGGATTAAATGGCATATTTGTATGTCAACTTTAAGGCGAGTTATCCGCCACGACAGCGCAATGTCCTGTAGCACACACAGAAGCACAGTTTAGCATAACTGGAAGTGTTACGAGACGTGCACAACGTTACGAGTTAAGTATATTATAGGGCTTGTCTGGTTCGCGACTAGCAGTCCAGCGTCTAGCGTTCCATGTCTCGGAAAGCGGTGTGTGGTGGACCCGATAGTGGTCTCTCCCAGCCGTCGCAAATTATCGAGGCAATCCTTTCGAGAATGTGACCGCAGCTCGAAGCGGCCAACCAAGTGAGCGAGAAATCGAGCGATATTTGTTCGACGAAGGTCTCGAGAAGGGCTCACCGAGTTGTGGTCCTGCAGTCAGTAAACTGGCATGGCTTTACGGTCAGTCCTGCCCGGCGCAGCAGTAGCTTGTCGGTAGGCGTCCAGCGGATTACATGTCACTGGGACCCGGATGGGGCGCGCTGTGCGATGTCTCACTGGCCTGTGTGCACATGTAGCGTCTTTTTTCCCCGATGCGATAGATATCGGGTTGATCCCTATCTGTAGTCATGTGAGGGCTGGTCTGGTTCGCAAGATCAGTTCCGAGTCTAGCGTTCGTTTTCTCGGATGGCTGTGTGAGGTGCACCAAAATGGGATCTTCCCAGCCAACGCAAGTTAGCGAGGCAGGCGTTTCGAGAATGTAACCGCATCGTGCAGCCAGGGTCGTGGTTTGAGCGGGCAAAGGAACAAAATTTGTACGACCGTTCGACAAAGCCTCGATAAGCGCCCACTCTCTCTCGATGAGTAGTGGGCCTGCAGTCAGTAAGCTGGTATAGCTTTTCGGTCAGTCCTGCCGGCGTAGCTTGAAAGCTCGTCGGTAGGCGTCCAGTGGTTTTGCATGTATCACCTTGTACCGGGAGGGCGCGCTTTAGCGATGCTACTCTTGGCTTGCGTGTGCGTGAATAGTCCGTCTGTGCGAGAGATATCTGGTTGATCCTGGCTCATTGCTTGTCGCTACGCTTGTCTTAAAACTGAAAACAAAAGGAATGACGGAAGGGCCGTTTGCACGAGACTCCAGGCCTCTGAGTCGATACATACAGGGATAACTGGCCGTGGCAGCCTGACGTCCACTGCATCTGTGTCCGTCTCCAGTCGTCTTGCCATGCTCGCCACTGGAACCAGATGGACACAGACGAGGGAGCAAGGTCGATGGTGTTGCGCGACTACTACCTCGCTGTAATAAAAACTAAAGCGCAAGTCATTCGTTCTTCATCAAAGATGCAATGAATGAATGGTCCCCGTCATTCATGACGGACGAACATCGACATGTTGCGTCTATTGTTCGGTGCGTTTGATATCGGGTTGATCCCTAAGTATGGTCATATGCTTAAACCCACCGTGTCAGGCGTTGATTGTTTCGAAAGGCTGTGGGTGGTTAACCCTATAGTGGTTCTTCCCAGCAGAAAAGATGTAGTGAGGCAGTCGATTTTAGAATGTGCCACAGCACGAAGCCCAAGTTTTGTAGAAAGGCAATGATTGTACGATATTTGGATAAAAAGTCTCGTGAAGGACCGTCTCTTAACTAATCGTGAACGTAAAGCTGGCTTTTCATTTATTTGTGCCCGACGCAGCTTGTAGCTCGTCGGAAGGCTCCAATTGTTTACATGCACAAGAATAAATTCAAAGAGGTATAATAGCAGTTGAGTAGCAAATATGCAACATTAAAAAAGTGTACAAAGGAGCCGGCTATTTCTTCATTTAAAAAGAAGTGTACAAAGCTATGTGTTGCGACAAACCATTAAAAAGTGTACACAGCAGTCTAGCCTAGTGTCTATAAGAAGTGTAAAAAACTTTGAAACAGAAGTATACAAAGGAATCGAGTTTTCCTCTAGCCCTAGTCGTAAAAACTCCTCCGCGGAGCAAACACGGCAGAGGGGTTTCTGATCGTCAGAAGAGTACCCCTGTCCCCAAGTATTTCGGAGCTTTATACTCTTGATACTCTCTGGGAGCGGTACCGTCTGGGTCATGACTCCGGGCGTCTTGTACCTGCTGTGGAGACGTTTGGTCACATTCGTTATCCCGGTTGTTGTGTTTGTCCCTTCGCTGTTACCATGTCCACTCTCATGCCCTCCTTCCCTCGGTGAGGAGAGTCCGTGCAGCCTGGGCTTGCCCCATAGCACATGTGGTCGTGGGGAGCCAGCTTCATCCCCCGCCACGGCCGCTATCGCCTCCATTCGACTCCGTTGCCGTGTTCCTTCCTCGTGTCCCGTTCACGGTGTCGCACTCTACTAGGAAGCCGGTACTTCCTTTACGTTTCAGGACCCACCTCTTGGTCTCTGCAGCTGAATGAGTGCGACTTACGGACGTTTATCGCTATGTTACAGAGGTTGGACTTCGGCCGACATTTGCATCGTTTGACTGCACTCAGAATCGCCACCCAAGCTCGAAGGAAAGGCTAAAGATCTGACACGAGACGTTGCAAGTTTGTGGTCTTGGTTGAGATATTTTTAGTAGTCTTGCAGTAACGGCTTCTAACCATAGTAGTTCCGAGACTCATCTCACTTTAGGTTCCGACAATTCCATAGCCAGCACGAGGCCTTTTCGGCTGCCTCAGACAGTTGTTTCTGGGCCCGAGTTCTTGTTTGTCCTGTAATGCCCATTCGCTTCAGCACATCAAACAGAGTGGGAGACTAGACCTCTGGTGCCTACCTCAACGGCGAATAGCCTGACGGTGTACTCCTCCAGCCTAAGACTTACGACCATGTCCTCGTAGGGGAGACTGGGGAGAAATGGACATAGGGGAGAAATGGACCACCCCCTCTCTGGCCCCTGGCTGTGATGCAATGAAAGTGAAACCATAATAAGTTTGTTTTCCACATCAAACATAGTCCGAATTTTTCATTTGCCATCGACTTCCCGCACAGGTCGTTCCCACGCAAAGTTTGAAAAATTTTCTGCACTAAAGTTTCTTTTTCCAGTTCCAGACACCATCGTAAAGCAGACGCATAGTCAGGAATCAGGACAAGGTAATTACGTTAATATCTTTATTTACTTGTTATTTAAGAGTTCATATAAAAAAATATAGCATATAATATTAGATTTAAGAGACTTTATGGCTGAATAGTTTAATACATTGATGGGGGAGAAATGGACCGGTTCATTTCTCCCCATGGTTCATTTCTCCCCATAGAAGAAATTGACAAGACACTCTGTTGTTATTAAAAGTGTTGAAGATTGCATTCGAATATCAGCATTATTGATTCTTTTTAATACTGGGGTCTAAATCTAGACCAATAAAACTGTTAACAAATTTGATTTCAGTGATTTATTAAAGATGCACGCCATTCGTGCTATGATCAGTATTTCTTTGCAAATGATAGGCCTACCATTCTAAATGTTATATAATTCTGTCACTCTTTTGTTTCAGATGCCAAGATTGTACATCAGAAACACCAACAAGGGTCTCGTTACGGAGGAACGTATGAGAGAAGCTGTTAATGCTGTGAAAAATGGAATGAAAGTGAGGAAAGCTGCAAGGGAGTACGGCATTGCTCGCTCTACCCTCAATAAAATCTTACAAAAGACAGAGAAGGAAATGGTCTGCCTACTAGACTCGTACCAAATTATAGGCATAGCCTTGTTTTCACAGCTAAGCAAGAAGCTGATTTTGCTAGTTACTTGAAAGATTGTGCAAGAATGTTCCATGGACTCACAACTAAAAACGTTCGAATTTTGGCGTACGAGATGGCGAAAGTCAATAACATTGCACATCCTTTAACCTGGGATGAGCAAATGATGGCAGGGAATGACTGGCTTTTTGGATTTTTGCGACGGAATCCCGAGCTGACCATAAGGCAACCTGAGGCAACATCTCTGGCTAGAGCTACAGCTTTCAACAAACATAATATTTGCACCTTCTTCAACATTGTGAAGGAAACCATTACAAAACTAAATGTGAGTGGAGCTCAAATCTACAATTTGGATGAGTCAGGTCTGACCACTGTACAGAAAGTGCCAAAAGTAATTGCCCCACGAGGAGTGAAGCAAATAGGCCAGGTGACATCCAGAGAAAGAGGAGAACTGGTCACAATCTGTTGCATTGTGTCAGCTGCGGGTCACATTATCCCTCCAGTTTTTGTGTTTCCCAGAAAAATTTTTAAGAATGTTATGCTTGCTGGAGCATCTGAAGGTTCCCTTGGCCTTGTGAATGAATCAGGTTGGATGACCCGTGATAATTTCGTCAAAGTTATATATCACTTCATTAAGCATTCAAGACCTTCCAAAGACTTCCCTTTGATTTTGATCTTGGACAATCACGATTCCCACATTTCATTTGAATCACTTGAACTGTGCAAGAAAAACAACATTCATGTGATCACGTTGCCACCACACACCTCATCTAAAACTCAGCCCTTGGACCGTTCAGTTTTTGGACCCATGAAGTCGGTCTACAACAATGCGTGTGATTCATGGATGATGAAAAATGTTGGGACACCACTGACAATCTATCAAGTTGCAAATCTAGGAGGCCACGCTTTTCTTAAAGCGGCAACTCCCATTAACATTCAATCAGGCTTTGCAGTGTCAGGTATTTGGCCCTTTAACGAAGATGTTTTTACAGAAGATGATTTTATGCCTTCAGAAATAACGAACAGGCCCATCAGCAAGGACAGTGAAAATGCCACTTTAGAAAGCAATGAACACACAGGATCAGCATCTCCACATTGTGGTACCAGCACAGATCAAACTGCACAAGAATTTCATGAAAATCAGAAAGAGTGTAATGTGGAGAACCTTGTAGATGACTTGCAGGAAATATCAGGGAGTCTTCAACATAAAGCTACTTCTTCCTTTACTTCGCCTCATGTTTTCAGAGGACTACCAAAAGCTGGTCCTCGAAAAGATTCAAATAATATGAGGAAAAGAGGAAAAACTATGCTGGTTACTTCTACGCCAGAAATGGATCGAATTAGGGAAAGAGCGGTGATGGAAGAAAAGGCAGCAAAAGTTCCACCCAAAAAGGCAAAGAGACAGCTGCTGAAAGAACTTGATGTTGATTCAGATCCAGAAACTGACATTTCGTTTTGTGATGACACAGATTCTGATGTTTCATTTGATGAAAATGAGGAGTGTACGGTTGTGTGTGAGGTTTTTGAAGGCCAGTGTGTGCTATGTGAATATGGAACAAAGAACAAGAAGACTTGTGTTTACTATGTAGGAATTGTAAGGGGAGACATTGATGATGATGGTGATGTTGAGGTAGAGTTCTTGCGCAAGAGTGAGAAGGTTGCTGGTAAATTTGTTAAGCCTAAGGTAGAAGATGTCGCCAGTGTCTCAATTACATGTATTAAAGCACAGCTTACTAGATCTACAATCACTGGAACCACTTCTAGGACCAAAGATGGCTATGTCTTCAAAGAAAGTCTTGCAGGCATAAATGTTCGATAAAACTTTATATTAGATTAATATATCATATTAAACTTTTTTACCGTCGCTTAAAATAATAAAAAAAACTGCTAATATCCTTTTAATGATTATTTATTTGTTATAGCAATATGGATGAGTTGTTGCTGCTTCTTTTTAAAAAAGGTCCATTTCTCCTCACTATGGTCTATTGCTCCCCACGTGCTGGTCCATTTCACCCCAATGGTGGTCAATTTCTCCCCATGTTCATATACATTTTTGAAATGCATTTTGTAAAGAAACATATAGAAATAGATTGCTAAATGTTTTCCCCTTTTAAAATAAATGAATGTACAACATTTTAGTCATGGTTTTGTTATGTTTCGATAAAATCTGTTCCGGTGATGAGCAAAAATTGAAAACTACAACATTGCTGGTCCATTTCTCCCCAGTCTCCCCTACTTCTTCAGTGTGTACAGATGCTGCTCCTCAATATTTGACTCATACGGAACGGTCAGCTCAATCAGCGTTTGCTGCTTAGCTGACGAGGAGCCCTAAAGCATACACAGCATAGTCCTGCAACGAACATATTCAACCCAGGTTTTTCTTGGCGTTTGACAATAAGCATAAAAGGCTTTCAAATGTCAGAAGTGTACAAAGATTTGTTTTTTCCAGCAACAAATAGTGCACAAATCAATGTTGCCTTGTCATACAATCGTCCCACAAAGCACAACCTCCGTAACTCCAGCGAGGAAACCAGGTAGTCTCCGGGAAATGACCACCCATCAACCGATTGACGGAGTCAGGTATCAAACCCGCAGGCTTCTGAGCACGATGAAGACGGCTTAACCACCTCATCATGGAGACCTGCAGATATTGGTTTCAGTTAATGTTTAATGTCTACTTGTATTATATAAGAATAACTTAATTCCATATCCTTTACAGCACGTCGTAGTCAACCCCAGCATTTTTCTTTACTGTTTGTGATTTCTTGGAATGTTTACGTTCAGTAGTTTGCCGGTGCTTTTTTAACCACCGGCACACATTCCATTTTATAAAAACCAACGCTAGGCGGTCTGCTGCCAAATTGCCAGCAGCTGTGTTTCAAAGGCAGTATACGGGATTACGAACTGTGTCCGTAACCCCTTCGCTACAGAGCTTATATACGTATATATTTAGGTATGTGTTAGTTGCATATTCTTTACAGGATGTTGCAACACGGTGAAATACTTTTACATCGCAGGGTAGAAGAGGAATGAATTAAACAACCGTTAAATACCTCTATACCTTAGGGTATGTGATAGAAAATAAAGTTGAAATGAATTGAATTAGTAGAAGAAATACTCAACGACAGCATGAATTGTTTATGCGTGTTACTGTTAACGAGGAATGACTAAACACCATCTTGAAGTGCGTCTACAGCTGACATTAGAAGATGACAGACTAAAAAAACACCATCGTTAAGTACTTCTTCATAGTAGGGCATTAGATATGCAAACGTCTTACTGGAACTGCGAAAGATACTGGAAAGTAAACAAATAACACGACAACACTACTATGTCAACATATCGTCCTTCTGTCTAAATGGGAGCTCAATTCAGGCAATATATTATCCTTCGGCATTGAGTCTGATATAATAAGTGCCCGTTACCTTGGATGGAATCTGTGTAGAGGAAGCAAACCGTGCACAAATGGATGTCGAAGCGGTGCATGACTTGATGTGACGCACTCCTGTCGTAAGATGAACGTAGAAGAGGTGCTTGACTTGATGTGACGCACTCCTGTCGTAAGATGAACGTAGAAGAGGTGCTTGACTTGATGTGACGCACTCCTGTCGTAAGAGGAACGTAGAAGAGGTGTATGACTTGATGTGACGCACTCCTGTCGTAAGAGGAACGTAGAAGAGGTGCATGACTTGATGTGACGCACTCCTGTCGTAAGAGGAACGTAAAAGAGGTGCTTGACTTGATGTGACGCACTCCTGTCGTAAGAGGAACGTAAAAGAGGTGCTTGACTTGATGTGACGCACTCCTGTCGTAAGAGGAACGTAAAAGAGGTGCTTGACTTGATGTGACGCACTCCTGTCGTAAGATGAACGTAGAAGAGGTGCTTGACTTGATGTGACGCACTCCTGTCGTAAGAGGAACGTAGAAGAGGTGCATGACTTGATGTGACGCACTCCTGTCGTAAGAGGAACGTAAAAGAGGTGCTTGACTTGATGTGACGCACTCCTGTCGTAAGAGGAACGTAAAAGAGGTGCTTGACTTGATGTGACGCACTCCTGTCGTAAGAGGAACGTAAAAGAGGTGCATGACTTGATGTGACGCACTCCTGTCGTAAGATGAACGTAGAAGAGGTGCATGACTTGATGTGACGTACTCCTGTCGTAAGGGGAACGTAGAAGAGGTGCATGACTTGATGTGACGCACTCCTGTCGTAAGATGAACGTAGAAGAGGAAGAAGAAGATATAGCAAGTGTTTGCAGAACGTCGCTCTCAACACAACCCACTGGAAAGACTCTCGAACCTGCTCCAGTTCCCCTGCCTCATGTATTGTCCGCTCAGGGTGTTCTGACTGCCCTGTCTCCACCATCATATCTGTCTTCGTCAGCTGCATGCCCAAAGTGTCTTTAATGTCATGTATCCATCCTCATGCTAGTCGACTCTTGCCTCTTCTGTTAGAGGACCAAGCCTTCCATTGCCGTTACGAGGGGAAGTCAATAAGGAAGCCCCAAATGGCTGTAGAAAAATAACTAAATATGATAACAACTTGAAACCAATTTATTGTTATACACACATTGTCCCTTTATTTTTCAACATAGTTTCCACCAACATTGATGCACTTACCCCATTGTTATATCAGTCCTCACAAACCGGCCGCATAGAACTGCGTGCTCTGTTTTCTAAACCACGTTTTCACTTCACATTCAACTTCGGCGTTCATTCGCGAAATGTCTACCGCCAAGGTGGGTTTTCAGTGTTTAAGCTGACAAATGTTTGTCCAGTAAAGCCGTGCATAGCGGGGTAGATAAAATTACGAGGAAGAGTCAATAAGTAGGTCACACAGTTCTGTGGGATGGCAGGTAAATGAGAACAGGGTACGCTTTTCTATGCAGCGGGTTGGTAGGACTGATAAAACAATGAGATAAGTTCATTAATGTTAGTGGAAATTATGTTAAGAAATAAAGCGACAATGTATGTATAAAAAATAAACTGGTTTCAAGTTGTTATCATATTTAATTATATTTTTACAGCCATGTGTGGCTTCCTTATTAACTTACCCTCGTATTTCTCAACCATTCTGACATTTTATATGTCCAATATATCGGGCTGTTTGTGAGTTAGTTTTCTTCTATCTGCAGGTTTAGACAAAAATACAAACACTCGCGTGCGAGGCTTGAGAGTGGACATGGTAACAGCGAAGGGACAAGCACAACAACAGGGACAACGAATTTTACCAAACGTCTCCACGGTAATGGAAAGACGCCCGGGGTCATGGCCCTGGTGGGATCGCCCTAGGGATTGTTAAGAGAATAATGGTCCGAAACACGTGGGGAAGGGGATACACTTCTGACGATCAGAAGCCCCCTGCCGTGTTTGCCCCACGTCGGAGTTTTTATCATTAACGTATGGCCAGTCCATCAGACGATCCGGATAGACGAATGGGCACTTTTTGAAGACAGAGCGCCGCTGCAGGGCAGTGATGGAACTGGCTCCACCGGTGAAACGTGGGGCCGGCAGCAGACCGGGCTGACAACCCCTAATGCTGTATAATGTCTTTGTCGCGTCAAATTTGAATACAAGCAGATGCCCCTTGGATCCTCCGAAACGGGGTGGGGGGAGCATGACGGATCCATTGGCGACCACACGTTGACGATTTCAGCCCAATGACTGCGCTGGACATGAGTCTGTGGTAAAAGCTTTGCCACATACCGAGGAATGCGAATTCACGCTGGACGAAAGAAGTGCGAGAATGCGTCACAGGAAGCAGGACAGCGCTCCCGGGAACAGGATAAGAGGCAAGAGGCTCTCAGACAAGGAAAACCCCACAGTGCTGAGAATACTCAAGTCGATGTCACCTGTGACGCACCCGAGCAACCTTCCGAGAGTCTCAGGGTGAAGATCAAGTTCCCCAACGCCACCAGAACGGCAGGGTGATCGCAATTAGATGAAACGTTGTCCCATGTTTTAGAAGGAGAAGTAAATCACAAGTCCCTTGAAGGAAAATTGCTAAGGTTCGGTTAGATTGTATACCTCCACTCGCTGATTCAATTTGGTAGCAGCGAGAAGAAGGAAGCAGATATTCCGCTGAAGACCAGGCGGCAGAAGCTGCTGGGGGAGGTAAGAACACAGAAGAAAGCCGCTCTGAAACGGTTTAGAACAGCACCTGGGCATGAGAAAGAGGGCTTGTGCCAGGTGTGGCAACACATGAAAGCCAGGCACAATGCCCTATACCAAGCGGAACGGTTCTGCAGGAACAGGCGGAAAATCCGGAAGGAACATGAGAGATTCTTCCGGGAACCATATACGTTTGCACGGGACTTGTCTGAACAGCCGCGATCTGGCATCCTCGATGTCAGCAAAGAGGAGCTGGAGAACCACCTCGTGACGACATACTCCGATGCCCAGTGGGACGTCCCACTCGGAGAAATTGAAGGATTCAAATGGCTGGAGAAACCATCTATGGATTTCAATGCCAAACCTCCGGTGTCGAGCTAGGTGGTTACGGTAATTAAGGAAGCACGTGGAAAGTAAGCACCGGGGCCCAACAGTGTGCCTTACACAGTTTACAAGAGGTGCCCGAATGGTCTGCAGATCCCCTGCCATGTCGATTTAGGCCAGTGATGACCCTTTTCTTTAGTGTACGACGTAGACATATTGCGGAAGTCTTGCAATGGGTGTCATTAAAAAGAGTATAGGGTATACATTTATATGCATCACAGCGGCCTAAATTTACCCCATACCTGTGCGGAAGTCACAACACCACAGCAGTCTTCAAATGAGTACATTTATGTCTTCATAAAGTGTACAAGACGAAGTGTCAATCTTACAGAAGTGAAGACATCGTTATACCTATCAGTCAAGAAGTGTACAGAGCACAGTATCTATTAAACTAAAAGAAGCGTACAAAGCAGTACTCATGTCAGTCAAGAAGAGTACAAAACAGCCTTTGCTTCAGACTTCAAAAAGTATCCCCACTCCCTGTAAGTCTTTATGGAGTGTGTAGAGCAACATGCACAGGTCAGCATACACATGTACAGGTCAATGTACGTCTGTTTCCAAGAAGTGTACATAACAGTATAATCTCAGTTTCTAAACAATGTACAGAAGAGTCTACACAGTAATATACGGATGTCTTCATGATGCATGCAGAGCAGTTTACGTCTCAGTCTAGAAAAAAAAAATGTGGAGAGCAGTACACACATCAGTCATCAAGAGTATTACAAATATCAATCTTCATGATGTGTACATATCAATATCCTTTCAGTCTACAAAGACTGGAACGTAAAATGACACTTGTACACGCTTTAAGGCGCAATTAGCATGTAGTATGAATCCCGTAACATTATTTACCAATGAACACTCGTTGTAGTTAGTGTCACGCCGACCATCTATACTTCCAATTCTTTGCACCAATTTTAGACTCGGCTAGAAATAAGTGTCTCAGTCTCCAAGATGTCTGGAATCTTAAGGGCGAATTAAATAGGCGAAGGCCTAAAAGTACGAACGAACGAACTTTATTTTCAAAGGGTCACAAATTGGGCACGCAGGCCTGTCTTAGATAGGCCCTTCCAATAACTCATCTTTCGTACATCAAGTATCTATTGTGCATGATAGATTCACATAGTGGAAAAAACATTGTCAAATGAAAGTTGTGAACATAAACAATGCATATTACCAGGTTATAATACAGACAGACAGCCAAACACATATACACAAGAACAAGCATAAACACATACATAAATACATACCTGCATACATACTTACATCATGTACACAAACCCTCACAGTTATTCACCCACTCAATAACACACAAATACAAGCTTCCTCGCATACATATATACTCACTCACATTCACAATCTAACAAACAAAAGTGTACATACACATACATACTACTATCTCTCTTTCCTCGTCTCTACCCCCCCCTCTCTCTCTCTCTCTCTCTCTCGCTCTCTCTCTCAGGAGATGTAGATGCAGAAATGAAATAAATATAAGGGGAGGGCTTGCATGGAGCTGCATGGGACATCTTAGAGGAAGTTGGCTGAGGGCCCGTGACGAGATAATGAATAATAGGCTGAACAAGACTAATGTTTAAGCAACTTTCGATAGCAATTTACACACGATTACTGCTATTAACGTGTGAACACGTGCGAAACCCAACAAGCATACATTGTGTAGCGTTAAGTATGTTGTGTAACAGTTCCTGGCGATTTGGCAGCAGACCACCTTGCGTTGTTTTTATAAAATTGTATAGGTACAGGTCGTTTAGAAAGCAATGGCAAACTACTGAACGTAAACTTGCCAAAAGGCCACACACAAAAAGGCTGAGGTTGACTGCATCGTCCTGTAAAGAATATGCAACTAACTTTTGTATGTTGTGTAAAAGTTTATTTACAATTTTTTTTTACAATCATATTTATAGCATCCCCTATCTCCTAAATTGTGATTTTTCCATCCCGATCAACTATTTCTTTCAACATTGCAGCATCTCCGTCCTTACACTCTGGTAATGGTCTCAGAGAGATCATGTGAAATAGGCAACGCTTGAGATGTATATTTAAACTGCTAATACCAATTTGTTTACCAAGGCAAAGAACAATAATAATCACATACTGGTTCAATCTCAATTTGTAACTCTGATTACGTTTCCTACTGAAACATTAGCCATTTTATCACAACTGTATACAGAGACTTGTTTGTCGTTCTGACAATTTGTTTTGGCATCAGTTCCGGTTAACATGACATTGTCGGTGCCCTTCATATCTGGAGAAACCGCTCGGGGACAATCAGTAAATGAAGTTAATTGCAAACATAAAGATTTCATTTAATGTAACTAGTTTAATTTCCTGTTGCAGTTTCTTCAAAAGAATGTAGAAACGCATAATTTGACTCTTTTATTTATTATCTCTTAATTGTTTTAAAATGTGTGTGCATAATGCTGCTTTATTTAATTCGTAGCACAGAGATGTACATTAAAAAAATTGTATAAATCGTGATATTATTAGTAATGTGTTCCACGGTAACATTGTTACAGCTCTTACAAGTTTTACTTAAAATTTGAAAAGTGCATAACTATAAATAAAGACGATATATTTAAACAAGATAAATTTTAACCTAAAAAATAACTACGTTAAAAATGTAAAACTATTATTTTCAGAAAATTGCAAAAGGGATAGAGCCGCCCACGCTCTGAGCTCCCGTTACGTTGCCAGCGGTAACGGTATCAGGTTGGCGTGCAGCTGCTATCACATGGACGAACCAGGGCTAGTGTCTCCACACTAGTGGCCACCCCAGCTCTGAGGTATGTGGTTTGTTATCCGTATAGTGTTCCGGCACATACCGACCAAACTCCTTCCCGGACAGGCGCCCTCGAACCATGTATGTGTTAAGGGAGGAACCCCGCGCGACCCTAAGCTTTCCAAGTCAGGCAGGCCATTGACTGACTCTGCGAGGACCTTGACCACTTTCGGACAGACATTGACCGGCGAGGTCACGGACAGACATTGACCAGAGCGAGGTCACGGACAGACCGGCGAGGTCTCGGACGGACATGTGACCGATGTCACGTGGTCTCCACATACCATGGGCATCCTGCCAAGTAACCAACCAGGTTTCCCTGGAAGGCTGACAATAACTACTACACCTTATTTCTTTATATACCAGCATAACTACCGGTGTAGAATTGCTTTGGTAAAACTGTCTTGAATGATAACGATTTATTTATGCACGCCTTAATTATCTGATGCTAGTTTCAAATAATTAAGCTATTTAAAACTGACAGCATAGATAGCCAAATATTAAGTTCAATAATGGAACATTTTTATAAACAATTGACTTTAAAAATTAAAGAATTAATAAAATTGATTTTTCTCATATGATTATATCCCTTGAAATTGCAATGTTATGTACCTTGAAGATAAATTCACTGTCAAAAGGAAGTAACTCAACGCAAACTATTTTTAAAGATATTTTCAATGCAAACATTTTATGTGATAAGATAACTAGGAGGCATTTCTTGTTTAATGCATACTTTTTTGTGTTAATGAGGGCAACGAATTTGTTTTTGCCATAAGCACATGTGTACAATTTTTACGGCTCTTTATAATGTTAAGACAGCTTAATCTGTCGTGTGCGTGCGTGTTTTTATGTTGGGTATAGGGTGGGTGTTATTAATAAATTATCGTTGTGGCCTTTAAGTTAAAGTCAAAGTGCAGCTCGCCACTCATAGCCTATAATTTAAGTTATCGCAGACTGCCTTGTAGCGCACCACATGGATTGTAAATACAACAAATTAATGTCACCAATATCCCCATAAAAGCGACTAGCTCCATTGTAATAATAATAAAAAAGGACTGGACCATTTCCCTAAAATGACCTATAATTTAAAACAAAGGAAACAGCCCGTACTTAACGCTTACATGGAAGCTTAAAGAAGATGCCCACTGTTTTATGTGCTTTTCTATCAAACACTTCTTTTGAACTTCCTAACGATTCTTGCATTCCACCTCATAGTCTAACGGATTCGAACACAAGAATCTCCACGTTACAATCTAGTATCATATACCCACTTAAGGGGTGTAAAGGTTTATTTACGTATTTAATTCTAATCGTACTCTCTACCAAACAATCCGAAACAGCCCCATTGCAAAGTATTTTTTTTTTTTAAATCTTATAAATCTTTTAAAATGGCACAATATATCAAACACAGATTACCGAAAGTGACTCACTGACATTTTTGAATGGAATACAAATAAATATATTCCGCTTTGACTGATTTTGGCAGCACTGTGAATAGCACTCTTTCTTTTTGATCACTGTAATCATGTGTACGAATATCTAAAGACGCTTACTTAACAAAAACTATTATTATATTTTACTATTAATAAGATTACAATTGATATGGGTTTCCAGATCGATTCAGCCTAAAGAGATACAAGGAAATGCTCAAAGGGTTAAAAGCGACAGGCGTGATATTGTGTATCTGCAAAATTATGGGCTAGCACCACACATACCGACCACGCGTACAGGTGTGGAAAATGGTCCTTTGCTGTACTGTAGTCTTTGGACTTCAACCATTGGAACAACTCTAAATGGGGCTTGGTTAAATTTAGATTGTTGTTTGAGGCACTAAAGCTGGCGTGCGGTATAATAAGAATCAAAGGAGTGTGCCTGCATCATGACTGATTACCAGATACATAACTAGACGCTTTAATTGATGTGTGTATGTGTGTGCCTGCTTGCGCACTCGAACGCGTGTGTGAGTATTTTTACCAGATTTGAAGATAGAAGAAAACTGACTCACGAAAAGCACGATATTTTGGACATATTAAATGTCAGAGTGGTTGAGAAATAACGACAACGGAAGGCTTGGTCCTCTAAAGGAGGAGGCAAGCGTCGACCAGCATGACGATGGACAAAGGACATTGAAGACACATTGGGAATGAGGCTGGGGAATACATATATGATGGTGGAGACAAAGCAGTCAGAACACCATGGGCGGACAATATACGAGGCATGGGAACTGGCGCAGGATCGAGAGTCTTTCCAGTTGGTTGTGTTGAAAGCGACGTTCTGCAACCACCAGCTTTATCTTTTTCTTCTACGTTCCTCTTACGAAGGGAGTGTGTCACATCAAGTCATGCACCTCTTCTACGTTCCTCTTACGACAGGAGTGCGTCACATCAAGTCATGCACCTCTTCTCCGTTCCTCTTACGACGGGAGTACGTCACATCAAGTCATGCACCTCTTCTACGTTCCTCTTACGACAGGAGTGTGTCACATCAAGTCATACACCTCTTCGACATGCATTTGTGTACAGTTTGCTTCCTCTAGACAGATTCCATCCAAGGTAACGGGCGCTTATTATTTCATATATATATCAGACTCAGCGCCGAAGGATAATATATTGCCTGATGTTTGGTTTCAAAGTATCTTCCTCAGTTTCAATGCTCAGTAAATGGAAATTTACATTGTAAGACTTGTTCATTTGTGCACCATGTTTCATCCAAATCTACGTTTTGTTTGGAACTGAAGCAGATATAATAATAAAAAAAAAAAAAAAGCATGGTCCGATTTCTTTTGTATCCCCTGACTAAATGTAATATGTAATAAACACATGCCATATTGACCAGTACACACGAATAATAGGCAGTCAAACGTGACATGTTGACTGGTACACATGAAGACTAGGCAACCAAACATGACACGTTGACTGGTATACATGAAGACTAGACAATCAAACGTGACACGTTGACTGGTATACACGAAGAATAGGCAGTCAAACGTGACACGTTGACTGGTATACATGAAGACTAGGCAACCAAATGTGACACGTTGACAGGTACACATGAAGACTAGGCAACGAAACGTGACATGTTGACATGTATGCACGCAACGTTGCCTTCCCACACGGTGTTGCTTGGGACAGAAAGATGTAAAAGATAGTATGACTGCTCTACTTTATTGATTGCCAGACCTCGTAGTCCAACTGGAATGTGATGTGACTAATGTGTGATTCCTCGTAGCCCAGCTGGAATGTGAGATGAGATGAGTGATGCTAGATCTCGTAGCCCAGCTGGAGTGTGAGATGAGTGATGCCAGACCACGTAGCCCAGCTGGAGTGTGACGTGACTAATGTGTGATACCTCGTAGCCCAGCTGGAATGTGACGTAACTTATGCGTGGTACCTCGTAGCCCAGCGTGAGATGAGTGATGCCAGACCTCGTAGCCCAGCTTGAGTGTGACGTGACTAATGTGTGATTCCTCGTAGCCCAGCTGGAATGTGACGTGACTTATGTGTGATACCTCGTAGTCCAACTGGAATGTGACGTGACTAATGTGTGATACCTCGTAGCCCAGCTGGAGTGTGACGTGACTTATGTGTGATACCTCGTAGCCCAGCTGGAGTGTGACGTGACATATGTGTGATACCTCGTAGCCCAGCTGGAGTGTGAGATGAGTGATGCTAGATCTCATAGCCCAGCTGGAGTGTGAGATGAGTGATGCCAGACCTCGTAGCCCAGCTGGAGTGTGAGATGAGTGATGCTAGATCTCATAGCCCAGCTGGAGTGTGAGATGAGTGATGCCAGACCTCGTAGCCCAGCTGGAATGCGAGATGAGTGATGCTAGATCTCGTAGCCCAGCTGGAGTCCGAGATGAGTGATGCTAGATCTCATAACCCAGCTGGAGTGCGAGATGAGTGATGCCAGACCTCGTAGCCCAGCTGGAGTGTGAGATGAGTGATGCCAGACCTTGTAGCCCATTTGGAGTGCGAGATGAGTGATGCCAGACCTTGTAGCCCAGCTGGAGTGTGAGATGAGTGATGCCAGACCTTGTACCCAGCTGGAGTGTGAGATGAGTGATGCCAGACCTCGTAGCCCAGCTGGAGTGCGAGATGAGTGATGCTAGATCTCGTAGCCCAGCTGGAGTGCGAGATGAGTGATGCTAGATCTCATAACCCAGCTGGAGTGTGAGATGAGTGATGCTAGATCTCATAACCCAGCTGGAGTGTGAGATGAGTGATGCTAGATCTCATAACCCAGCTGGAGTGTGAGATGAGTGATGCTAGATCTCGTAGCCCAGCTGGAGTGTGAGATGAGTGATGCCAGACCACGTAGCCCAGCTGGAGTGTGAGATGAGTGATGCTAGATCTCGTAGCCCAGCTGGAGTGTGATGTGACTGTGTGATACCTCTTAGCCCAGCTGGAATGTGATGTGACTGATGCCAGTCCTGGTAACCCAGTCCGAGTGTGACTTGCGGATGTGTGAGATCTGGAGTTGATATGACTTATGCCAAACCTAGTAGCACAGCTGGAGTTTTACGTGACTGATGTGCGAAAGTGTTAAACCAGCTGTAGTGTAACGGAACGTGATTGATGTGCGGGGCTTGGTAGCCCAGCTGGAGTGAACACGGCAGATGCACAAGATCTTGTAGTCCATTTGGGTAGTTTGTCTTAGAACTAAAGCCATAGTGTCTCTGCGACTTTCTTTGAGAGTAGGTGGTGAACTAAATATTCCGTGCCGAGCTAATGTTCATATTGACGTCCTTGCCATATCGATGTCCTTGTCGTTTCGATGTTACTATTGTGTAGGCGATGCGTGCAAGTTGAAGACGGTAACACAAAACTGGACAACATCAAGAGGTGGACAACAACAAGACATGGACAGACAGGAACGTGTATACGTGCAACATGAAGACGCAGGACAAAGGCCGGATACTCCCGGTGTTAACGAAGATATTAAGAAGCATTTAATCACAGCAAGCCTGAAGAATTATCCCCAAGAAGCGATTAATACCAACACTTGTATTCTTCTTATGACTTGTGTACCTCACTTGTGTATAGATCATCAACCAGCTAACCTCAAGCCACCCTATCTTTAGCTATCTCAAGCAAATCCGCCCATGTCCTCCCCACTGTCTTGAATTCTCTTCTCCGTCTACTCTGTCTCCCTTTATTTTGTTCGCCATTTGGGCCCCAGGCAAGGTAGTGTCTAGTTATACTACCGTAAGATCATCTCAATTTGTGTCCTATCCATCTTCTCGCCTCTTCGTTCAGTGGCATCTGTTTAATTATCTACATGAGCTCCACATTGGTGATTGACATTCTATTTTAGTCCCACTATTCTGTTCAGTCTCCAATCAGTAAATGTTTATAGTTATACAAGTCATTCTTTTAGTCGTTCGCCATGTTTCTATTGCATAAAGCGTTAATAACATTGGAGATAAATATTCTAAGTTTGTTGCAAAGTTTAATTTCCTGTGACTTCACTAATTTCACAGTGCTATGAAAGCCCCTCTTGTCTTCTAATGTTAATATTATAAAATTTAATATTCGTTGGTTTCACAATCTTTGTCTACATTGCAATCTAAATATATATATATGTATGTGTGTGTGTGTGTGCATGTGTGTGTGAGTGAGAGAGAGAGAGAGAGAGAGGGGGGGGGGAGAGGGAGAAGGCAAAATATTTTGAGATATACTAATCATACCATTTTAAAAGCAGTCTGAAAGTAGTCTAGAATCCATTCTAGTTAAGGTTGTGGAGAGCAGGAAGAAAGAAATTATCAATAACATTATCAAATTGAATAATTGGTTGTTTCTAAGACAGCATACACTCCCAATATGCTTCATATATAGTACAGGCATAAAAAATCGTTTTGAATATCTAGTCACATAGTGACGCCTGCTGGAAGATGTGACAAAGATAAAGAAAAAGAGTCCCCATGTCAAGGACGAAAAGTCAGTATTTTAGTCCAACTGTCTGGCGTAGGAGTTCAACCCTTAACTTGGCATCAGCACACTGGATGTTTAATAATGCGCATTCTGTTCCATTCGGCCATATATCTGATGACGTAAAGTCATGATCGCCGATGTTTGCTCCAGACCAGGACCGTAGTAAAAGAAGTATGTTGCTATTTTAAACAGCTCAAGACTCCCAAAACAGCTTTGTGTCGGTGTTTGTCTCTACGGGCCGATGTTCAGTCTGCAAGTGACAATTCCCAATATGTTCAGTCTGCAAGTGACAATTCCCAATATGTTCAGTCTGCAAGTGACAATTCCCAATATGTTCAGTCTGTAAGTGACAATTCCCAATATGTTCAGTCTGTAAGTGACAATTCCCAATATGTTCAGTCTGTAAGTGACAATTCCCAATATGTTCAGTCTGCAAGTGACAATTCCCAATATGTTCAGTCTGTAAGTGACAATTCCCAATATGTTCAGTTTGTATGTGACAATTCCCAATATGTTCAGTCTGCAAGTGACAATTCCCAATATGTTCAGTCTGTAAGTGACAATTCCCAATATGTTCAGTTTACAAGTGACAATTCCCAATATGTTCAGTCTGTAAGTGACAATTCCCAATATGTTCAATCTGCAAGTGACAATTCCCAATATGTTCAGTCTGCAAGTGACAATTCCCACTATGTTCAGTCTGCAAGTGACAATTCCCAATATGTTCAGTCTGCAGGTGACAATTCCCACTATGTTCAGTCTGCAAGTGACAATTCCCAATATGTTCAGTCTACAAGTGACAATTCCCAATATGTTCAGTCTACAAGTGACAATTCCCAATATGTTCAGTTGTCTGCTCTGCCAGTCCATGTTTGAGCAGAATGACGGGACCAGCTGAAATCTGTATAAAAGACAGTTCCGACTGTTATGTGCTGTTTGCTCTGAGAAAGATCATGTGGTTTACTCGACCAGAAAAGCAACTGTTGTCTCGTATGTTTCGTTAACAGACTTACACATGTTATCGGGATGCCAACAAGCTTGAGTTGACTGCTGCTTTCTTTTCGATTAATAAATTAATTCATATTGACGTCTGAAGGTGGGCAAAAAATTCAGACTTGATTTGGGTCTTCTTTTCATGAAAGGCAACTGATTTAACATTCAATAAGAAAATTCATAAACAGGTGAGTCAAAACTATTTTGGAACAGGAAATCTGACCTGAGCACCTACGGACTATGATACCGCAATAAATAACTAAGTAACACAGACCTGATCAAAGTCTGGAGATTGTGAATGATGGTGACTCATGAACACTTACTGGCACGGCACATGATTGTTATTGTGCTCCGTACTAAATTAATGATATTCACTAGAAGGAAAAACAATTGAACATTTGCCATTCGTTTTGCCGTTAAAGAGTCCTGGCCAGCATATTCGCTATTTTATTGCTTACAATAGTGGTAGGAACATAGAAACTTAAATTCTACATCTTTGTTGGGAATCAATCAATGCCCGTGGGCAAAACTGTCAACTTTCTTCATCATGCACAATGGATCACTTAGTATGCAAGCATGGCTGTAGTTTGGCTAGGAAGGTTTCCATTGTGGTTATAGCAAAGGCATTAGTGGCTTCTGAAACATTTCTGCCATATGACTAAGCTGAAAAGGCCCATGGCACCTTTGATGCTGAACAGCCGATTCGTCTGTGTCTGGTATAACTACATTCACGTAACAACCGATTCATCTGTGTCTGGTATAACTACATTCACTTAACCGATTCGTCTGTGTCTGGTATAACTACATTCACTTAACAACCAATTCGTCTGTGTCTGGTATAACTACATTCACTTAACAACCAATTCGTCTGTGTCTGGTATAACTACATTCACTTAACCGATTCGTCTGTGTCTGGTATAACTACATTCACTTAACAACCAATTCGTCTGTGTCTGGTATAACTACATTCACTTAACAACCGATTCGTCTGTGTCTGGTATAACTACATTCACTTAACAACCAATTCGTCTGTGTCTGGTATAACTACATTCACTTAGCAACCAATTCGTCTGTCTGGTATAACTACATTCACTTAACAACTGATTCGTCTGTGTCTGGTATAACTACATTCACTTAACAACTGATTCATCTGTGTTTGGTATAACTACATTCACTTAACCGATTCGTCTGTGTCTGGTATAACTACATTCACTTAACAACCGATTCGTCTGTGTCTGGTATAACTACATTCACTTAACAACTGATTCGTCTGTGTCTGGTATAACTACATCCTCATTGTCACAGTGGTCAATAAGGGCATTGATCTCTGAATTACGGCAACAGGATTCCACTCTGTGCATTGCTGGTCAAAATTCATAAGCACAGAAAAGATGTCTCCAAAGATTGGGACGACAAGTGTTCATTCTTGGCTGATGAAGCGTGTCCCATGCCGTGTGGATGATAGTATCTCATGGCATAAACCAGCACACAGAAAGTGTCCCTTGGTGTAAAACAGCACACAGAAAGTGTCCCTTGGCATAAAACAGACGAAACAGATGACTTCAGCCCACAAACACTACTTAAAGCGAGGATGTGTGTGAATTGAGGTCGACTTCTCGTGGATACGGACAGCAGCTGGTTACTGACGTGGATGTCTAGTAGTCAGGCGGGATAGAATTCTGATATTTAAAAAAAAAATAAAAAAGACCCCCAAAGCAGAAGCCTGCTGTCAGTCTGTGATATGATAGGGTCATCACATTTTCTAGGCCTGAATGCACAGAAGAACAGATGGATGTTGAATGCAGGTGTCGATTCTTTGACCACACTCATGACAATCAGCCCAACTCCTTATCAATTCTGCGCCAGCTGTGTTTTGATATATCATGCCATAATGATAAGTTTTCACTTGTGTAGACATCTCAACTTTGCTGTGTCAGTAGGTATGTTCAACACTCATTGTCATCTGACTGATTAAATTGTTAGATCATCACATCGCCTGTCTTTGAGTCACTGCAATTATGTCTGTTTTGATTGAGGATGGGAGTCTGATCAGACATATAGGCCCACAGGATAAGGTGAAGGCCACATCAACAACAAACACGAGTCTTCAGCACATAAAGCATAGAGCAACCACAACAACAATACAACATAAATCAAAGAGCAACCACTAGACAATAATACAACATAAAGCAAAGAGCAATGACTAGACAACAATACAACATAAATCACAGCAACCACTAGACAACAATACAACATAAAACAAAGAGCAACAACTAGACAACATAAATCAAAGAGCAACCACTAGACAACAATACAACATAAATCATAGAGTAAACACAAGACAACAATACAATATAAAACAAAGAGCAACCACTAGACAACAATACAATATAAATCAAAGAGCAGCCACTGGACAACAATACAACATAAATCAAAAGAGTAAACACAAGACAACAATACAACATAAACCAAAGAGCAACCATTAGACAATATTACAACAACACTCCTTATTTAACAGTAATGTCACATTTACACCTTTTTTTTAACATGAATGATATTTTAAAAATATAATTAACACAAATATAAATCCTTTATCAATAAGACATCAGTGATCAAACAAATATGAACTGACAGACTCTTATTTTGATTTCTAATTACTCAAAACTAATTACTCAGTCAAAGAATTATAACACACAATATAATCTTTGATTGTGCTGAAATCTTCCCACCACAACACTTCTCAACACCTCAAGTGTTACATGCACCACTGTTTCATAACACTTCTATATAAGGGTATGATATGACCAGTATTAGAATACACACATTCATACCACCTACTTTTGTCCACCAGAGACCACACAGAGTAATTCTTCCACACGTTATTTAGACCTTATGAAAATTTCTTCCACCTGTTGTTTGTTAGATGTTATGAAAAATTTCTTCCACCTATTGTTAACTAGACCTTATGACAAGTTCTTCCACCTGTTGTTAGTTAGACCTTATGAAAAGTTCTTCCACCTGTTGTTAGTTAGTTAGTCATGGTTCCAACTTCACAGCAATGGGCCATCCCCATGATGCTTCGTTCCTGTGTGAGTGAATATCACACAGAATGCTCCCCACTGCCATATGTGAAAAGTGGAGCAGACAGGAGTCTCGGCAAGCCAACAACTCGTACAAGTACACTGTGCATAATGCTGCCATCAGAATGCCAACATAAAAGTCCACGGAAAATAGTTCATTTTCGATGGAAGCGGCAGTCACTAGAAAACCAGCAGCCATACGTTACTGATCATTACTGCATTCTGTGCACGATTCCCAACTCTCAGGAATCTATGCAGGAGCTCCTCTTAGAGGCTGCGAGGTGAGTTCTTAAACAGCTGACCCGTCCTCTGGTCTTCTCTCTCCCACCTGTTGTTAGTTAGACCTTATGAAATGTGAAGTCTTCTCTGTGGTTAAAAAGTAAAGGATACCCTTTTCACACTGAGCGATATTGGTTATATGGTGCTAGCCATCTATTTTGAACTAACTGGCACCCAATGACTGATGTGGGTGAATATCTCCCCAACTGGCACTCAATGGCTGATGTGGGTGAATATCTCCCCAACTGGCACTCAATGGCTGATGTGGGTGAATATCTCCCCAACTGGCACTCAATGGCTGATGTGGGTGAATATCTCCACAACTGGCACTCAATGGCTGATGTGGGTGAATATCTCCCCAACTGGCACTCAATGGCTGATGTGGGTGAATATCTCCACATCTGGCACTCAATGGCTGATGTGGGTGAATATCTCCCCATCTGGTACTCAATGGCTGATGTGGGTGAATATCTCCCCAACCCCCTTGACATCCCAGCTAATTTCTTGACACCCAGTTTAGACTGGCTCAACCTGGGAGTCCAGTTCAATTACACAAATTTCACCTCATGGAGATTTGAACACACAGCCACCAGACCGACAGGCAACCTTGCTAGCCACTGTACTACCAAGTCCCTCTTTTTCTCTTATGACTGGGGTTCAAACCTCAATGGACATGACAAAATTAAAACTTGACAAATAAAAATGCATATTCATGAAGCTTCTTGTGTCTGTAGAGACTGGAGAAGTGTACTGATTGACTCCTTCAAGTGGGGGATACTTTCCTTGAGAGCTGCTGCCTGTAGCTGAGCAAATCCATCAGCATCTAGTAATGCTGTCATTCCCTGGAACAAAAGAAACATATTCATGTTTATTTAGCTTAATGTTTTCAGTTTACACAACGCAATATGAAGCATAAAAAAGTTAGTTGCATATCCTTTACAGGACGTTGCATTTTTTTTTTGCTGCTGTGATTTCTTGGAAAGTTTACGTTCAGTAGTTTGCCATTGCTTTCTGAAAGACCGGCACCCATATCATTTTGTAAAAAAAACCCAACTAATGCAGTCAGTTGCCAAATCGCGTGCAGCTGTGCTTCGGACGCGGGTTCACGAACTGCATCCGTAACCCCTTTGCCATGGAGCCAGCAATATGAAGCATGTTGAAGAAAATTCTTTACTTGTTGCTTCTCTATCCCATCTTAGCCATTCATTAAGGTTGTCTTCATACACAAGTTCTCTAATATATCTCTGTGTTTTCCTTATGTTTACATGATTCTTCCAATACTTCTATACAGCCATATATCAAAGTCCTTGCCATCCAGCTGCTAATTCATTGTCATATAATAATGAAGTATATATAAAACATAGTATGACCAGCATAAGTGTAGACATCTGTTTGATTTTCTTTACTGTCATGTTGGCCATCACTATTCTCTTCTTGACCACAAGTTCCCACTTACATATTTTATTAACGTGTCCAAAACAGGAGAAAAGGAGGAAAACAAACAACAAACGAACGAACGAATGGACTTTATTTTCAAAGGGTAACAAATTGGGCACGCAGGCCCATCTTACATTCGGCCCTTCCAATCACTCATCTTTCGTTCATCAATAGTGCATAGGAAAAACATT
The DNA here is from genome assembly GCA_963921405.1 of Cepaea hortensis. Lineage (NCBI taxonomy): Eukaryota > Metazoa > Mollusca > Gastropoda > Stylommatophora > Helicidae > Cepaea > Cepaea hortensis. The sequence goes on along the minus strand of OY992897.1, from coordinate 61,052,567 downwards.
GTGAAATGAATTTTGTAAACATAAACAATGCGTATTACCATGTTATGAGTCACATCCACCACCCACCCACACATACCCCACCCAACCACACACACACAGCCTAGGCACACATACATTTCCCCACCCATCCACCACATCCCCACACCTACACATCTCCCCACCCACACACACTCCCACCAACCACACATCCCATCCACCCACACCCCAAGCACACATACATTCCCCAACCACACACATCTCCCCACCCACTCATATCCTCCACCCGTCCCATTACCTACCAACAATCACCCACCCACATACCTCCAACCACCCAGCCAAACACACATCCCTCAACCACACATCTCTCCGCCATCTCACATATCCCGCACATACCCACACACAAATTCCGCACCCACCCACATAATCTCCCATCTCCCCCAGCCCACTCACAGATCCTGAGCTCACCCATACAAACATCCCCCACCATCTCCTAACCTACACACACTCACCCACCCACATATCCTCTACCCATACTCCACCCACCCATCCCGCAATCAAACGTCCCTTAACCACACATCCTTACCCACCTACCCATCCCCCAGCCACACACCCATACCCATATACACACACATCCCCACCCATACACACATCCCCACCCACCAACACATCCCCATTCACAAACACACACCTCCCGTCCACGCACACCCAACCCACACACACATCCCCCACCAATACACTGATTCCCCTCACACATCCCTACACACACGTACTTATCCCTCAACCACTAACACCCACACATCCCTCACCCACTCATCAACACATACATCTCCCATCTACCCACCCACACACCAAACCACCCATCCAAACACACATCCCCCACCTTCACACACACCCACACCCACCCACATCCAAATCCTTTATCCACACCCATCTTCCCTTTCACACAACACCACACCCACCCACAAGACATCCCTCACCCACACCTCCCACAATCTCCTACCCACCCACACATCCCCCATCTACAATCACCCTCACTACCCAAACATACATCCTCCATCCAGCCACATCCCCCTTCCACACACACATCCCACATCCATCACCCACCACCCCTAACCCACACACAACAGCAAAGTAAGCTGTTCACGCCAACAAGGCTATTGGGTATATGGTGCTAGTCCATATGTTTAGGCCAGCACTCAATGTGGTCAATATCACGGCAGCTGCCTTCACTTCTCAAGACATTTCCCCTGGCACCCATTGTTGGCGAGGTCGACCTGGGAGCCTAGTCCAGCTTTAACAACTGCCTCCATTCAATTTAAAAACCATGACCTCTGGGTCAACAGGCAAGAGTGCTAGCCTCTGAAGCCAGCTGCATTTACTTCAGAGAAAATTCTCTGGTACCCACTTAAGGCTGGGCCAACCTGGTAGCCTAGGTCAATGAAAAACAATCCCTGTCTTGGATGTTGATTTGAACATGTGACCACTGGGCTGTCAGGCAAGCACGCTGGCCACTTCCACAGCTCACAAATAATATAATAATATATATCTCCCGTGTCACATGGCTCTTGACCAGTGATGTGGTCAGTACCATGCAGTCAGTATCAGGAAAACTTGCTAGTTTATTTGGCTAGACCAGCCCTGAAGCAATGTGATTAAAAACAAAGACATTCCACCTGAAGAGGGATTTCAACCGGCAGACAAGTAAGCTAGCAGTGTGTCACTGCAGCTCCATAGTGAAATGAACCAGCAATAATTTCTTTGATGAGTGGCATCTTAATAAAAATATATTAAAAAATATAATTGAATAGAACATAAAATAACAACAAATGAAAAACAAAAACTACGGTGTAAATATCGCAGCTTTGCTATAAACACAATTACACCCACAAAAAAAAAAAATCAAATGAATGCAAAAGAAGAAACACTGCAATATGATGACATCACAAACCTGTTCGGTTCCAGTAACAAGATACACTAGAATGTCCAGTGCTGCTTCTAGAACCTTCAGCCTTGGGTTAGCAAGCAACTGAACCAGTAAGTTCACTGCCTTATGTTCAACGAAGTACCGACACATCCATGTGGACACTTTCGAAGAGGCATCCAACAGGTACAGCGCCTAAAGACAGTAACAATACATTCATTCAAAATACTTTTCAACCTGGAATCATCATCATCATCATATGCCATGTTGTGTGTGAATGATGATAGCTTGCCATCTCACACGATCAGCAGTCTTGTATCAGGTCTGTGTTATTCCACCAATTATGCCATGTAGCTAAGCCATACCGCTATTTATTTCTTTGCCTTTGTTACTCTTTTTCTATTAATTTTGACAGCTGTCACAAAGTTTTCCAGTTTATTAGTTATCTTAAAAGTCGCTTAAAAGTCGACAGGGTCAACTTCATTGCACCGGGTTTGATCCCATATGGCTCAGTCTCTTTCCACAGTGCGGAAAGCGTCACACAAAGCATGAACTCCGTAGCTCTAGCGACGACCTACAGGAATCTCCGAAAAATTTCACCCGTGAACCGAAGGACGCGGCCCGGAATCGAACCCACAACGGAACCCAAGTCAAACAGCTTGACCACATCGCCACGGAGATTAGTTATCTATACTATCATATGTTCTAGTCATCTGTAAAGACGAGTACCTGCCATTCTTTCCTTCTTGGAAGTAACCAAACTGGGTCAGTGACATCTGCCATACCCTCTATAAAGAGATCCTCTTCCTACTGTCACAAACTTGAAACTATAACTAATAATTATCTATCCACTGCTTGACTTTTGTGGACTACTCAACATCCCCTGTTGTTAGTAATTCTGATCAACATCTGTCATCATCTTCCAAATGATCAAAGCTACATGACTCATAAGTATGAGAATCTCTGCAATGACATCCCTGTTGTAATGGGAGAGAGGGAGGACTGGGTCAGATAAAACAAAGCAAGAGGAAACCCCTACAGCAGTGGTTCTCAACCGTTTTTGGCCCATGCACTTTACTATATGTTCAGAGTGTCATTCTCTCCCCCCCCCCCCCCTTTTCGTAATTCATCCCTATAAATTCCCCCCATCCCCCGCCCCTACACAGTATATGTAAAAATGGAAGCTAAATTTAATCACACATAATATAACAAGTCTAGACATCTACATAAAATGTTATTTGTGGGTCTACTTACGTTATAAAACAAATTTCAGAAGGGCGAGAAGTACATAACTGTAAAGTATGGAGGGAAAAACAATATCAAGTAAACGGTTCTTGTATTAATGCAATCTAGAAATAATCTTAATCCCTGGGGGATTCCACCAGTTGATTGAGAACCACTGCCCTAGATATCAGTGTCTGATGAAAGATGGAGAGAGTGACTTAATGGGTGAAATAGTGATAGTGATAGAGAGATAGAGAGATAGAGAGAGAGAGAGAGAGAGAGAGAGAGAGAGAGAGAGAGAGAGAGAGAGAGAGAGAGAGAGAGGGGGGGGAGTGAGCGAACGAGAGAAGACAGTGGAAGAATGGTATTGTTAATGTGTGTATGTGTGCGGCCATTGTTTGTGTCTATGGGTGTGTGTTAGTGAGAAGAGAGCAAGAAAGACAGAGAAAGAGACAGAGACAGATTTAAGCGCACGCTTATCATGTAACATGCTATTCCATATATGTTGTGTATTCTCATGTTCATATTACCATTTTGAATGCCAACTGATGTTATAATTTATAACATGAACACATGTACATCACTGTAGAGTGGGTGAGAGAATTAGTATGAGAGAGAGAGAGAGAGATAGAGAGAGAGAGAGAGAGAGAGAGAGAGAGAGAGAGAGAGAGAGAGAGAGAGAGAGAGAGAGAGAGACAGACAGACAGAGAGAGAAAGAGAGAGAGAGAGTTGAATTGCATCACTAATTTTTAAGTTACAAAATGTATATGTACAATTTTTCTCCATTTTCTTTACAATTTTGCGACAATGCTCACGACAATCGTCACTGTATGTGTGTGTAAAGTGTGGGAGTTTGATCATAATAGTAGGTTGGGGGATGTGTGTGTGTGGGTGGGCAGGGTGGGATTGTGTGGGTGGGTGGGGGATTTGTGTGTGGGTACATGCGGGTTGTATGGGTTGGTGGGGAGATGTGTGTGTGGGTGGGGATGTGTGTTTGGCTAGGTGGTTGTGGGTGAGTGGGTGGAGGAGGATATGTTGGTGGATAATTGATGATGGGTTATGGGATGGGTGGGGGTATATGTATGGGTGGGGAGATGTGGGTGTGGGGATATGTGGTGGGTGGGAGATGTGTGCAGGTGGGGGTGGTTGTGGGTTTGGGGGTGTGGGTGAGGGATGTGTATGGGTGTGGGATGTTTGGGTGGATGGGTGGGGAGTGTGTGTGGGGGTGAGATATGTGTGGGGGATGTATGTGGGTTGGGGAGGGGTGCATGATGGGTGTGGGTGATGGATTTGGAGATGTGTGTGTGGGTGGGGGATATGTCTGGCTGGGTGGGTGTGTGTGGCTGGATGGAGGATGTATGTGTGGGTAGTGAGGGTGATTGTAGTTGGGGGATGTGTGGATGGGTAGGAGATGTGTGGGGAGATGTGTGTGTGGGTGAGGGATGTGTCTTTGGGATGTGTGTGGGTGTGGTGTTGTGTGGGAGGGGAGCTGGTTGTGGATAATTGATGTGTGTGTGGGTGGGTGAAGGTGTGGTTGGGTTTTTGGGTGGGTGAAGGATGTGTGTGAGGGTGGGGATGTGTGCTTAGATGGGTGGTTGGGGTGTGTGTGTGTGGGTGGATAGATAGGAGATGTATGTGTTGATGAGTGGGTAAGGGATGTGTGGGTGTTAGTGGTTGAGGGATAAGTTCGTGTGTCTGGGGATGATTGTATGAGTTGGGGATGTGTGTGTGGGTTGTGTGTGCATGGATGGGAGGTGTGTGTGTGTGAATGGGGGATGTGTGGGAGTGATGTGTGTATGGGTGGGGAGATTGTGCGTGGGTGGGGATGTGTGTGTATATGGGTAGGGGTGTGTGGTTAAGGGATGTGTGGCTGGGGGATGGGTGGGTAGAGGATGTGTGGGTGGGTAGAGAATATGTGGGTGGGTGAGTGTGTGCAGGTTACCCTCACACACACACAAATTAATTAGTTCAATGCAGACATCACTCGAGTTCAAAGCAAGGCAATGATTAAAAAAAAAGTCATGTAGCAGTTCCTTTGCAGAAGACATCGCAACTTGTCAACAAGATTTCCCATCCTTTGGCAGTTCTCCCTCACACATGCTCATGCCCAAGCTGTCTGCAGTGTCCTGTGTCCATCATTTTGCTGGTTGACCCCAACCTTTGCTTCCAGGAACCACACCTTCCATCCCTGTTCTCCCCAAGCCTCTGACATTTAAAAATGCCGAAGATTTCAGTTTCCAAGACCTGATGCTGATTATGTGTGAGTTTTCTTCAATATCCAGATTTTGTAGAATGTTAGTATTCTATGAATTTTTCTTAACATTTAAGTTCAAAATCCCCCACATTTCTTTTTCAGTGACTGCAAAATGGTCCATTACTCAAATTCATGCGCATATTCTCAATAATTTTATTGTAATTTGTTTACTAGTGTTGTGCAACAAGCTCTTAACATTGTTTCACCTCTGCATTGCCACACATTTGATATTTTTGTTAAAATGTGTTTTAATAACTGGGAAACCAAACATATCAAAGCAGATATTCACATTTAATGTCAGGCTCTCATCAGTGGATTGACACAGTTGAAAGGTGACGCTGAGAAGTTGAGGCTGACACATGACTAACACACGACAGCTCGGGTCAGCTGGGAAGCAAAGAGAATTGCATTAGCCTCATTAAAATAGATAAAAGCAATGGTGGCCGTTTAATTATTATCACAAACTTCACTATCACCATTCTCCAAATGATCTTATCACCATTAAATATTGTCAATAATTGCCATAGATTTGGCAGCTGTACGGGGCCTTGCGTGGGCATGTTGAAGAATGACACCTTTATGGGACGGACAGTCCTGTACGTTTTGTGGTGAATGGCCTTCCAAACTTTATTAGAAAGTAAAGTGGAGTATTACTCAGCATTGAAAGTTTCACCCCTTTTCAAGAAACACACACACAATACATTGAAGCCATAATTTGACCGACCCACTGAAAGTTATGTGCAAAATGTTTGGGTGGCGGTGATCATGGATGTTTCCACAGCATAGACGATCTCTTTGTTTCATGTGTGTAGTGATGCACTCATGTCTCATCGGTTGTAACGATGCGGTGCAGAAAATCATTACCTTCATGTCTGTACTAACCCAACGGTTCTTGGCAAATCGCTACTCTTGTCTTTTTTGGTCAAATTAAGTTGTTTTGGCACCCAGTGACAAGAAACTACAAATGTGAGGTAATCTCTGATGATAAAGTCCACAGAACTGCAGCTTATGCTGGTAGCCAACGTCATGTGCTGTAACTCGCAGATTGTTCAGAACCACCTTTTTGACATTGGCTTCTCGTAAAGACACTTTTCAGGCGACCTTCACAAGGCTCATCCTCGATGGATTCATGACCTTCACGAAAGCATTTACACCATGGAAACACACACATGATAGTTGATGAATTTTAACAGGTTTTTAACCTTTCACCAACAATTTTATCACAAGACACTGTTCCTGCACTTGAGTCAACTGGTCCAGTGCCATTTTGAAAAAAACAACACGAGAAAACTGCTGATACTTGCTCATTCCATCACCAAATGTCAGATGTATACTGTTTACTTTGGAGTAATTACTAAACTTAATAATCATCTTTGGATTATCCTGACAAAATCCGGACACTTACCAGACGGCTCTTGTATTATCACCATCATTCTCATTATTACCATCATCATATATCCACTATCACCATCATATATCCACTATCACCATCATCCTCATTTTGTTATCATTACTATCATCACATATTCACTATCACCATCACCCTCTATTATAATGACCATCATCACCACCATCCTCTTTATTATCACCACTTCACCCTCATCACAATCCTTCATATTTTGTTCACTTGAAATTGTTCAATTGTCTCATATAAATATCACTGTCCTGTTCAATCCACTCAATGGTCTGTAAATTTTAGCTGAAACTGTTGCTTCTCTAAGCCACAAGGTTTGCCTTGAAATGTCGTATTCAGGGTATTCTTGGAGTATATGATCTGCAGTCTGAGGTGACATTCCACATGTGGACATAACTAATTTATCTTGAATTTTGTAATCATCCATCCTTATATTATCATCCTCATCATCACATTATAATCTACAGCGTTACTTTGTTATCACATCACAGCTCATCACGTTATTCTCATCACATCACACATATAACATATGTAAAACTGCTCTCTTAGCTGCACTAATCTCAGTACAGTGGCACAATCATACATATGCCACAATCAGTACAGTAAAGGTAGTCCCATGACAGATACTGCAGTTTGATTGAAAAGTGCTAGATCTTCATATTCTAGTCCAATACAAAATGAGGTGAAGTAGCCAGTTCTCTTCCTCACTATCTTTCCTTCCCTGACAAGGCCAATACTTAAATCTTCATTCAGTGGCTTGTCCTGTGTCATGCCCATAAGCGTGGAAGGTCATAGTTTGCCCTCCGACACAATCACCAGTCTTGAATCAAACATAAGCGTGGAAGGTCATAGTTTGCCCTCCGACACAATCACCAGTCTTGAATCAAACATATTCGTGCTCCGATTATGCCATGTGGCCAAGCCATCCAAGTATTTATTTCTGTCTTCACTTTGCTTTTTTCCCCATCAAGTTTTCCAGTTATAACTAAGTTTTCAAGTATTCCTACTACACCCAAAATATTCTGGACTGTAATTTCTCTAATCAATTTATCGTTTTATTTCTTGAAGGACTATCTCATTAACTTTTCTGTCCAGTCATAGCGTTGTTTTGCATTTCCCTCAGAATCCATATTTCCACTGCCACTAGACAAGCTTAGCTTGTGTGTTTATTGTCCATGTTTTACATGCATACACCAGTATGGGTTATATACAATATTTTAAAACTAATTTTCTCACTGCAAGTGACAGCTATATTTTTGCTTTCCATCTCACAAAAGGCTACTTTTGCCATGGCAATTCTGATTCTAATCTCTACAAGGTATCTTCCATCAGATGTCATGACTGTTTCAAGTTGTACAAATTCATGTCACGTCATGTCCTTTAAATCCTAAGACTGCTATGAAATCTCTGAACATCTCACTCCTTTATTCCAGAATTAGGATCTGCTCATAAACTTAGTCTTGGGAAAATAATGTAGTGGTTTCCCCTTGATTTCCTCCATCTAGATCTATGGTTTGTAACCTCCATCTTTGACAGCAATTTCTGGCTGTCAACACAAGTGTACGGTACAGAGATACTCACTTGCTCCGGTGGAAACTGCACCCTGAACTGCTTCTGCCACACATTGTGTTGCCCATACATCACTTCCACAATGTATTATAAGGATAAATGAGAGTATTCTTAAGCAAGTGAATCAGTACAACTATCTTGGAAGAGTCATAACATCTGATGGGAGGTGCCTTGATTAGAACAAGCATCGCTAAAGGAAAGGTAGCCTTTTGCCAAATGGAAAACATGCTGACTAATAAAAAGATGTCAACTGCGACGAGAAAAAGAGTTTTGAATTGCTACATATAACCTGTACTTTTGTAAGGATGCGAAATGTGGACAATGAGTAGACAAGCTGAATAACATCTAATGGCAGTGGAAAAATGAGGATAATGCAAATAATACCATGGACAGACAGAAAACCAATGAGCAAGTCCTACAAAAGGCAAATGAAAACCACAAACTGATTACAGAAACTAGACTTAGTCAAATAGTTTTGGGCAATAAAGGCCTATTGTGGTCCACCAAGGCCCATTTGTCAATGTTAGTGGACAGTGATTTGGTGATTCGAGTTTGCAGTTTGGATGACCGCCTCGGCACCCTGGCCAGGTCAAGCACAGATAAATCTACACTTAGATATTAGCCAAAAGTTCTACTGAAACAAAACAGAACATCTTCAGTAGAGAAACTGAACAGCCAGTGCTTGAGATCACGTTCACGGATGTTACAGCCCTCTAGACATGCGCACTCCGGACCCGACCTGGATGAATCCCAGACGCGGGATGTTAAATTCTGGCCCCTGTAATGTAAGCGGCAACCCCAATTAATAACTCGCCAGCGGGAAATTATTGCAGGCTGACAGACCCCATCATCAAAGACTCCTAGAGGAAACAGCGCCAAAGACATGACAAGAATTTGCCCAGCTGAAATATTCTCTACAACGGTTGAAATAGCCTAGCGTTCAGAACTAGAATGAATGAACCAGACAGAGGTGGACTGACAAGAGTTGTACTAAGTGACAAATTGTACACAGATCCGTTCATGAATGACGAATATTGGTGGATTTACATCTCCTAGTGGTCACCAACTGCTAGAATATTCTGAGCTACTTCAAGTGACACGCATTTCTTATATAAACGGAAGCTACTTTAAATGGAAGAAGTCAGTTTGACTGAAAAGATAAGAGCGCTTGCCGTGAGCTGATGGTGGGCTGGGGGGTTCAGGGCTGGGGGGTTCAGGGCTGGGGGGTCCAGGGTTGGGGGGTTCAGAACTGGCTTTAAGTTGGGCTGAAATGTTGACTTCTCATTCAGAAAACAATGGCAAACTTCATTTCATTCATCACGTGCCATGCCACTAAGCGTGGGCGGTCATGATTCGCCATCTCACTCGATCACCAGAGTCCTGGATCAGCTCAGTGTTCTTAGCTCGCCCATACCCCGTGGACGTTATGAAAAGAAATAAACTAGAGAACGTGGTGACATCTGGCAAAATTTAGGGGAAAAAGAACAAGGGGAAGGCAGAGAAGTAAATATCTGGATGTCTTGGCCGCGTGATGGTCGAGACAAGAACACAAAGCTAATCATGTGAAATGACGAAACATAACAGTCCACGCTTACCAGCATGGCCCAAAATGATGATGATACATCACTTCCAGGAGATGCAGGTGGGAGTTTCCCCTTGATCAAGTCCAGGTCAGGATGCTATTTCTACTATTCAGCACTTTGGGACCTGTGGTAGTGCAGTAGCTAGCATGCATGCTTGCAGCAAAGTGATCACGTGTTCGAATTCGAATTAAAGCGGGGCTATTTCTTTAACGACTTTCATTCCCAAGTCGATCTAGTCTAAAATAGGTACCAGGAAATGTGGGAAACAAAGGCAGCAGGTGTGAAGCTAACCACATGACCCCTCAGATCTACAAAATATGGTCATATAAAGGCAGCAGGTGTGAGGCTAACCACATTACCCCTCAGATCTACAAAATATGGTCATATAAAGGCAGCAGGTGTGAGGCTAACCACATTACCCCTCAGATCTACAAAATATGGTCATATAAAGGCAGCAGGTGTGAGGCTAACCACATTACCCCTCAGATCTACAAAATATGGTCATATAAAGGCAGTCACACAGCAGATACTGCCACTGGAGTGTGAAGTGTTAGATCTTCACATATTCTAGGCCATGACTGAGGATGGGGAGCCAACTCCCTCATCACCTTTTCTTGCCAGAAAATGACATTGTACCCATTTCTTATGACACTGGGTCGACTCCATCACTGTAAAGGTCAGAAAAAATCATCCTGGTTATGCTGGAGATTAGACCTTGACAACTGTCTTGACAGCAAGCATACTAACCGCTATGCCACTGCTGCTCTCCAGTGAAGGACCAAAACATAAGGCCAGAACCATATACCCAATGTGCCTCAAGGTGTGGAAGAAGCTGTTTTTATGTTACATACTTTAAACCTGACGCCACCTACCCATAAAATTGACCCAAATCCACAAGGCTTCTTTCTGTATGAAGTCAGTATTACTTTAAACCTGACGCCACCTACCCATAAAATTGACCCAAATCCACAAGGCTTCTTTCTGTATGAAGTCAGTATTACTTTAAACCTGACACCACCTACCCATAAAATTGACCAAAATCCACAAGGCTTCTTTCTGTATGAAGTCAGTATTACTTTAAACCTGACACCACCTACCCATAAAATTGACCAAAATCCACAAGGCTTCTTTCTATATGAAGTCAGTATTACTTTAAACCTGACACCACCTACCCATAGAATTGACCAAAATCCACAAGGCTTCTTTCTGTATGAAGTCAGTATTACTTGTGAGGCATGAGAAGATTGTGGGTTGGAAGTCAGTATTGTCACAAGCTGTTAGAGCCATGTCTGGACTGAGTCCTATCATATTGCCTAGGCTATGTAGGTGCGGTAGAATTACCTGAATATAACAAAAATACAACTGGAGTTTGCGCTGAAATTATTTTAAAACAGACAGCCAGCCATCTGAACAAGCACAATGCAAACAACTATAGGTTTATTTCTTTTTGTTATTTATCTTTTTTAAACCAACAAAACAAGAACAATGTGATAAATTCTGATTATTGGTTATTTTTAAAAAGCACATACTAACAAGGAAATTAACAGAAATAGTCACTTTAATATACAGAGATAATCAACAGAACAAGAACAATGATGTGAATTTAAAAAAAAAAAAAAAAAAGAGAGCATCATAAGAACAGGGAAAATGGTCACTTTACTTAGGGAGAAAATAATAAAGACGAGAACAATGAGACAAATATTTAAGTTATTTTAACAAAGGGTGAGAATCATTAGAACAAGAACGTAGGTCAGCATGGCCAAATGGATAAGAGCGCGTGTTCTTAACGTCCGGTGTACCAATGTCGAGGTAAGGGTTTTAACTCCTACACCGGCCAGTTGGACTAAAGTGTTGACCTATCGTCTTTGACTTGGGGATGTAAATTACAAGTACCTCTGAAGTCAGAGTGGGTTCGCCTGATGGCTAGGGACACTTAACAGATAAAGCTAATCCACACGCAAAATTCAGTCCATCAGTACTATAAATAGTGTGTATGAACTACGCTCAAGTTTAAAGCGAGCGAGCACACACAAAAAAAAACGAACAAGAACAATGGTCACTTAACACAGGGAGAAAACCATAAAAACAAGAACAACGAAAGTTATTTTAACAAAGGGTGAGAATCATAAGAACAAGAACAATGGTCGCTTAACTTAGAGAGCAAACCATAAAAACAAGAACAATGAGATGAACTTTTAAGTTATTTTAACAAAGAGTTATCAGTTATCAGTTGGGGTATCTTCATTGCACTCCAGGCATGTCCATAGGTGCTCAGATCCCCCCCCCCCCCCCCAGCGTCCGGTGGCTAATAGTGCCAGTTCTGTGTTGGTTAACGAGGCACCTCGTTTCCCCGATGTACCTCTCGCATCTGGCCGTGCTGATTCTTACTCCCAAGTCTTTCATCCTGGACAGTGATGTGGATTCACTGACGTCAAAGTCCTCAGTTCTCGCCATATCTTTAAGGACATTAATAACATCGGCACGATCTATGGGCTGGCCATCTACAGGGTGTGCAGAGCCAGCCAGTTGATCAGCTCATTCATTTCCCTCGACTCCCGCATGTCCCGAAGATGAAGATGACTTTATGAACAACAGACTTCCACAGCGACTCAGTCCACTGTTTATGTACAGATCTAGCTTCGACCTTCTGAATCATGCTCATTAAATCACTTAGTACACACACGTTGGTATAATGCTGTGATTCAAGCCATATGAAAGACTAACTGCCATCACTTCCATCGTCATGCTGCTCGTGGTCATAGAGTGGGCACCACTGGATTCTTGAACTGTTCGGCCCGCTGAAAGGGCTGTAAATGCCCACACACTTCTCTGCTGCTTTACAACAGATCCATCTGTATAGATGAGCACTTCGGGGCTATCAGTGTTCATAGATGAGCGCGTTGACCTCTGCATTGACAACAAAATTGCTCCAGGAGTGCAAATTATTACTTTTATGGTAATGTCTAGTGTCAGCAAATTGTTTTAGACTACTTTCCTAGTGATCCAGAAACTTTTTTATTTTGGGAAAAATCTATAACCGGTGACCTGTTGAAATTTCCCAATTTTGAGTTATCTCAGTTCTGTCAACAAAAATGCCACAGGAGTACAAATTAATACTTTTATGGTCATGTCTACTGTCAGCACATTGTTTGAGACTACTTTACTAGTGATCCAGAAACTTTTATATTTTGGGGAAAATCCATAAGCTGTTGAAATTTCTCAATTTGGAGTTATAGCAATTTTGTCAACAAAACTGCCCCAGGAGTGCAAATTATTACTTTTATGGTCATGCCTAGTGACAGCACATTGTTTTAGACTAATTTCCATGTGATCCAGAAACTTTTATTATTTGGGGAAAATTCATGACCGGCCGCCTGACGAAATTTCTCAATTTTGAGCTATCCCAATTTTGTCAAGAAAACAGCCCCAGGAGTATAAATCATTACTTTTATGGTCATGTGTGGTGTCAGCGCATTGTTTTAGGCTAATTTCCTAGTGATCCAGAAACATTTACATTTTGGGACCGAGATTTTTGGGATATATCTATGACCGGCCGCCTGTTGAAATTTCTCAATTTTGAGGTATCTCCATTTTGTCAAGAAAACAGCCCCAGGAGTATAAATTATTACTTTTATGGTCATGGCTAGTGTCAGCACATTATTTTAGACTAATTTCCTAGTGATCCAGAAACTTTTATTATTTGGGGAAAATTTATGACCGGCCGCCTGACGATATTTCTAAATTTTGAGCTATTACAATTTTGTCATCTAAACTGCCCCAGGAGTGCAAATTATTACTTTTATGGTCACGTATGGTGTCAGCACATTGTTTTAGGCTAATTTCCTAGTGATCCAGAAACTTTTATTATTTGGGGAAAATTCATAACCGGCCGCCTGACGAAATATCTGTATTTTGAGCTATCCAAAATTTGTCAACTAAACTGCCCCAGGAGTGCAAATTAATACTTTTATGGTGATGTCTAGTGTCAGCACATTAGACTAATTTCCTACTGATCCAAAAACTTTTATATTTTGGGGAAAAACCATGACCGACCGCCTGACGAAATTTATCAATTTTGAGCTATCCCAATTTTGTCAACAAAACTGCTCCAGGAGTGCAAATTATTACTTTTATGGTCATGTGTGGTGTCAGCACATTGGTTAGACTTATTTCCTAGTGATCCCGAAACTTTTATAATTTGAGAAAAATCCATCCATGATGAAATTTCTCAATTTTGAGCAATCCCAATTTTGCCAACTAAAATGCCCCAGAAGTGCAAATTAATACTTTTACGGTCATGTCTAGTGTCAGCACATTGTTTTAGACTAATTGCCTAGTGATCTAGAAACTTTTATATTTGGGGAAAAATGCATGACCGGCAAAATGACGAAATTTCTCAATTTTGAGCTATCCAAATTTTGTCAACTAAACCACCCCAGGAGTGCAAATTATTAATTTTATGGTCATGTCTAGTGTCAGCACATTGTTTTAGACTAATTTCCTAGTGATCCAGAAACTTTTATATTTTGGGAAAAATCCATGACCGGCCGCCTGACGAAATTTCTCAATTTTGAGCTATCCCAAATTTGTCAACTAAATTGCCCCAGGAGTGCAAATTATTACTTTTATGGTCATGTCTAGTGTCAGCACATTGTTTTAGACTAATTTCCTAGTGATCCAAAAACATTTATATTTTGGGACCGGGATTTTTGCGATATATCTATGACCGGCCGCCTGTTGAAATTTCTCAATTTTGAGGTATCTCCATTTTGTCAAGAAAACAGCCCCAGGAGTATAAATTAATACTTTTATGGTCATGGCTAGTGTCAGCACATTATTTTATACTAATTTCGTAGTGATGCTAAACTTTTGTATTATGGGGAAAATCCATGACCGGCCGAATGACGAAATTTCTCAAATTTGAGCTATCTGAATTTTGTCAACTAAACTGCCCCAGGAGTGTAAATTATTACTGTTATGGTCATGTCTAATGTCAGCACATTGTTTTAGACTAATTTTCTAGTGATCCAGAAACGTTTATTATTTGGGGAAGATTCATGACCGGCCGCCTGACGAAATTTCTAAATTTTTAGCTATTACAATTTTGTCAACTAAAATGCCCCAGAAGTGCAAATTATTACTTTTATGGTCATGTCTAGTGTCAGCACATTGTTTTAGACTAATTTCCTAGTGATCCAGAAACTTTTATTATTTGGGGAAAATCCATGATGAAATTTCTGAAGTTTGAGCTATCTCAATATTGTCAAACAAAACAGCCCCAGGAATATAAATTATTACTTTTATGGTCATGTGTGGCGTAAGCACATTGTTTTAGACTAATTGCCTAGTGATCTAGAAACTTTTATATTTTGGGAAAAATGTATGACCGGCCGAATGACGAAATTTCTCAATTTTGAGCTATCCCAATTTTGTCAACTAAACCACCCCAGGAGTGCAAATTATTACTTTTATGGTCATGGCTAGTGTCAATACATTGTTTTAGACTAATTTCCTAGTGATCCAGAAACATTTATATTTTGGGAAAAATCTATGACCGGCCGCCTGTTTAAATTTCTCAATTTTGAGGTATCTCCATTTTGTCAAGAAAACAGCCCCAGGAGTATAAATTATTACTTTTATTGTTATGGCTAGTGTCAGCACATTATTTTAGACTACTTTCCTAGTGATCCTAAACTTGTGTATTTTGGGGAAAATCCATGACATGACGAAATTTCTCAATTTTGAGCTATTCCAAATTTGTCAAGGAAACAGCCCCAGGAGTGCAAATTATTACTTTTATAGTCACCTGTGGTGTCAGCACATTGTTTTAGGCTAATTTCCTAGTGATCCAGAAACTTTTATATTTCAGGAAAAATCCATGACAGGCCGCTTGACGAAATTTCTCCATTTTGAGCTATCCCAATTTTGTC
The DNA here is from genome assembly GCA_963921405.1 of Cepaea hortensis. Taxonomy (NCBI): domain Eukaryota; kingdom Metazoa; phylum Mollusca; class Gastropoda; order Stylommatophora; family Helicidae; genus Cepaea; species Cepaea hortensis. The sequence continues at coordinate 61,036,693 of OY992897.1, read as the reverse complement.
AACAAAACTGCTCGAGGAGTGCAATTTATTACTTTTATGGTCATGTGTGGTGTCAGCACATTGGTTTAGACTTATTTCCTAGTGATCCAGAAACTTTTATAATTTGAGAAAAATCCATTACCGGCCGCCTGATGAAATTTCTCAATTTTGAGCAATCCCAATTTTGCCCACTAAAATGCCTCAGAAGTGCAAATTATTACTTTTACGGTCATGTCTAGTGTCAGCACATTGTTTTAGACAAATTTCCTAGTGATCTAGAAACTTGTATTTTGGGAAAAATCCACTACCGGCCACCTGATGAAATTTCTCAATTTTTAGCAATCCCAATTTTGCCCACTAAAATGCCTCAGAAGTGCAAATTATTACTTTTACGGTCATGTCTAGTGTCAGCACATTGTTTTAGACAAATTTCCTAGTGATCCAGAAACTTATATTTTGGGAAAAATCCATGACCGGCCGCCTGACGAAATGTCTCAATATTGAGGTATTTCCATTTTGTCAAGAAAACAGCCCCAGGAGTATAAATTATTACTTTTATGGTTATGGCTAGTGTCAGCATATTATTTTAGACTACTTTCCTAGTGATCCTAAAGTTGTGTATTTTGGGGAAAATCCATGACCTAACGAAATTTCTCAATTTTGAGCTATCCCAATTTTGTCAACAAAACTGCTACAGGAGTGCACATTATTACTTTTATGGTCATGTGTGGCGTCAGCACATTATGTTAGACTAATTTTCTAGTGATCCAGAAACATTTATATTTTGGGAAAAATCTATGAACGGCCGCCTGTTTAAATTTCTCAATTTTGAGGTATCTCCATTTTGTCAAGAAAACAGCCCCAGGAGTATAAATTATTACTTTTATGGTTATGGCTAGTGTCAGCACATTATTTTAGACTACTTTCCTAGTGATCCTAAACTTGTGTATTTTAGGGAAAATCCATGACTTGACGAAATTTCTAAATTTTGAGCTATTCCAATTTTGTCAAGAAAACAGCCCCAGGAGTGCAAATTATTACTTTTATGGTGATGTCTAGTGTCAGCACATTAGACTAATGTCCTACTGATCCAAAAACTTTTATATTTTGGGGAAAAACCATGAACGGCCGCCTGACAAAATTTATCAATTTTGAGCTATCCCAATTTTGTCAACAAAACTGCTCCAGGAGTGCAAATTATTACTTTTATGGTCATGTCTAGTGTCAGCACATTGTTTTAGACAAATTTCCTAGTGATCCAGAAACTTATATTTTAGGAAAAATCCATGACCGGATATTGAGGTATTTCCATTTTGTCAAGAAAACAGCCCTAGGAGTATAAATTATTACTTTTATGGTTATGGCTAGTGTCAGCACATTATTTTAGACTACTTTCCTAGTGATCCTAAACTTGTGTATTTTGGGGAAAATCCATGACCTAACGAAATTTCTCAATTATGAGCTATCCCAATTTTGTCAACAAAACTGCTACAGGAGTGCACATTATTACTTTTATGGTCATGTGTGGCGTCAGCACATTATGTTAGACTAATTTCCTAGTGATCTAGAAACTTTTATATTTTGGAAAAAATCCATGACCGGCCGAATGAAGAAATTTATCAATTTTGAGCTATACCAATTTTGTCAACTAAAATGCCCCAGAAGTGCAAATTATTACTTTTATGATCATGTGTGGTGTCAGCACATTGGTTTAGACTTATTTCCTAGTGATCCAGAAACTTTCATAATTTGAGAAAAATCCATTACCGGCCGCCTGACAAAATTTCTAAATTTTTACCTATTACAATTTTGTCAACTAAAATGCCCCAGAAGTGCAAATTATTACTTTTATGGTCATGTCTAGTGTCAGCACATTGTTTTAGACTAATTTCCTAGTGATCCAGAAACTGTTATTATTTGGGAAAAATCCATGATGAAATTTCTGAATTTTGAGCTATCTCAATATTGTCAAACAAAACAGCCCCAGGAATATAAATTATTACTTTTATGGTCATTTGTGGCGTAAGCACATTGTTTTAGACTAATTGCCTAGTGATCTAGAAACATTTATATTTTGGGAAAAATGTATGACCGGCCGAATGACGAAATTTCTCAATTTTGAGCTATCCCAATTTTGTCAACTAAACCACCCCAGGAGTGCAAATTATTACTTTTATGGTCATGGCTAGTGTCAATACATTGTTTTAGACTAATTTCCTAGTGATCCAGAAACATTTATATTTTGGGAAAAATCTATGACCGGCCGCCTGTTTAAATTTCTCAATTTTGAGGTATCTCCATTTTGTCAAGAAAACAGCCCCAGGAGTATAAATTATTACTTTTATTGTTATGGCTAGTGTCAGCACATTATTTTAGACTACTTTCCTAGTGATCCTAAACTTGTGTATTTTGGGGAAAATCCATGACATGACGAAATTTCTCAATTTTGAGCTATTCCAAATTTGTCAAGAAAACAGCCCCAGGAGTGCGAATTATTACTTTTATGGTCACCTGTGGTGTCAGCACATTGTTTTAGGCTAATTTCCTAGTGATCCAGAAACTTTTATATTTCAGGAAAAATCCATGACAGGCCGCTTGACGAAATTTCTCCATTTTGAGCTATCCCAATTTTGTCAACAAAACTGCTCGAGGAGTGCAAATTATTACTTTTATGGTCATGTGTGGTGTCAGCACATTGGTTTAGACTTATTTCCTAGTGATCCAGAAACTTTTATAATTTGAGAAAAATCCATTACCGGCCGCCTGATGAAATTTCTCAATTTTGAGCAATCCCAATTTTGCCCACTAAAATGCCTCAGAAGTGCAAATTATTACTTTTACGGTCATGTCTAGTGTCAGCACATTGTTTTAGACAAATTTCCTAGTGATCTAGAAACTTGTATTTTGGGAAAAATCCACTACCGGCCACCTGATGAAATTTCTCAATTTTTAGCAATCCCAATTTTGCCCACTAAAATGCCTCAGAAGTGCAAATTATTACTTTTACGGTCATGTCTAATGTCAGCACATTGTTTTAGACAAATTTCATAGTGATCCAGAAACTTATATTTTGGGAAAAATCCATGACCGGCCGCCTGACGAAATGTCTCAATATTGAGGTATTTCCATTTTGTCAAGAAAACAGCCCCAGGAGTATAAATTATTACTTTTATGGTTATGGCTAGTGTCAGCACATTATTTTAGACTACTTTCCTAGTGATCCTAAACTTGTGTATTTTGGGGAAAATCCATGACATGACGAAATTTCTCAATTTTGAGCTATTCCAAATTTGTCAAGGAAACAGCCCCAGGAGTGCGAATTATTACTTTTATAGTCACCTGTGGTGTCAGCACATTGTTTTAGGCTAATTTCCTAGTGATCCAGAAACTTTTATATTTCAGGAAAAATCCATGACAGGCCGCTTGACGAAATTTCTCCATTTTGAGCTATCCCAATTTTGTCAACAAAACTGCTCGAGGAGTGCAATTTATTACTTTTATGGTCATGTGTGGTGTCAGCACATTGGTTTAGACTTATTTCCTAGTGATCCAGAAACTTTTATAATTTGAGAAAAATCCATTACCGGCCGCCTGATGAAATTTCTCAATTTTGAGCAATCCCAATTTTGCCCACTAAAATGCCTCAGAAGTGCAAATTATTACTTTTACGGTCATGTCTAGTGTCAGCACATTGTTTTAGACAAATTTCCTAGTGATCTAGAAACTTGTATTTTGGGAAAAATCCACTACCGGCCACCTGATGAAATTTCTCAATTTTTAGCAATCCCAATTTTGCCCACTAAAATGCCTCAGAAGTGCAAATTATTACTTTTACGGTCATGTCTAGTGTCAGCACATTGTTTTAGACAAATTTCCTAGTGATCCAGAAACGTATATTTTGGGAAAAATCCATGACCGGCCGCCTGACGAAATGTCTCAATATTGAGGTATTTCCATTTTGTCAAGAAAACAGCCCCAGGAGTATAAATTATTACTTTTATGGTTATGGCTAGTGTCAGCATATTATTTTAGACTACTTTCCTAGTGATCCTAAACTTGTGTATTTTGGGGAAAATCCATGACCTAACGAAATTTCTCAATTTTGAGCTATCCCAATTTTGTCAACAAAACTGCTACAGGAGTGCACATTATTACTTTTATGGTCATGTGTGGCGTCAGCACATTATGTTAGACTAATTTTCTAGTGATCCAGAAACATTTATATTTTGGGAAAAATCTATGAACGGCCGCCTGTTTAAATTTCTCAATTTTGAGGTATCTCCATTTTGTCAAGAAAACAGCCCCAGGAGTATAAATTATTACTTTTATGGTTATGGCTAGTGTCAGCACATTATTTTAGACTACTTTCCTAGTGATCCTAAACTTGTGTATTTTAGGGAAAATCCATGACTTGACGAAATTTCTAAATTTTGAGCTATTCCAATTTTGTCAAGAAAACAGCCCCAGGAGTGCAAATTATTACTTTTATGGTGATGTCTAGTGTCAGCACATTAGACTAATGTCCTACTGATCCAAAAACTTTTATATTTTGGGGAAAAACCATGAACGGCCGCCTGACAAAATTTATCAATTTTGAGCTATCCCAATTTTGTCAACAAAACTGCTCCAGGAGTGCAAATTATTACTTTTATGGTCATGTCTAGTGTCAGCACATTGTTTTAGACAAATTTCCTAGTGATCCAGAAACTTATATTTTAGGAAAAATCCATGACCGGATATTGAGGTATTTCCATTTTGTCAAGAAAACAGCCCTAGGAGTATAAATTATTACTTTTATGGTTATGGCTAGTGTCAGCACATTATTTTAGACTACTTTCCTAGTGATCCTAAACTTGTGTATTTTGGGGAAAATCCATGACCTAACGAAATTTCTCAATTATGAGCTATCCCAATTTTGTCAACAAATCTGCTACAGGAGTGCACATTATTACTTTTATGGTCATGTGTGGCGTCAGCACATTATGTTAGACTAATTTCCTAGTGATCTAGAAACTTTTATATTTTGGAAAAAATCCATGACCGGCCGAATGAAGAAATTTATCAATTTTGAGCTATACCAATTTTGTTAACTAAAATGCCCCAGAAGTGCAAATTATTACTTTTATGGTCATGTGTGGTGTCAGCACATTGGTTTAGACTTATTTCCTAGTGATCCAGAAACTTTTATAATTTGAGAAAAATCCATTACCGGCCGCCTGACGAAATTTCTAAATTTTTACCTATTACAATTTTGTCAACTAAAATGCCCCAGAAGTGCAAATTATTACTTTTATGGTCATGTCTAGTGTCAGCACATTGTTTTAGACTAATTTCCTAGTGATCCAGAAACTGTTATTATTTGGGAAAAATCCATGATGAAATTTCTGAATTTTGAGCTATCTCAATATTGTCAAACAAAACAGCCCCAGGAATATAAATTATTACTTTTATGGTCATTTGTGGCGTAAGCACATTGTTTTAGACTAATTGCCTAGTGATCTAGAAACATTTATATTTTGGGAAAAATGTATGACCGGCCGAATGACGAAATTTCTCAATTTTGAGCTATCCCAATTTTGTCAACTAAACCACCCCAGGAGTGCAAATTATTACTTTTATGGTCATGGCTAGTGTCAATACATTGTTTTAGACTAATTTCCTAGTGATCCAGAAACATTTATTTTTTGGGAAAAATCTATGACCGGCCGCCTGTTTAAATTTCTCAATTTTGAGGTATCTCCATTTTGTCAAGAAAACAGCCCCAGTGAGTATAAATTATTACTTTTATTGTTATGGCTAGTGTCAGCACATTATTTTAGACTACTTTCCTAGTGATCCTAAACTTGTGTATTTTGGGGAAAATCCATGACATGACGAAATTTCTCAATTTTGAGCTATTCCAAATTTGTCAAGAAAACAGCCCCAGGAGTGCGAATTATTACTTTTATGGTCACCTGTGGTGTCAGCACATTGTTTTAGGCTAATTTCCTAGTGATCCAGAAACTTTTATATTTCAGGAAAAATCCATGACAGGCCGCTTGACGAAATTTCTCCATTTTGAGCTATCCCAATTTTGTCAACAAAACTGCTCGAGGAGTGCAAATTATTACTTTTATGGTCATGTGTGGTGTCAGCACATTGGTTTAGACTTATTTCCTAGTGATCCAGAAACTTTTATAATTTGAGAAAAATCCATTACCGGCCGCCTGATGAAATTTCTCAATTTTGAGCAATCCCAATTTTGCCCACTAAAATGCCTCAGAAGTGCAAATTATTACTTTTACGGTCATGTCTAGTGTCAGCACATTGTTTTAGACAAATTTCCTAGTGATCTAGAAACTTGTATTTTGGGAAAAATCCACTACCGGCCACCTGATGAAATTTCTCAATTTTTAGCAATCCCAATTTTGCCCACTAAAATGCCTCAGAAGTGCAAATTATTACTTTTACGGTCATGTCTAGTGTCAGCACATTGTTTTAGACAAATTTCCTAGTGATCCAGAAACTTATATTTTGGGAAAAATCCATGACCGGCCGCCTGACGAAATGTCTCAATATTGAGGTATTTCCATTTTGTCAAGAAAACAGCCCCAGGAGTATAAATTATTACTTTTATTGTTATGGCTAGTGTCAGCACATTATTTTAGACTACTTTCCTAGTGATCCTAAACTTGTGTATTTTGGGGAAAATCCATGACATGACGAAATTTCTCAATTTTGAGCTATTCCAAATTTGTCAAGGAAACAGCCCCAGGAGTGCAAATTATTACTTTTATAGTCACCTGTGGTGTCAGCACATTGTTTTAGGCTAATTTCCTAGTGATCCAGAAACTTTTATATTTCAGGAAAAATCCATGACAGGCCGCTTGACGAAATTTCTCCATTTTGAGCTATCCCAATTTTGTCAACAAAACTGCTCGAGGAGTGCAATTTATTACTTTTATGGTCATGTGTGGTGTCAGCACATTGGTTTAGACTTATTTCCTAGTGATCCAGAAACTTTTATAATTTGAGAAAAATCCATTACCGGCCGCCTGATGAAATTTCTCAATTTTGAGCAATCCCAATTTTGCCCACTAAAATGCCTCAGAAGTGCAAATTATTACTTTTACGGTCATGTCTAGTGTCAGCACATTGTTTTAGACAAATTTCCTAGTGATCTAGAAACTTGTATTTTGGGAAAAATCCACTACCGGCCACCTGATGAAATTTCTCAATTTTTAGCAATCCCAATTTTGCCCACTAAAATGCCTCAGAAGTGCAAATTATTACTTTTACGGTCATGTCTAGTGTCAGCACATTGTTTTAGACAAATTTCCTAGTGATCCAGAAACTTATATTTTGGGAAAAATCCATGACCGGCCGCCTGACGAAATGTCTCAATATTGAGGTATTTCCATTTTGTCAAGAAAACAGCCCCAGGAGTATAAATTATTACTTTTATGGTTATGGCTAGTGTCAGCATATTATTTTAGACTACTTTCCTAGTGATCCTAAAGTTGTGTATTTTGGGGAAAATCCATGACCTAACGAAATTTCTCAATTTTGAGCTATCCCAATTTTGTCAACAAAACTGCTACAGGAGTGCACATTATTACTTTTATGGTCATGTGTGGCGTCAGCACATTATGTTAGACTAATTTTCTAGTGATCCAGAAACATTTATATTTTGGGAAAAATCTATGAACGGCCGCCTGTTTAAATTTCTCAATTTTGAGGTATCTCCATTTTGTCAAGAAAACAGCCCCAGGAGTATAAATTATTACTTTTATGGTTATGGCTAGTGTCAGCACATTATTTTAGACTACTTTCCTAGTGATCCTAAACTTGTGTATTTTAGGGAAAATCCATGACTTGACGAAATTTCTAAATTTTGAGCTATTCCAATTTTGTCAAGAAAACAGCCCCAGGAGTGCAAATTATTACTTTTATGGTGATGTCTAGTGTCAGCACATTAGACTAATGTCCTACTGATCCAAAAACTTTTATATTTTGGGGAAAAACCATGAACGGCCGCCTGACAAAATTTATCAATTTTGAGCTATCCCAATTTTGTCAACAAAACTGCTCCAGGAGTGCAAATTATTACTTTTATGGTCATGTCTAGTGTCAGCACATTGTTTTAGACAAATTTCCTAGTGATCCAGAAACTTATATTTTAGGAAAAATCCATGACCGGATATTGAGGTATTTCCATTTTGTCAAGAAAACAGCCCTAGGAGTATAAATTATTACTTTTATGGTTATGGCTAGTGTCAGCACATTATTTTAGACTACTTTCCTAGTGATCCTAAACTTGTGTATTTTGGGGAAAATCCATGACCTAACGAAATTTCTCAATTATGAGCTATCCCAATTTTGTCAACAAAACTGCTACAGGAGTGCACATTATTACTTTTATGGTCATGTGTGGCGTCAGCACATTATGTTAGACTAATTTCCTAGTGATCTAGAAACTTTTATATTTTGGAAAAAATCCATGACCGGCCGAATGAAGAAATTTATCAATTTTGAGCTATACCAATTTTGTCAACTAAAATGCCCCAGAAGTGCAAATTATTACTTTTATGATCATGTGTGGTGTCAGCACATTGGTTTAGACTTATTTCCTAGTGATCCAGAAACTTTTATAATTTGAGAAAAATCCATTACCGGCCGCCTGACAAAATTTCTAAATTTTTACCTATTACAATTTTGTCAACTAAAATGCCCCAGAAGTGCAAATTATTACTTTTATGGTCATGTCTAGTGTCAGCACATTGTTTTAGACTAATTTCCTAGTGATCCAGAAACTGTTATTATTTGGGAAAAATCCATGATGAAATTTCTGAATTTTGAGCTATCTCAATATTGTCAAACAAAACAGCCCCAGGAATATAAATTATTACTTTTATGGTCATTTGTGGCGTAAGCACATTGTTTTAGACTAATTGCCTAGTGATCTAGAAACATTTATATTTTGGGAAAAATGTATGACCGGCCGAATGACGAAATTTCTCAATTTTGAGCTATCCCAATTTTGTCAACTAAACCACCCCAGGAGTGCAAATTATTACTTTTATGGTCATGGCTAGTGTCAATACATTGTTTTAGACTAATTTCCTAGTGATCCAGAAACATTTATATTTTGGGAAAAATCTATGACCGGCCGCCTGTTTAAATTTCTCAATTTTGAGGTATCTCCATTTTGTCAAGAAAACAGCCCCAGGAGTATAAATTATTACTTTTATTGTTATGGCTAGTGTCAGCACATTATTTTAGACTACTTTCCTAGTGATCCTAAACTTGTGTATTTTGGGGAAAATCCATGACATGACGAAATTTCTCAATTTTGAGCTATTCCAAATTTGTCAAGGAAACAGCCCCAGGAGTGCAAATTATTACTTTTATAGTCACCTGTGGTGTCAGCACATTGTTTTAGGCTAATTTCCTAGTGATCCAGAAACTTTTATATTTCAGGAAAAATCCATGACAGGCCGCTTGACGAAATTTCTCCATTTTGAGCTATCCCAATTTTGTCAACAAAACTGCTCGAGGAGTGCAATTTATTACTTTTATGGTCATGTGTGGTGTCAGCACATTGGTTTAGACTTATTTCCTAGTGATCCAGAAACTTTTATAATTTGAGAAAAATCCATTACCGGCCGCCTGATGAAATTTCTCAATTTTGAGCAATCCCAATTTTGCCCACTAAAATGCCTCAGAAGTGCAAATTATTACTTTTACGGTCATGTCTAGTGTCAGCACATTGTTTTAGACAAATTTCCTAGTGATCTAGAAACTTGTATTTTGGGAAAAATCCACTACCGGCCACCTGATGAAATTTCTCAATTTTTAGCAATCCCAATTTTGCCCACTAAAATGCCTCAGAAGTGCAAATTATTACTTTTACGGTCATGTCTAGTGTCAGCACATTGTTTTAGACAAATTTCCTAGTGATCCAGAAACTTATATTTTGGGAAAAATCCATGACCGGCCGCCTGACGAAATGTCTCAATATTGAGGTATTTCCATTTTGTCAAGAAAACAGCCCCAGGAGTATAAATTATTACTTTTATGGTTATGGCTAGTGTCAGCATATTATTTTAGACTACTTTCCTAGTGATCCTAAAGTTGTGTATTTTGGGGAAAATCCATGACCTAACGAAATTTCTCAATTTTGAGCTATCCCAATTTTGTCAACAAAACTGCTACAGGAGTGCACATTATTACTTTTATGGTCATGTGTGGCGTCAGCACATTATGTTAGACTAATTTTCTAGTGATCCAGAAACATTTATATTTTGGGAAAAATCTATGAACGGCCGCCTGTTTAAATTTCTCAATTTTGAGGTATCTCCATTTTGTCAAGAAAACAGCCCCAGGAGTATAAATTATTACTTTTATGGTTATGGCTAGTGTCAGCACATTATTTTAGACTACTTTCCTAGTGATCCTAAACTTGTGTATTTTAGGGAAAATCCATGACTTGACGAAATTTCTAAATTTTGAGCTATTCCAATTTTGTCAAGAAAACAGCCCCAGGAGTGCAAATTATTACTTTTATGGTGATGTCTAGTGTCAGCACATTAGACTAATGTCCTACTGATCCAAAAACTTTTATATTTTGGGGAAAAACCATGAACGGCCGCCTGACAAAATTTATCAATTTTGAGCTATCCCAATTTTGTCAACAAAACTGCTCCAGGAGTGCAAATTATTACTTTTATGGTCATGTCTAGTGTCAGCACATTGTTTTAGACAAATTTCCTAGTGATCCAGAAACTTATATTTTAGGAAAAATCCATGACCGGATATTGAGGTATTTCCATTTTGTCAAGAAAACAGCCCTAGGAGTATAAATTATTACTTTTATGGTTATGGCTAGTGTCAGCACATTATTTTAGACTACTTTCCTAGTGATCCTAAACTTGTGTATTTTGGGGAAAATCCATGACCTAACGAAATTTCTCAATTATGAGCTATCCCAATTTTGTCAACAAAACTGCTACAGGAGTGCACATTATTACTTTTATGGTCATGTGTGGCGTCAGCACATTATGTTAGACTAATTTCCTAGTGATCTAGAAACTTTTATATTTTGGAAAAAATCCATGACCGGCCGAATGAAGAAATTTATCAATTTTGAGCTATACCAATTTTGTCAACTAAAATGCCCCAGAAGTGCAAATTATTACTTTTATGATCATGTGTGGTGTCAGCACATTGGTTTAGACTTATTTCCTAGTGATCCAGAAACTTTCATAATTTGAGAAAAATCCATTACCGGCCGCCTGACAAAATTTCTAAATTTTTACCTATTACAATTTTGTCAACTAAAATGCCCCAGAAGTGCAAATTATTACTTTTATGGTCATGTCTAGTGTCAGCACATTGTTTTAGACTAATTTCCTAGTGATCCAGAAACTGTTATTATTTGGGAAAAATCCATGATGAAATTTCTGAATTTTGAGCTATCTCAATATTGTCAAACAAAACAGCCCCAGGAATATAAATTATTACTTTTATGGTCATTTGTGGCGTAAGCACATTGTTTTAGACTAATTGCCTAGTGATCTAGAAACATTTATATTTTGGGAAAAATGTATGACCGGCCGAATGACGAAATTTCTCAATTTTGAGCTATCCCAATTTTGTCAACTAAACCACCCCAGGAGTGCAAATTATTACTTTTATGGTCATGGCTAGTGTCAATACATTGTTTTAGACTAATTTCCTAGTGATCCAGAAACATTTATATTTTGGGAAAAATCTATGACCGGCCGCCTGTTTAAATTTCTCAATTTTGAGGTATCTCCATTTTGTCAAGAAAACAGCCCCAGGAGTATAAATTATTACTTTTATTGTTATGGCTAGTGTCAGCACATTATTTTAGACTACTTTCCTAGTGATCCTAAACTTGTGTATTTTGGGGAAAATCCATGACATGACGAAATTTCTCAATTTTGAGCTATTCCAAATTTGTCAAGAAAACAGCCCCAGGAGTGCGAATTATTACTTTTATGGTCACCTGTGGTGTCAGCACATTGTTTTAGGCTAATTTCCTAGTGATCCAGAAACTTTTATATTTCAGGAAAAATCCATGACAGGCCGCTTGACGAAATTTCTCCATTTTGAGCTATCCCAATTTTGTCAACAAAACTGCTCGAGGAGTGCAAATTATTACTTTTATGGTCATGTGTGGTGTCAGCACATTGGTTTAGACTTATTTCCTAGTGATCCAGAAACTTTTATAATTTGAGAAAAATCCATTACCGGCCGCCTGATGAAATTTCTCAATTTTGAGCAATCCCAATTTTGCCCACTAAAATGCCTCAGAAGTGCAAATTATTACTTTTACGGTCATGTCTAGTGTCAGCACATTGTTTTAGACAAATTTCCTAGTGATCTAGAAACTTGTATTTTGGGAAAAATCCACTACCGGCCACCTGATGAAATTTCTCAATTTTTAGCAATCCCAATTTTGCCCACTAAAATGCCTCAGAAGTGCAAATTATTACTTTTACGGTCATGTCTAATGTCAGCACATTGTTTTAGACAAATTTCATAGTGATCCAGAAACTTATATTTTGGGAAAAATCCATGACCGGCCGCCTGACGAAATGTCTCAATATTGAGGTATTTCCATTTTGTCAAGAAAACAGCCCCAGGAGTATAAATTATTACTTTTATGGTTATGGCTAGTGTCAGCACATTATTTTAGACTACTTTCCTAGTGATCCTAAACTTGTGTATTTTGGGGAAAATCCATGACATGACGAAATTTCTCAATTTTGAGCTATTCCAAATTTGTCAAGGAAACAGCCCCAGGAGTGCGAATTATTACTTTTATAGTCACCTGTGGTGTCAGCACATTGTTTTAGGCTAATTTCCTAGTGATCCAGAAACTTTTATATTTCAGGAAAAATCCATGACAGGCCGCTTGACGAAATTTCTCCATTTTGAGCTATCCCAATTTTGTCAACAAAACTGCTCGAGGAGTGCAATTTATTACTTTTATGGTCATGTGTGGTGTCAGCACATTGGTTTAGACTTATTTCCTAGTGATCCAGAAACTTTTATAATTTGAGAAAAATCCATTACCGGCCGCCTGATGAAATTTCTCAATTTTGAGCAATCCCAATTTTGCCCACTAAAATGCCTCAGAAGTGCAAATTATTACTTTTACGGTCATGTCTAGTGTCAGCACATTGTTTTAGACAAATTTCCTAGTGATCTAGAAACTTGTATTTTGGGAAAAATCCACTACCGGCCACCTGATGAAATTTCTCAATTTTTAGCAATCCCAATTTTGCCCACTAAAATGCCTCAGAAGTGCAAATTATTACTTTTACGGTCATGTCTAGTGTCAGCACATTGTTTTAGACAAATTTCCTAGTGATCCAGAAACGTATATTTTGGGAAAAATCCATGACCGGCCGCCTGACGAAATGTCTCAATATTGAGGTATTTCCATTTTGTCAAGAAAACAGCCCCAGGAGTATAAATTATTACTTTTATGGTTATGGCTAGTGTCAGCATATTATTTTAGACTACTTTCCTAGTGATCCTAAACTTGTGTATTTTGGGGAAAATCCATGACCTAACGAAATTTCTCAATTTTGAGCTATCCCAATTTTGTCAACAAAACTGCTACAGGAGTGCACATTATTACTTTTATGGTCATGTGTGGCGTCAGCACATTATGTTAGACTAATTTTCTAGTGATCCAGAAACATTTATATTTTGGGAAAAATCTATGAACGGCCGCCTGTTTAAATTTCTCAATTTTGAGGTATCTCCATTTTGTCAAGAAAACAGCCCCAGGAGTATAAATTATTACTTTTATGGTTATGGCTAGTGTCAGCACATTATTTTAGACTACTTTCCTAGTGATCCTAAACTTGTGTATTTTAGGGAAAATCCATGACTTGACGAAATTTCTAAATTTTGAGCTATTCCAATTTTGTCAAGAAAACAGCCCCAGGAGTGCAAATTATTACTTTTATGGTGATGTCTAGTGTCAGCACATTAGACTAATGTCCTACTGATCCAAAAACTTTTATATTTTGGGGAAAAACCATGAACGGCCGCCTGACAAAATTTATCAATTTTGAGCTATCCCAATTTTGTCAACAAAACTGCTCCAGGAGTGCAAATTATTACTTTTATGGTCATGTCTAGTGTCAGCACATTGTTTTAGACAAATTTCCTAGTGATCCAGAAACTTATATTTTAGGAAAAATCCATGACCGGATATTGAGGTATTTCCATTTTGTCAAGAAAACAGCCCTAGGAGTATAAATTATTACTTTTATGGTTATGGCTAGTGTCAGCACATTATTTTAGACTACTTTCCTAGTGATCCTAAACTTGTGTATTTTGGGGAAAATCCATGACCTAACGAAATTTCTCAATTATGAGCTATCCCAATTTTGTCAACAAATCTGCTACAGGAGTGCACATTATTACTTTTATGGTCATGTGTGGCGTCAGCACATTATGTTAGACTAATTTCCTAGTGATCTAGAAACTTTTATATTTTGGAAAAAATCCATGACCGGCCGAATGAAGAAATTTATCAATTTTGAGCTATACCAATTTTGTTAACTAAAATGCCCCAGAAGTGCAAATTATTACTTTTATGGTCATGTGTGGTGTCAGCACATTGGTTTAGACTTATTTCCTAGTGATCCAGAAACTTTTATAATTTGAGAAAAATCCATTACCGGCCGCCTGACGAAATTTCTAAATTTTTACCTATTACAATTTTGTCAACTAAAATGCCCCAGAAGTGCAAATTATTACTTTTATGGTCATGTCTAGTGTCAGCACATTGTTTTAGACTAATTTCCTAGTGATCCAGAAACTGTTATTATTTGGGAAAAATCCATGATGAAATTTCTGAATTTTGAGCTATCTCAATATTGTCAAACAAAACAGCCCCAGGAATATAAATTATTACTTTTATGGTCATTTGTGGCGTAAGCACATTGTTTTAGACTAATTGCCTAGTGATCTAGAAACATTTATATTTTGGGAAAAATGTATGACCGGCCGAATGACGAAATTTCTCAATTTTGAGCTATCCCAATTTTGTCAACTAAACCACCCCAGGAGTGCAAATTATTACTTTTATGGTCATGGCTAGTGTCAATACATTGTTTTAGACTAATTTCCTAGTGATCCAGAAACATTTATTTTTTGGGAAAAATCTATGACCGGCCGCCTGTTTAAATTTCTCAATTTTGAGGTATCTCCATTTTGTCAAGAAAACAGCCCCAGTGAGTATAAATTATTACTTTTATTGTTATGGCTAGTGTCAGCACATTATTTTAGACTACTTTCCTAGTGATCCTAAACTTGTGTATTTTGGGGAAAATCCATGACATGACGAAATTTCTCAATTTTGAGCTATTCCAAATTTGTCAAGAAAACAGCCCCAGGAGTGCGAATTATTACTTTTATGGTCACCTGTGGTGTCAGCACATTGTTTTAGGCTAATTTCCTAGTGATCCAGAAACTTTTATATTTCAGGAAAAATCCATGACAGGCCGCTTGACGAAATTTCTCCATTTTGAGCTATCCCAATTTTGTCAACAAAACTGCTCGAGGAGTGCAAATTATTACTTTTATGGTCATGTGTGGTGTCAGCACATTGGTTTAGACTTATTTCCTAGTGATCCAGAAACTTTTATAATTTGAGAAAAATCCATTACCGGCCGCCTGATGAAATTTCTCAATTTTGAGCAATCCCAATTTTGCCCACTAAAATGCCTCAGAAGTGCAAATTATTACTTTTACGGTCATGTCTAGTGTCAGCACATTGTTTTAGACAAATTTCCTAGTGATCTAGAAACTTGTATTTTGGGAAAAATCCACTACCGGCCACCTGATGAAATTTCTCAATTTTTAGCAATCCCAATTTTGCCCACTAAAATGCCTCAGAAGTGCAAATTATTACTTTTACGGTCATGTCTAGTGTCAGCACATTGTTTTAGACAAATTTCCTAGTGATCCAGAAACTTATATTTTGGGAAAAATCCATGACCGGCCGCCTGACGAAATGTCTCAATATTGAGGTATTTCCATTTTGTCAAGAAAACAGCCCCAGGAGTATAAATTATTACTTTTATTGTTATGGCTAGTGTCAGCACATTATTTTAGACTACTTTCCTAGTGATCCTAAACTTGTGTATTTTGGGGAAAATCCATGACATGACGAAATTTCTCAATTTTGAGCTATTCCAAATTTGTCAAGGAAACAGCCCCAGGAGTGCAAATTATTACTTTTATAGTCACCTGTGGTGTCAGCACATTGTTTTAGGCTAATTTCCTAGTGATCCAGAAACTTTTATATTTCAGGAAAAATCCATGACAGGCCGCTTGACGAAATTTCTCCATTTTGAGCTATCCCAATTTTGTCAACAAAACTGCTCGAGGAGTGCAATTTATTACTTTTATGGTCATGTGTGGTGTCAGCACATTGGTTTAGACTTATTTCCTAGTGATCCAGAAACTTTTATAATTTGAGAAAAATCCATTACCGGCCGCCTGATGAAATTTCTCAATTTTGAGCAATCCCAATTTTGCCCACTAAAATGCCTCAGAAGTGCAAATTATTACTTTTACGGTCATGTCTAGTGTCAGCACATTGTTTTAGACAAATTTCCTAGTGATCTAGAAACTTGTATTTTGGGAAAAATCCACTACCGGCCACCTGATGAAATTTCTCAATTTTTAGCAATCCCAATTTTGCCCACTAAAATGCCTCAGAAGTGCAAATTATTACTTTTACGGTCATGTCTAGTGTCAGCACATTGTTTTAGACAAATTTCCTAGTGATCCAGAAACTTATATTTTGGGAAAAATCCATGACCGGCCGCCTGACGAAATGTCTCAATATTGAGGTATTTCCATTTTGTCAAGAAAACAGCCCCAGGAGTATAAATTATTACTTTTATGGTTATGGCTAGTGTCAGCATATTATTTTAGACTACTTTCCTAGTGATCCTAAAGTTGTGTATTTTGGGGAAAATCCATGACCTAACGAAATTTCTCAATTTTGAGCTATCCCAATTTTGTCAACAAAACTGCTACAGGAGTGCACATTATTACTTTTATGGTCATGTGTGGCGTCAGCACATTATGTTAGACTAATTTTCTAGTGATCCAGAAACATTTATATTTTGGGAAAAATCTATGAACGGCCGCCTGTTTAAATTTCTCAATTTTGAGGTATCTCCATTTTGTCAAGAAAACAGCCCCAGGAGTATAAATTATTACTTTTATGGTTATGGCTAGTGTCAGCACATTATTTTAGACTACTTTCCTAGTGATCCTAAACTTGTGTATTTTAGGGAAAATCCATGACTTGACGAAATTTCTAAATTTTGAGCTATTCCAATTTTGTCAAGAAAACAGCCCCAGGAGTGCAAATTATTACTTTTATGGTGATGTCTAGTGTCAGCACATTAGACTAATGTCCTACTGATCCAAAAACTTTTATATTTTGGGGAAAAACCATGAACGGCCGCCTGACAAAATTTATCAATTTTGAGCTATCCCAATTTTGTCAACAAAACTGCTCCAGGAGTGCAAATTATTACTTTTATGGTCATGTCTAGTGTCAGCACATTGTTTTAGACAAATTTCCTAGTGATCCAGAAACTTATATTTTAGGAAAAATCCATGACCGGATATTGAGGTATTTCCATTTTGTCAAGAAAACAGCCCTAGGAGTATAAATTATTACTTTTATGGTTATGGCTAGTGTCAGCACATTATTTTAGACTACTTTCCTAGTGATCCTAAACTTGTGTATTTTGGGGAAAATCCATGACCTAACGAAATTTCTCAATTATGAGCTATCCCAATTTTGTCAACAAAACTGCTACAGGAGTGCACATTATTACTTTTATGGTCATGTGTGGCGTCAGCACATTATGTTAGACTAATTTCCTAGTGATCTAGAAACTTTTATATTTTGGAAAAAATCCATGACCGGCCGAATGAAGAAATTTATCAATTTTGAGCTATACCAATTTTGTCAACTAAAATGCCCCAGAAGTGCAAATTATTACTTTTATGATCATGTGTGGTGTCAGCACATTGGTTTAGACTTATTTCCTAGTGATCCAGAAACTTTTATAATTTGAGAAAAATCCATTACCGGCCGCCTGACAAAATTTCTAAATTTTTACCTATTACAATTTTGTCAACTAAAATGCCCCAGAAGTGCAAATTATTACTTTTATGGTCATGTCTAGTGTCAGCACATTGTTTTAGACTAATTTCCTAGTGATCCAGAAACTGTTATTATTTGGGAAAAATCCATGATGAAATTTCTGAATTTTGAGCTATCTCAATATTGTCAAACAAAACAGCCCCAGGAATATAAATTATTACTTTTATGGTCATTTGTGGCGTAAGCACATTGTTTTAGACTAATTGCCTAGTGATCTAGAAACATTTATATTTTGGGAAAAATGTATGACCGGCCGAATGACGAAATTTCTCAATTTTGAGCTATCCCAATTTTGTCAACTAAACCACCCCAGGAGTGCAAATTATTACTTTTATGGTCATGGCTAGTGTCAATACATTGTTTTAGACTAATTTCCTAGTGATCCAGAAACATTTATATTTTGGGAAAAATCTATGACCGGCCGCCTGTTTAAATTTCTCAATTTTGAGGTATCTCCATTTTGTCAAGAAAACAGCCCCAGGAGTATAAATTATTACTTTTATTGTTATGGCTAGTGTCAGCACATTATTTTAGACTACTTTCCTAGTGATCCTAAACTTGTGTATTTTGGGGAAAATCCATGACATGACGAAATTTCTCAATTTTGAGCTATTCCAAATTTGTCAAGAAAACAGCCCCAGGAGTGCGAATTATTACTTTTATGGTCACCTGTGGTGTCAGCACATTGTTTTAGGCTAATTTCCTAGTGATCCAGAAACTTTTATATTTCAGGAAAAATCCATGACAGGCGCTTGACGAAATTTCTCCATTTTGAGCTATCCCAATTTTGTCAACAAAACTGCTCGAGGAGTGCAAATTATTACTTTTATGGTCATGTGTGGTGTCAGCACATTGGTTTAGACTTATTTCCTAGTGATCCAGAAACTTTTATAATTTGAGAAAAATCCATTACCGGCCGCCTGATGAAATTTCTCAATTTTGAGCAATCCCAATTTTGCCCACTAAAATGCCTCAGAAGTGCAAATTATTACTTTTACGGTCATGTCTAGTGTCAGCACATTGTTTTAGACAAATTTCCTAGTGATCTAGAAACTTGTATTTTGGGAAAAATCCACTACCGGCCACCTGATGAAATTTCTCAATTTTTAGCAATCCCAATTTTGCCCACTAAAATGCCTCAGAAGTGCAAATTATTACTTTTACGGTCATGTCTAATGTCAGCACATTGTTTTAGACAAATTTCATAGTGGTCCAGAAACTTATATTTTGGGAAAAATCCATGACCGGCCGCCTGACGAAATGTCTCAATATTGAGGTATTTCCATTTTGTCAAGAAAACAGCCCCAGGAGTATAAATTATTACTTTTATGGTTATGGCTAGTGTCAGCACATTATTTTAGACTACTTTCCTAGTGATCCTAAACTTGTGTATTTTGGGGAAAATCCATGACATGACGAAATTTCTCAATTTTGAGCTATTCCAAATTTGTCAAGGAAACAGCCCCAGGAGTGCGAATTATTACTTTTATAGTCACCTGTGGTGTCAGCACATTGTTTTAGGCTAATTTCCTAGTGATCCAGAAACTTTTATATTTCAGGAAAAATCCATGACAGGCCGCTTGACGAAATTTCTCCATTTTGAGCTATCCCAATTTTGTCAACAAAACTGCTCGAGGAGTGCAATTTATTACTTTTATGGTCATGTGTGGTGTCAGCACATTGGTTTAGACTTATTTCCTAGTGATCCAGAAACTTTTATAATTTGAGAAAAATCCATTACCGGCCGCCTGATGAAATTTCTCAATTTTGAGCAATCCCAATTTTGCCCACTAAAATGCCTCAGAAGTGCAAATTATTACTTTTACGGTCATGTCTAGTGTCAGCACATTGTTTTAGACAAATTTCCTAGTGATCTAGAAACTTGTATTTTGGGAAAAATCCACTACCGGCCACCTGATGAAATTTCTCAATTTTTAGCAATCCCAATTTTGCCCACTAAAATGCCTCAGAAGTGCAAATTATTACTTTTACGGTCATGTCTAGTGTCAGCACATTGTTTTAGACAAATTTCCTAGTGATCCAGAAACGTATATTTTGGGAAAAATCCATGACCGGCCGCCTGACGAAATGTCTCAATATTGAGGTATTTCCATTTTGTCAAGAAAACAGCCCCAGGAGTATAAATTATTACTTTTATGGTTATGGCTAGTGTCAGCACATTATTTTAGACTACTTTCCTAGTGATCCTAAACTTGTGTATTTTAGGGAAAATCCATGACTTGACGAAATTTCTAAATTTTGAGCTATTCCAATTTTGTCAAGAAAACAGCCCCAGGAGTGCAAATTATTACTTTTATGGTGATGTCTAGTGTCAGCACATTAGACTAATGTCCTACTGATCCAAAAACTTTTATATTTTGGGGAAAAACCATGAACGGCCGCCTGACAAAATTTATCAATTTTGAGCTATCCCAATTTTGTCAACAAAACTGCTCCAGGAGTGCAAATTATTACTTTTATGGTCATGTCTAGTGTCAGCACATTGTTTTAGACAAATTTCCTAGTGATCCAGAAACTTATATTTTAGGAAAAATCCATGACCGGATATTGAGGTATTTCCATTTTGTCAAGAAAACAGCCCTAGGAGTATAAATTATTACTTTTATGGTTATGGCTAGTGTCAGCACATTATTTTAGACTACTTTCCTAGTGATCCTAAACTTGTGTATTTTGGGGAAAATCCATGACCTAACGAAATTTCTCAATTATGAGCTATCCCAATTTTGTCAACAAATCTGCTACAGGAGTGCACATTATTACTTTTATGGTCATGTGTGGCGTCAGCACATTATGTTAGACTAATTTCCTAGTGATCTAGAAACTTTTATATTTTGGAAAAAATCCATGACCGGCCGAATGAAGAAATTTATCAATTTTGAGCTATACCAATTTTGTTAACTAAAATGCCCCAGAAGTGCAAATTATTACTTTTATGGTCATGTGTGGTGTCAGCACATTGGTTTAGACTTATTTCCTAGTGATCCAGAAACTTTTATAATTTGAGAAAAATCCATTACCGGCCGCCTGACGAAATTTCTAAATTTTTACCTATTACAATTTTGTCAACTAAAATGCCCCAGAAGTGCAAATTATTACTTTTATGGTCATGTCTAGTGTCAGCACATTGTTTTAGACTAATTTCCTAGTGATCCAGAAACTGTTATTATTTGGGAAAAATCCATGATGAAATTTCTGAATTTTGAGCTATCTCAATATTGTCAAACAAAACAGCCCCAGGAATATAAATTATTACTTTTATGGTCATTTGTGGCGTAAGCACATTGTTTTAGACTAATTGCCTAGTGATCTAGAAACATTTATATTTTGGGAAAAATGTATGACCGGCCGAATGACGAAATTTCTCAATTTTGAGCTTTCCCAATTTTGTCAACTAAACCACCCCAGGAGTGCAAATTATTACTTTTATGGTCATGGCTAGTGTCAATACATTGTTTTAGACTAATTTCCTAGTGATCCAGAAACATTTATATTTTGGGAAAAATCTATGACCGGCCGCCTGTTTAAATTTCTCAATTTTGAGGTATCTCCATTTTGTCAAGAAAACAGCCCCAGTGAGTATAAATTATTACTTTTATTGTTATGGCTAGTGTCAGCACATTATTTTAGACTACTTTCCTAGTGATCCTAAACTTGTGTATTTTGGGGAAAATCCATGACATGACGAAATTTCTCAATTTTGAGCTATTCCAAATTTGTCAAGAAAACAGCCCCAGGAGTGCGAATTATTACTTTTATGGTCACCTGTGGTGTCAGCACATTGTTTTAGGCTAATTTCCTAGTGATCCAGAAACTTTTATATTTCAGGAAAAATCCATGACAGGCCGCTTGACGAAATTTCTCCATTTTGAGCTATCCCAATTTTGTCAACAAAACTGCTCGAGGAGTGCAAATTATTACTTTTATGGTCATGTGTGGTGTCAGCACATTGGTTTAGACTTATTTCCTAGTGATCCAGAAACTTTTATAATTTGAGAAAAATCCATTACCGGCCGCCTGATGAAATTTCTCAATTTTGAGCAATCCCAATTTTGCCCACTAAAATGCCTCAGAAGTGCAAATTATTACTTTTACGGTCATGTCTAGTGTCAGCACATTGTTTTAGACAAATTTCCTAGTGATCTAGAAACTTGTATTTTGGGAAAAATCCACTACCGGCCACCTGATGAAATTTCTCAATTTTTAGCAATCCCAATTTTGCCCACTAAAATGCCTCAGAAGTGCAAATTATTACTTTTACGGTCATGTCTAGTGTCAGCACATTGTTTTAGACAAATTTCCTAGTGATCCAGAAACTTATATTTTGGGAAAAATCCATGACCGGCCGCCTGACGAAATGTCTCAATATTGAGGTATTTCCATTTTGTCAAGAAAACAGCCCCAGGAGTATAAATTATTACTTTTATGGTTATGGCTAGTGTCAGCACATTATTTTAGACTACTTTCCTAGTGATCCTAAACTTGTGTATTTTGGGGAAAATCCATGACATGACGAAATTTCTCAATTTTGAGCTATTCCAAATTTGTCAAGGAAACAGCCCCAGGAGTGCGAATTATTACTTTTATAGTCACCTGTGGTGTCAGCACATTGTTTTAGGCTAATTTCCTAGTGATCCAGAAACTTTTATATTTCAGGAAAAATCCATGACAGGCCGCTTGACGAAAATTCTCCATTTTGAGCTATCCCAATTTTGTCAACAAAACTGCTCGAGGAGTGCAATTTATTACTTTTATGGTCATGTGTGGTGTCAGCACATTGGTTTAGACTTATTTCCTAGTGATCCAGAAACTTTTATAATTTGAGAAAAATCCATTACCGGCCGCCTGACGAAATGTCTCAATATTGAGGTATTTCCATTTTGTCAAGAAAACAGCCCCAGGAGTATAAATTATTACTTTTATGGTTATGGCTAGTGTCAGCATATTATTTTAGACTACTTTCCTAGTGATCCTAAACTTGTGTATTTTAGGGAAAATCCATGACTTGACGAAATTTCTAAATTTTGAGCTATTCCAATTTTGTCAAGAAAACAGCCCCAGGAGTGCAAATTATTACTTTTATGGTGATGTCTAGTGTCAGCACATTAGACTAATGTCCTACTGATCCAAAAACTTTTATATTTTGGGGAAAAACCATGAACGGCCGCCTGACAAAATTTATCAATTTTGAGCTATCCCAATTTTGTCAACAAAACTGCTCCAGGAGTGCAAATTATTACTTTTATGGTCATGTCTAGTGTCAGCACATTGTTTTAGACAAATTTCCTAGTGATCCAGAAACTTATATTTTAGGAAAAATCCATGACCGGATATTGAGGTATTTCCATTTTGTCAAGAAAACAGCCCTAGGAGTATAAATTATTACTTTTATGGTTATGGCTAGTGTCAGCACATTATTTTAGACTACTTTCCTAGTGATCCTAAACTTGTGTATTTTGGGGAAAATCCATGACCTAACGAAATTTCTCAATTATGAGCTATCCCAATTTTGTCAACAAAACTGCTACAGGAGTGCACATTATTACTTTTATGGTCATGTGTGGCGTCAGCACATTATGTTAGACTAATTTCCTAGTGATCTAGAAACTTTTATATTTTGGAAAAAATCCATGACCGGCCGAATGAAGAAATTTATCAATTTTGAGCTATACCAATTTTGTCAACTAAAATGCCCCAGAAGTGCAAATTATTACTTTTATGATCATGTGTGGTGTCAGCACATTGGTTTAGACTTATTTCCTAGTGATCCAGAAACTTTTATAATTTGAGAAAAATCCATTACCGGCCGCCTGACAAAATTTCTAAATTTTTACCTATTACAATTTTGTCAACTAAAATGCCCCAGAAGTGCAAATTATTACTTTTATGGTCATGTCTAGTGTCAGCACATTGTTTTAGACTAATTTCCTAGTGATCCAGAAACTGTTATTATTTGGGAAAAATCCATGATGAAATTTCTGAATTTTGAGCTATCTCAATATTGTCAAACAAAACAGCCCCAGGAATATAAATTATTACTTTTATGGTCATTTGTGGCGTAAGCACATTGTTTTAGACTAATTGCCTAGTGATCTAGAAACATTTATATTTTGGGAAAAATGTATGACCGGCCGAATGACGAAATTTCTCAATTTTGAGCTATCCCAATTTTGTCAACTAAACCACCCCAGGAGTGCAAATTATTACTTTTATGGTCATGGCTAGTGTCAATACATTGTTTTAGACTAATTTCCTAGTGATCCAGAAACATTTATATTTTGGGAAAAATCTATGACCGGCCGCCTGTTTAAATTTCTCAATTTTGAGGTATCTCCATTTTGTCAAGAAAACAGCCCCAGGAGTATAAATTATTACTTTTATTGTTATGGCTAGTGTCAGCACATTATTTTAGACTACTTTCCTAGTGATCCTAAACTTGTGTATTTTGGGGAAAATCCATGACATGACGAAATTTCTCAATTTTGAGCTATTCCAAATTTGTCAAGAAAACAGCCCCAGGAGTGCGAATTATTACTTTTATGGTCACCTGTGGTGTCAGCACATTGTTTTAGGCTAATTTCCTAGTGATCCAGAAACTTTTATATTTCAGGAAAAATCCATGACAGGCGCTTGACGAAATTTCTCCATTTTGAGCTATCCCAATTTTGTCAACAAAACTGCTCGAGGAGTGCAAATTATTACTTTTATGGTCATGTGTGGTGTCAGCACATTGGTTTAGACTTATTTCCTAGTGATCCAGAAACTTTTATAATTTGAGAAAAATCCATTACCGGCCGCCTGATGAAATTTCTCAATTTTGAGCAATCCCAATTTTGCCCACTAAAATGCCTCAGAAGTGCAAATTATTACTTTTACGGTCATGTCTAGTGTCAGCACATTGTTTTAGACAAATTTCCTAGTGATCTAGAAACTTGTATTTTGGGAAAAATCCACTACCGGCCACCTGATGAAATTTCTCAATTTTTAGCAATCCCAATTTTGCCCACTAAAATGCCTCAGAAGTGCAAATTATTACTTTTACGGTCATGTCTAATGTCAGCACATTGTTTTAGACAAATTTCATAGTGGTCCAGAAACTTATATTTTGGGAAAAATCCATGACCGGCCGCCTGACGAAATGTCTCAATATTGAGGTATTTCCATTTTGTCAAGAAAACAGCCCCAGGAGTATAAATTATTACTTTTATGGTTATGGCTAGTGTCAGCACATTATTTTAGACTACTTTCCTAGTGATCCTAAACTTGTGTATTTTGGGGAAAATCCATGACATGACGAAATTTCTCAATTTTGAGCTATTCCAAATTTGTCAAGGAAACAGCCCCAGGAGTGCGAATTATTACTTTTATAGTCACCTGTGGTGTCAGCACATTGTTTTAGGCTAATTTCCTAGTGATCCAGAAACTTTTATATTTCAGGAAAAATCCATGACAGGCCGCTTGACGAAATTTCTCCATTTTGAGCTATCCCAATTTTGTCAACAAAACTGCTCGAGGAGTGCAATTTATTACTTTTATGGTCATGTGTGGTGTCAGCACATTGGTTTAGACTTATTTCCTAGTGATCCAGAAACTTTTATAATTTGAGAAAAATCCATTACCGGCCGCCTGATGAAATTTCTCAATTTTGAGCAATCCCAATTTTGCCCACTAAAATGCCTCAGAAGTGCAAATTATTACTTTTACGGTCATGTCTAGTGTCAGCACATTGTTTTAGACAAATTTCCTAGTGATCTAGAAACTTGTATTTTGGGAAAAATCCACTACCGGCCACCTGATGAAATTTCTCAATTTTTAGCAATCCCAATTTTGCCCACTAAAATGCCTCAGAAGTGCAAATTATTACTTTTACGGTCATGTCTAGTGTCAGCACATTGTTTTAGACAAATTTCCTAGTGATCCAGAAACGTATATTTTGGGAAAAATCCATGACCGGCCGCCTGACGAAATGTCTCAATATTGAGGTATTTCCATTTTGTCAAGAAAACAGCCCCAGGAGTATAAATTATTACTTTTATGGTTATGGCTAGTGTCAGCACATTATTTTAGACTACTTTCCTAGTGATCCTAAACTTGTGTATTTTAGGGAAAATCCATGACTTGACGAAATTTCTAAATTTTGAGCTATTCCAATTTTGTCAAGAAAACAGCCCCAGGAGTGCAAATTATTACTTTTATGGTGATGTCTAGTGTCAGCACATTAGACTAATGTCCTACTGATCCAAAAACTTTTATATTTTGGGGAAAAACCATGAACGGCCGCCTGACAAAATTTATCAATTTTGAGCTATCCCAATTTTGTCAACAAAACTGCTCCAGGAGTGCAAATTATTACTTTTATGGTCATGTCTAGTGTCAGCACATTGTTTTAGACAAATTTCCTAGTGATCCAGAAACTTATATTTTAGGAAAAATCCATGACCGGATATTGAGGTATTTCCATTTTGTCAAGAAAACAGCCCTAGGAGTATAAATTATTACTTTTATGGTTATGGCTAGTGTCAGCACATTATTTTAGACTACTTTCCTAGTGATCCTAAACTTGTGTATTTTGGGGAAAATCCATGACCTAACGAAATTTCTCAATTATGAGCTATCCCAATTTTGTCAACAAATCTGCTACAGGAGTGCACATTATTACTTTTATGGTCATGTGTGGCGTCAGCACATTATGTTAGACTAATTTCCTAGTGATCTAGAAACTTTTATATTTTGGAAAAAATCCATGACCGGCCGAATGAAGAAATTTATCAATTTTGAGCTATACCAATTTTGTTAACTAAAATGCCCCAGAAGTGCAAATTATTACTTTTATGGTCATGTGTGGTGTCAGCACATTGGTTTAGACTTATTTCCTAGTGATCCAGAAACTTTTATAATTTGAGAAAAATCCATTACCGGCCGCCTGACGAAATTTCTAAATTTTTACCTATTACAATTTTGTCAACTAAAATGCCCCAGAAGTGCAAATTATTACTTTTATGGTCATGTCTAGTGTCAGCACATTGTTTTAGACTAATTTCCTAGTGATCCAGAAACTGTTATTATTTGGGAAAAATCCATGATGAAATTTCTGAATTTTGAGCTATCTCAAT
The DNA here is from genome assembly GCA_963921405.1 of Cepaea hortensis. Lineage (NCBI taxonomy): Eukaryota > Metazoa > Mollusca > Gastropoda > Stylommatophora > Helicidae > Cepaea > Cepaea hortensis. The sequence continues at coordinate 61,009,357 of OY992897.1, read as the reverse complement.
ATTGTCAAACAAAACAGCCCCAGGAATATAAATTATTACTTTTATGGTCATTTGTGGCGTAAGCACATTGTTTTAGACTAATTGCCTAGTGATCTAGAAACATTTATATTTTGGGAAAAATGTATGACCGGCCGAATGACGAAATTTCTCAATTTTGAGCTTTCCCAATTTTGTCAACTAAACCACCCCAGGAGTGCAAATTATTACTTTTATGGTCATGGCTAGTGTCAATACATTGTTTTAGACTAATTTCCTAGTGATCCAGAAACATTTATATTTTGGGAAAAATCTATGACCGGCCGCCTGTTTAAATTTCTCAATTTTGAGGTATCTCCATTTTGTCAAGAAAACAGCCCCAGTGAGTATAAATTATTACTTTTATTGTTATGGCTAGTGTCAGCACATTATTTTAGACTACTTTCCTAGTGATCCTAAACTTGTGTATTTTGGGGAAAATCCATGACATGACGAAATTTCTCAATTTTGAGCTATTCCAAATTTGTCAAGAAAACAGCCCCAGGAGTGCGAATTATTACTTTTATGGTCACCTGTGGTGTCAGCACATTGTTTTAGGCTAATTTCCTAGTGATCCAGAAACTTTTATATTTCAGGAAAAATCCATGACAGGCCGCTTGACGAAATTTCTCCATTTTGAGCTATCCCAATTTTGTCAACAAAACTGCTCGAGGAGTGCAAATTATTACTTTTATGGTCATGTGTGGTGTCAGCACATTGGTTTAGACTTATTTCCTAGTGATCCAGAAACTTTTATAATTTGAGAAAAATCCATTACCGGCCGCCTGATGAAATTTCTCAATTTTGAGCAATCCCAATTTTGCCCACTAAAATGCCTCAGAAGTGCAAATTATTACTTTTACGGTCATGTCTAGTGTCAGCACATTGTTTTAGACAAATTTCCTAGTGATCTAGAAACTTGTATTTTGGGAAAAATCCACTACCGGCCACCTGATGAAATTTCTCAATTTTTAGCAATCCCAATTTTGCCCACTAAAATGCCTCAGAAGTGCAAATTATTACTTTTACGGTCATGTCTAGTGTCAGCACATTGTTTTAGACAAATTTCCTAGTGATCCAGAAACTTATATTTTGGGAAAAATCCATGACCGGCCGCCTGACGAAATGTCTCAATATTGAGGTATTTCCATTTTGTCAAGAAAACAGCCCCAGGAGTATAAATTATTACTTTTATGGTTATGGCTAGTGTCAGCACATTATTTTAGACTACTTTCCTAGTGATCCTAAACTTGTGTATTTTGGGGAAAATCCATGACATGACGAAATTTCTCAATTTTGAGCTATTCCAAATTTGTCAAGGAAACAGCCCCAGGAGTGCGAATTATTACTTTTATAGTCACCTGTGGTGTCAGCACATTGTTTTAGGCTAATTTCCTAGTGATCCAGAAACTTTTATATTTCAGGAAAAATCCATGACAGGCCGCTTGACGAAAATTCTCCATTTTGAGCTATCCCAATTTTGTCAACAAAACTGCTCGAGGAGTGCAATTTATTACTTTTATGGTCATGTGTGGTGTCAGCACATTGGTTTAGACTTATTTCCTAGTGATCCAGAAACTTTTATAATTTGAGAAAAATCCATTACCGGCCGCCTGACGAAATGTCTCAATATTGAGGTATTTCCATTTTGTCAAGAAAACAGCCCCAGGAGTATAAATTATTACTTTTATGGTTATGGCTAGTGTCAGCATATTATTTTAGACTACTTTCCTAGTGATCCTAAACTTGTGTATTTTGGGGAAAATCCATGACCTAACGAAATTTCTCAATTTTGAGCTATCCCAATTTTGTCAACAAAACTGCTACAGGAGTGCACATTATTACTTTTATGGTCATGTGTGGCATCAGCACATTATGTTAGACTAATTGTCTAGTGATCCAGAAACATTTATATTTTGGGAAAAATCTATGAACGGCCGCCTGTTTAAATTTCTCAATTTTGAGGTATCTCCATTTTGTCAAGAAAACAGCCCCAGGAGTATAAATTATTACTTTTATGGTTATGGCTAGTGTCAGCACATTATTTTAGACTACTTTCCTAGTGATCCTAAACTTGTGTATTTTAGGGAAAATCCATGACTTGACGAAATTTCTAAATTTTGAGCTATTCCAATTTTGTCAAGAAAACAGCCCCAGGAGTGCAAATTATTACTTTTATGGTGATGTCTAGTGTCAGCACATTAGACTAATGTCCTACTGATCCAAAAACTTTTATATTTTGGGGAAAAACCATGAACGGCCGCCTGACAAAATTTATCAATTTTGAGCTATCCCAATTTTGTCAACAAAACTGCTCCAGGAGTGCAAATTATTACTTTTATGGTCATGTCTAGTGTCAGCACATTGTTTTAGACAAATTTCCTAGTGATCCAGAAACTTATATTTTAGGAAAAATCCATGACCGGATATTGAGGTATTTCCATTTTGTCAAGAAAACAGCCCTAGGAGTATAAATTATTACTTTTATGGTTATGGCTAGTGTCAGCACATTATTTTAGACTACTTTCCTAGTGATCCTAAACTTGTGTATTTTGGGGAAAATCCATGACCTAACGAAATTTCTCAATTATGAGCTATCCCAATTTTGTCAACAAAACTGCTACAGGAGTGCACATTATTACTTTTATGGTCATGTGTGGCGTCAGCACATTATGTTAGACTAATTTCCTAGTGATCTAGAAACTTTTATATTTTGGAAAAAATCCATGACCGGCCGAATGAAGAAATTTATCAATTTTGAGCTATACCAATTTTGTCAACTAAAATGCCCCAGAAGTGCAAATTATTACTTTTATGGTCATGTGTGGTGTCAGCACATTGGTTTAGACTTATTTCCTAGTGATCCAGAAACTTTTATAATTTGAGAAAAAGCCATTACCGGCCGCCTGACGAAATTTCTAAATTTTTACCTATTACAATTTTGTCAACTAAAATGCCCCAGAAGTGCAAATTATTACTTTTATGGTCATGTCTAGTGTCAGCACATTGTTTTAGACTAATTTCCTAGTGATCCAGAAACTGTTATTATTTGGGAAAAATCCATGACGAAATTTCTGAATTTTGAGCTATCTCAATATTGTCAAACAAAACAGCCCCAGGAATATAAATTATTACTTTTATGGTCATTTGTGGCGTAAGCACATTGTTTTAGACTAATTGCCTAGTGATCTAGAAACATTTATATTTTGGGAAAAATGTATGACCGGCCGAATGACGAAATTTCTCAATTTTGAGCTATCCCAATTTTGTCAACTAAACCACCCCAGGAGTGCAAATTATTACTTTTATGGTCATGGCTAGTGTCAATACATTGTTTTAGACTAATTTCCTAGTGATCCAGAAACATTTATATTTTGGGAAAAATCTATGACCGGCCGCCTGTTTAAATTTCTCAATTTTGAGGTATCTCCATTTTGTCAAGAAAACAGCCCCAGGAGTATAAATTATTACTTTTATTGTTATGGCTAGTGTCAGCACATTATTTTAGACTACTTTCCTAGTGATCCTAAACTTGTGTATTTTGGGGAAAATCCATGACATGACGAAATTTCTCAATTTTGAGCTATTCCAAATTTGTCAAGAAAACAGCCCCAGGAGTGCGAATTATTACTTTTATGGTCACCTGTGGTGTCAGCACATTGTTTTAGGCTAATTTCCTAGTGATCCAGAAACTTTTATATTTCAGGAAAAATCCATGACAGGCCGCTTGACGAAATTTCTCCATTTTGAGCTATCCCAATTTTGTCAACAAAACTGCTCGAGGAGTGCAAATTATTACTTTTATGGTCATGTGTGGTGTCAGCACATTGGTTTAGACTTATTTCCTAGTGATCCAGAAACTTTTATAATTTGAGAAAAATCCATTACCGGCCGCCTGATGAAATTTCTCAATTTTGAGCAATCCCAATTTTGCCCACTAAAATGCCTCAGAAGTGCAAATTATTACTTTTACGGTCATGTCTAGTGTCAGCACATTGTTTTAGACAAATTTCCTAGTGATCTAGAAACTTGTATTTTGGGAAAAATCCACTACCGGCCACCTGATGAAATTTCTCAATTTTTAGCAATCCCAATTTTGCCCACTAAAATGCCTCAGAAGTGCAAATTATTACTTTTACGGTCATGTCTAATGTCAGCACATTGTTTTAGACAAATTTCATAGTGATCCAGAAACTTATATTTTGGGAAAAATCCATGACCGGCCGCCTGACGAAATGTCTCAATATTGAGGTATTTCCATTTTGTCAAGAAAACAGCCCCAGGAGTATAAATTATTACTTTTATGGTTATGGCTAGTGTCAGCACATTATTTTAGACTACTTTCCTAGTGATCCTAAACTTGTGTATTTTGGGGAAAATCCATGACATGACGAAATTTCTCAATTTTGAGCTATTCCAAATTTGTCAAGGAAACAGCCCCAGGAGTGCGAATTATTACTTTTATAGTCACCTGTGGTGTCAGCACATTGTTTTAGGCTAATTTCCTAGTGATCCAGAAACTTTTATATTTCAGGAAAAATCCATGACAGGCCGCTTGACGAAATTTCTCCATTTTGAGCTATCCCAATTTTGTCAACAAAACTGCTCGAGGAGTGCAATTTATTACTTTTATGGTCATGTGTGGTGTCAGCACATTGGTTTAGACTTATTTCCTAGTGATCCAGAAACTTTTATAATTTGAGAAAAATCCATTACCGGCCGCCTGATGAAATTTCTCAATTTTGAGCAATCCCAATTTTGCCCACTAAAATGCCTCAGAAGTGCAAATTATTACTTTTACGGTCATGTCTAGTGTCAGCACATTGTTTTAGACAAATTTCCTAGTGATCTAGAAACTTGTATTTTGGGAAAAATCCACTACCGGCCACCTGATGAAATTTCTCAATTTTTAGCAATCCCAATTTTGCCCACTAAAATGCCTCAGAAGTGCAAATTATTACTTTTACGGTCATGTCTAGTGTCAGCACATTGTTTTAGACAAATTTCCTAGTGATCCAGAAACGTATATTTTGGGAAAAATCCATGACCGGCCGCCTGACGAAATGTCTCAATATTGAGGTATTTCCATTTTGTCAAGAAAACAGCCCTAGGAGTATAAATTATTACTTTTATGGTTATGGCTAGTGTCAGCATATTATTTTAGACTACTTTCCTAGTGATCCTAAACTTGTGTATTTTGGGGAAAATCCATGACCTAACGAAATTTCTCAATTTTGAGCTATCCCAATTTTGTCAACAAAACTGCTACAGGAGTGCACATTATTACTTTTATGGTCATGTGTGGCGTCAGCACATTATGTTAGACTAATTTTCTAGTGATCCAGAAACATTTATATTTTGGGAAAAATCTATGAACGGCCGCCTGTTTAAATTTCTCAATTTTGAGGTATCTCCATTTTGTCAAGAAAACAGCCCCAGGAGTATAAATTATTACTTTTATGGTTATGGCTAGTGTCAGCACATTATTTTAGACTACTTTCCTAGTGATCCTAAACTTGTGTATTTTAGGGAAAATCCATGACTTGACGAAATTTCTAAATTTTGAGCTATTCCAATTTTGTCAAGAAAACAGCCCCAGGAGTGCAAATTATTACTTTTATGGTGATGTCTAGTGTCAGCACATTAGACTAATGTCCTACTGATCCAAAAACTTTTATATTTTGGGGAAAAACCATGAACGGCCGCCTGACAAAATTTATCAATTTTGAGCTATCCCAATTTTGTCAACAAAACTGCTCCAGGAGTGCAAATTATTACTTTTATGGTCATGTCTAGTGTCAGCACATTGTTTTAGACAAATTTCCTAGTGATCCAGAAACTTATATTTTAGGAAAAATCCATGACCGGATATTGAGGTATTTCCATTTTGTCAAGAAAACAGCCCTAGGAGTATAAATTATTACTTTTATGGTTATGGCTAGTGTCAGCACATTATTTTAGACTACTTTCCTAGTGATCCTAAACTTGTGTATTTTGGGGAAAATCCATGACCTAACGAAATTTCTCAATTATGAGCTATCCCAATTTTGTCAACAAATCTGCTACAGGAGTGCACATTATTACTTTTATGGTCATGTGTGGCGTCAGCACATTATGTTAGACTAATTTCCTAGTGATCTAGAAACTTTTATATTTTGGAAAAAATCCATGACCGGCCGAATGAAGAAATTTATCAATTTTGAGCTATACCAATTTTGTTAACTAAAATGCCCCAGAAGTGCAAATTATTACTTTTATGGTCATGTGTGGTGTCAGCACATTGGTTTAGACTTATTTCCTAGTGATCCAGAAACTTTTATAATTTGAGAAAAATCCATTACCGGCCGCCTGACGAAATTTCTAAATTTTTACCTATTACAATTTTGTCAACTAAAATGCCCCAGAAGTGCAAATTATTACTTTTATGGTCATGTCTAGTGTCAGCACATTGTTTTAGACTAATTTCCTAGTGATCCAGAAACTGTTATTATTTGGGAAAAATCCATGATGAAATTTCTGAATTTTGAGCTATCTCAATATTGTCAAACAAAACAGCCCCAGGAATATAAATTATTACTTTTATGGTCATTTGTGGCGTAAGCACATTGTTTTAGACTAATTGCCTAGTGATCTAGAAACATTTATATTTTGGGAAAAATGTATGACCGGCCGAATGACGAAATTTCTCAATTTTGAGCTATCCCAATTTTGTCAACTAAACCACCCCAGGAGTGCAAATTATTACTTTTATGGTCATGGCTAGTGTCAATACATTGTTTTAGACTAATTTCCTAGTGATCCAGAAACATTTATATTTTGGGAAAAATCTATGACCGGCCGCCTGTTTAAATTTCTCAATTTTGAGGTATCTCCATTTTGTCAAGAAAACAGCCCCAGTGAGTATAAATTATTACTTTTATTGTTATGGCTAGTGTCAGCACATTATTTTAGACTACTTTCCTAGTGATCCTAAACTTGTGTATTTTGGGGAAAATCCATGACATGACGAAATTTCTCAATTTTGAGCTATTCCAAATTTGTCAAGAAAACAGCCCCAGGAGTGCGAATTATTACTTTTATGGTCACCTGTGGTGTCAGCACATTGTTTTAGGCTAATTTCCTAGTGATCCAGAAACTTTTATATTTCAGGAAAAATCCATGACAGGCCGCTTGACGAAATTTCTCCATTTTGAGCTATCCCAATTTTGTCAACAAAACTGCTCGAGGAGTGCAATTTATTACTTTTATGGTCATGTGTGGTGTCAGCACATTGGTTTAGACTTATTTCCTAGTGATCCAGAAACTTTTATAATTTGAGAAAAATCCATTACCGGCCGCCTGATGAAATTTCTCAATTTTGAGCAATCCCAATTTTGCCCACTAAAATGCCTCAGAAGTGCAAATTATTACTTTTACGGTCATGTCTAGTGTCAGCACATTGTTTTAGACAAATTTCCTAGTGATCTAGAAACTTGTATTTTGGGAAAAATCCACTACCGGCCACCTGATGAAATTTCTCAATTTTTAGCAATCCCAATTTTGCCCACTAAAATGCCTCAGAAGTGCAAATTATTACTTTTACGGTCATGTCTAGTGTCAGCACATTGTTTTAGACAAATTTCCTAGTGATCCAGAAACTTATATTTTGGGAAAAATCCATGACCGGCCGCCTGACGAAATGTCTCAATATTGAGGTATTTCCATTTTGTCAAGAAAACAGCCCCAGGAGTATAAATTATTACTTTTATGGTTATGGCTAGTGTCAGCACATTATTTTAGACTACTTTCCTAGTGATCCTAAACTTGTGTATTTTGGGGAAAATCCATGACATGACGAAATTTCTCAATTTTGAGCTATTCCAAATTTGTCAAGGAAACAGCCCCAGGAGTGCGAATTATTACTTTTATAGTCACCTGTGGTGTCAGCACATTGTTTTAGGCTAATTTCCTAGTGATCCAGAAACTTTTATATTTCAGGAAAAATCCATGACAGGCCGCTTGACGAAAATTCTCCATTTTGAGCTATCCCAATTTTGTCAACAAAACTGCTCGAGGAGTGCAATTTATTACTTTTATGGTCATGTGTGGTGTCAGCACATTGGTTTAGACTTATTTCCTAGTGATCCAGAAACTTTTATAATTTGAGAAAAATCCATTACCGGCCGCCTGACGAAATGTCTCAATATTGAGGTATTTCCATTTTGTCAAGAAAACAGCCCCAGGAGTATAAATTATTACTTTTATGGTTATGGCTAGTGTCAGCATATTATTTTAGACTACTTTCCTAGTGATCCTAAACTTGTGTATTTTGGGGAAAATCCATGACCTAACGAAATTTCTCAATTTTGAGCTATCCCAATTTTGTCAACAAAACTGCTACAGGAGTGCACATTATTACTTTTATGGTCATGTGTGGCATCAGCACATTATGTTAGACTAATTTTCTAGTGATCCAGAAACATTTATATTTTGGGAAAAATCTATGAACGGCCGCCTGTTTAAATTTCTCAATTTTGAGGTATCTCCATTTTGTCAAGAAAACAGCCCCAGGAGTATAAATTATTACTTTTATGGTTATGGCTAGTGTCAGCACATTATTTTAGACTACTTTCCTAGTGATCCTAAACTTGTGTATTTTAGGGAAAATCCATGACTTGACGAAATTTCTAAATTTTGAGCTATTCCAATTTTGTCAAGAAAACAGCCCCAGGAGTGCAAATTATTACTTTTATGGTGATGTCTAGTGTCAGCACATTAGACTAATGTCCTACTGATCCAAAAACTTTTATATTTTGGGGAAAAACCATGAACGGCCGCCTGACAAAATTTATCAATTTTGAGCTATCCCAATTTTGTCAACAAAACTGCTCCAGGAGTGCAAATTATTACTTTTATGGTCATGTCTAGTGTCAGCACATTGTTTTAGACAAATTTCCTAGTGATCCAGAAACTTATATTTTAGGAAAAATCCATGACCGGATATTGAGGTATTTCCATTTTGTCAAGAAAACAGCCCTAGGAGTATAAATTATTACTTTTATGGTTATGGCTAGTGTCAGCACATTATTTTAGACTACTTTCCTAGTGATCCTAAACTTGTGTATTTTGGGGAAAATCCATGACCTAACGAAATTTCTCAATTATGAGCTATCCCAATTTTGTCAACAAAACTGCTACAGGAGTGCACATTATTACTTTTATGGTCATGTGTGGCGTCAGCACATTATGTTAGACTAATTTCCTAGTGATCTAGAAACTTTTATATTTTGGAAAAAATCCATGACCGGCCGAATGAAGAAATTTATCAATTTTGAGCTATACCAATTTTGTCAACTAAAATGCCCCAGAAGTGCAAATTATTACTTTTATGGTCATGTGTGGTGTCAGCACATTGGTTTAGACTTATTTCCTAGTGATCCAGAAACTTTTATAATTTGAGAAAAATCCATTACCGGCCGCCTGACGAAATTTCTAAATTTTTACCTATTACAATTTTGTCAACTAAAATGTCCCAGAAGTGCAAATTATTACTTTTATGGTCATGTCTAGTGTCAGCACATTGTTTTAGACTAATTTCCTAGTGATCCAGAAACTGTTATTATTTGGGAAAAATCCATGATGAAATTTCTGAATTTTGAGCTATCTCAATATTGTCAAACAAAACAGCCCCAGGAATATAAATTATTACTTTTATGGTCATTTGTGGCGTAAGCACATTGTTTTAGACTAATTGCCTAGTGATCTAGAAACATTTATATTTTGGGAAAAATGTATGACCGGCCGAATGACGAAATTTCTCAATTTTGAGCTATCCCAATTTTGTCAACTAAACCACCCCAGGAGTGCAAATTATTACTTTTATGGTCATGGCTAGTGTCAATACATTGTTTTAGACTAATTTCCTAGTGATCCAGAAACATTTATATTTTGGGAAAAATCTATGACCGGCCGCCTGTTTAAATTTCTCAATTTTGAGGTATCTCCATTTTGTCAAGAAAACAGCCCCAGGAGTATAAATTATTACTTTTATTGTTATGGCTAGTGTCAGCACATTATTTTAGACTACTTTCCTAGTGATCCTAAACTTGTGTATTTTGGGGAAAATCCATGACATGACGAAATTTCTCAATTTTGAGCTATTCCAAATTTGTCAAGAAAACAGCCCCAGGAGTGCGAATTATTACTTTTATGGTCACCTGTGGTGTCAGCACATTGTTTTAGGCTAATTTCCTAGTGATCCAGAAACTTTTATATTTCAGGAAAAATCCATGACAGGCCGCTTGAAGAAATTTCTCCATTTTGAGCTATCCCAATTTTGTCAACAAAACTGCTCGAGGAGTGCAAATTATTACTTTTATGGTCATGTGTGGTGTCAGCACATTGGTTTAGACTTATTTCCTAGTGATCCAGAAACTTTTATAATTTGAGAAAAATCCATTACCGGCCGCCTGATGAAATTTCTCAATTTTGAGCAATCCCAATTTTGCCCACTAAAATGCCTCAGAAGTGCAAATTATTACTTTTACGGTCATGTCTAGTGTCAGCACATTGTTTTAGACAAATTTCCTAGTGATCTAGAAACTTGTATTTTGGGAAAAATCCACTACCGGCCACCTGATGAAATTTCTCAATTTTTAGCAATCCCAATTTTGCCCACTAAAATGCCTCAGAAGTGCAAATTATTACTTTTACGGTCATGTCTAGTGTCAGCACATTGTTTTAGACAAATTTCCTAGTGATCCAGAAACTTATATTTTGGGAAAAATCCATGACCGGCCGCCTGACGAAATGTCTCAATATTGAGGTATTTCCATTTTGTCAAGAAAACAGCCCCAGGAGTATAAATTATTACTTTTATGGTTATGGCTAGTGTCAGCACATTATTTTAGACTACTTTCCTAGTGATCCTAAACTTGTGTATTTTGGGGAAAATCCATGACATGACGAAATTTCTCAATTTTGAGCTATTCCAAATTTGTCAAGGAAACAGCCCCAGGAGTGCGAATTATTACTTTTATAGTCACCTGTGGTGTCAGCACATTGTTTTAGGCTAATTTCCTAGTGATCCAGAAACTTTTATATTTCAGGAAAAATCCATGACAGGCCGCTTGACGAAATTTCTCCATTTTGAGCTATCCCAATTTTGTCAACAAAACTGCTCGAGGAGTGCAATTTATTACTTTTATGGTCATGTGTGGTGTCAGCACATTGGTTTAGACTTATTTCCTAGTGATCCAGAAACTTTTATAATTTGAGAAAAATCCATTACCGGCCGCCTGATGAAATTTCTCAATTTTGAGCAATCCCAATTTTGCCCACTAAAATGCCTCAGAAGTGCAAATTATTACTTTTACGGTCATGTCTAGTGTCAGCACATTGTTTTAGACAAATTTCCTAGTGATATAGAAACTTGTATTTTGGGAAAAATCCACTACCGGCCACCTGATGAAATTTCTCAATTTTTAGCAATCCCAATTTTGCCCACTAAAATGCCTCAGAAGTGCAAATTATTACTTTTACAGTCATGTCTAGTGTCAGCACATTGTTTTAGACAAATTTCCTAGTGATCCAGAAACTTATATTTTGGGAAAAATCCATGACCGGCCGCCTGACGAAATGTCTCAATATTGAGGTATTTCCATTTTGTCAAGAAAACAGCCCCAGGAGTATAAATTATTACTTTTATGGTTATGGCTAGTGTCAGCATATTATTTTAGACTACTTTCCTAGTGATCCTAAACTTGTGTATTTTGGGGAAAATCCATGACCTAACGAAATTTCTCAATTTTGAGCTATCCCAATTTTGTCAACAAAACTGCTACAGGAGTGCACATTATTACTTTTATGGTCATGTGTGGCGTCAGCACATTATGTTAGACTAATTTTCTAGTGATCCAGAAACATTTATATTTTGGGAAAAATCTATGAACGGCCGCCTGTTTAAATTTCTCAATTTTGAGGTATCTCCATTTTGTCAAGAAAACAGCCCCAGGAGTATAAATTATTACTTTTATGGTTATGGCTAGTGTCAGCACATTATTTTAGACTACTTTCCTAGTGATCCTAAACTTGTGTATTTTAGGGAAAATCCATGACTTGACGAAATTTCTAAATTTTGAGCTATTCCAATTTTGTCAAGAAAACAGCCCCAGGAGTGCAAATTATTACTTTTATGGTGATGTCTAGTGTCAGCACATTAGACTAATGTCCTACTGATCCAAAAACTTTTATATTTTGGGGAAAAACCATGAACGGCCGCCTGACAAAATTTATCAATTTTGAGCTATCCCAATTTTGTCAACAAAACTGCTCCAGGAGTGCAAATTATTACTTTTATGGTCATGTCTAGTGTCAGCACATTGTTTTAGACAAATTTCCTAGTGATCCAGAAACTTATATTTTAGGAAAAATCCATGACCGGATATTGAGGTATTTCCATTTTGTCAAGAAAACAGCCCTAGGAGTATAAATTATTACTTTTATGGTTATGGCTAGTGTCAGCACATTATTTTAGACTACTTTCCTAGTGATCCTAAACTTGTGTATTTTGGGGAAAATCCATGACCTAACGAAATTTCTCAATTATGAGCTATCCCAATTTTGTCAACAAAACTGCTACAGGAGTGCACATTATTACTTTTATGGTCATGTGTGGCGTCAGCACATTATGTTAGACTAATTTCCTAGTGATCTAGAAACTTTTATATTTTGGAAAAAATCCATGACCGGCCGAATGAAGAAATTTATCAATTTTGAGCTATACCAATTTTGTCAACTAAAATGCCCCAGAAGTGCAAATTATTACTTTTATGGTCATGTGTGGTGTCAGCACATTGGTTTAGACTTATTTCCTAGTGATCCAGAAACTTTTATAATTTGAGAAAAATCCATTACCGGCCGCCTGACGAAATTTCTAAATTTTTACCTATTACAATTTTGTCAACTAAAATGCCCCAGAAGTGCAAATTATTACTTTTATGGTCATGTCTAGTGTCAGCACATTGTTTTAGACTAATTTCCTAGTGATCCAGAAACTGTTATTATTTGGGAAAAATCCATGATGAAATTTCTGAATTTTGAGCTATCTCAATATTGTCAAACAAAACAGCCCCAGGAATATAAATTATTACTTTTATGGTCATTTGTGGCGTAAGCACATTGTTTTAGACTAATTGCCTAGTGATCTAGAAACATTTATATTTTGGGAAAAATTTATGACCGGCCGAATGACGAAATTTCTCAATTTTGAGCTATCCCAATTTTGTCAACTAAACCACCCCAGGAGTGCAAATTATTACTTTTATGGTCATGGCTAGTGTCAATACATTGTTTTAGACTAATTTCCTAGTGATCCAGAAACATTTATATTTTGGGAAAAATCCATGACCGGCCGCCTGACGAAATGTCTCAATATTGAGGTATTTCCATTTTGTCAAGAAAACAGCCCCAGGAGTATAAATTATTACTTTTATGGTTATGGCTAGTGTCAGCACATTATTTTAGACTACTTTCCTAGTGATCCTAAACTTGTGTATTTTGGGGAAAATCCATGACCTAACGAAATTTCTCAATTATGAGCTATCCCAATTTTGTCAACAAAACTGCTACAGGAGTGCAGCACATTATTACTTTTATGGTCATGTGTGGCGTCAGCACATTATGTTAGACTAATTTCCTAGTGATCTAGAAACTTTTATATTTTGGAAAAAATCCATGACCGGCCGAATGAAGAAATTTATCAATTTTGAGCTATACCAATTTTGTCAACTAAAATGCCCCAGAAGTGCAAATTATTACTTTTATGGTCATGTGTGGTGTCAGCACATTGGTTTAGACTTATTTCCTAGTGATCCAGAAACTTTTATAATTTGAGAAAAATCCATTACCGGCCGCCTGACGAAATTTCTCAATTTTGAGCAATCCCAATTTTGTCAACTAAAATGCCTCAGAAGTGCAAATTATTACTTTTATTGTCATGTGTGGTGTCAGCACATTATGTTAGACTAATTTCCAAGTGATCTAGAAACTTTTATATTTTGGAAAAGATCCATGACCGGCCGAATGACGACATTTCTCAATTTTGAGCTATCCCAATTTTGTCAACTAAAATGCCCCAGGAGTATAAATTATTACTTTTATGGTCATGGCTAGTGTCAGCACATTATTTTAGACTAATTTCCTAGTGATACAGAAACTTTTATTATTCGGGGAAAATTCATGACCGGCCGCCTGACGATATTTCTAAATTTTGAGCTATTACAATTTTGTCATCTAAACTGCCCCAGGAGTACAAATTATTACTTTTATGGTCACGTGTGGTGTCAGCACATTGTTTTAGGCTAATTTCCTAGTGATCCAGAAACTTTTATTATTTGGGGAAAATTCATAACTGGCCGCCTGACGAAATTTCTCAATTTTGAGGTATCCCAAATTTGTCAACTAAACTGCCCCAGGAGTGCAAATTATTACTTTTATGGTGATGTCTAGTGTTAGCACATTAGACTAATTTCCTAATGATCCAAAAATTTTATATTTTGGGGAAAAACCATGACCGGCCGCCTGACAAAATTTCTCAATTTTGAGCTATCCCAATTTTGTCAACAAAACTGCTCCAGGAGTGCAAATTATTACTTTTATGGTCATGGCTAGTGTCAATACATTGTTTTAGACTAATTTCCTAGTGATCCAGAAACATTTATATTTTGGGAAAAATCTATGACCGGCCGCCTGTTTAAATTTCTCAATTTTGAGGTATCTCCATTTTGTCAAGAAAACAGCCCCAGGAGTATAAATTATTACTTTTATGGTTATGGCTAGTGTCAGCACATTATTTTAGACTACTTTCCTAGTGATCCTAAACTTGTGTATTTTGGGGAAAATCCATGACATGACGAAATTTCTCAATTTTGAGCTATTCCAAATTTGTCAAGGAAACAGCCCCAGGAGTGCGAATTATTACTTTTATAGTCACCTGTGGTGTCAGCACATTGTTTTAGGCTAATTTCCTAGTGATCCAGAAACTTTTATATTTCAGGAAAAATCCATGACAGGCCGCTTGACGAAATTTCTCCATTTTGAGCTATCCCAATTTTGTCAACAAAACTGCTCGAGGAGTGCAATTTATTACTTTTATGGTCATGTGTGGTGTCAGCACATTGGTTTAGACTTATTTCCTAGTGATCCAGAAACTTTTATAATTTGAGAAAAATCCATTACCGGCCGCCTGATGAAATTTCTCAATTTTGAGCAATCCCAATTTTGCCCACTAAAATGCCTCAGAAGTGCAAATTATTACTTTTACGGTCATGTCTAGTGTCAGCACATTGTTTTAGACAAATTTCCTAGTGATCTAGAAACTTGTATTTTGGGAAAAATCCACTACCGGCCACCTGATGAAATTTCTCAATTTTTAGCAATCCCAATTTTGCCCACTAAAATGCCTCAGAAGTGCAAATTATTACTTTTACGGTCATGTCTAGTGTCAGCACATTGTTTTAGACAAATTTCCTAGTGATCCAGAAACTTATATTTTGGGAAAAATCCATGACCGGCCGCCTGACGAAATGTCTCAATATTGAGGTATTTCCATTTTGTCAAGAAAACAGCCCCAGGAGTATAAATTATTACTTTTATGGTTATGGCTAGTGTCAGCACATTATTTTAGACTACTTTCCTAGTGATCCTAAACTTGTGTATTTTGGGGAAAATCCATGACATGACGAAATTTCTCAATTTTGAGCTATTCCAAATTTGTCAAGGAAACAGCCCCAGGAGTGCGAATTATTACTTTTATAGTCACCTGTGGTGTCAGCACATTGTTTTAGGCTAATTTCCTAGTGATCCAGAAACTTTTATATTTCAGGAAAAATCCATGACAGGCCGCTTGACGAAATTTCTCCATTTTGAGCTATCCCAATTTTGTCAACAAAACTGCTCGAGGAGTGCAATTTATTACTTTTATGGTCATGTGTGGTGTCAGCACATTGGTTTAGACTTATTTCCTAGTGATCCAGAAACTTTTATAATTTGAGAAAAATCCATTACCGGCCGCCTGATGAAATTTCTCAATTTTGAGCAATCCCAATTTTGCCCACTAAAATGCCTCAGAAGTGCAAATTATTACTTTTACGGTCATGTCTAGTGTCAGCACATTGTTTTAGACAAATTTCCTAGTGATCTAGAAACTTGTATTTTGGGAAAAATCCACTACCGGCCACCTGATGAAATTTCTCAATTTTTAGCAATCCCAATTTTGCCCACTAAAATGCCTCAGAAGTGCAAATTATTACTTTTACGGTCATGTCTAGTGTCAGCACATTGTTTTAGACAAATTTCCTAGTGATCCAGAAACTTATATTTTGGGAAAAATCCATGACCGGCCGCCTGACGAAATGTCTCAATATTGAGGTATTTCCATTTTGTCAAGAAAACAGCCCCAGGAGTATAAATTATTACTTTTATGGTTATGGCTAGTGTCAGCACATTATTTTAGACTACTTTCCTAGTGATCCTAAACTTGTGTATTTTGGGGAAAATCCATGACATGACGAAATTTCTCAATTTTGAGCTATTCCAAATTTGTCAAGGAAACAGCCCCAGGAGTGCGAATTATTACTTTTATAGTCACCTGTGGTGTCAGCACATTGTTTTAGGCTAATTTCCTAGTGATCCAGAAACTTTTATATTTCAGGAAAAATCCATGACAGGCCGCTTGACGAAATTTCTCCATTTTGAGCTATCCCAATTTTGTCAACAAAACTGCTCGAGGAGTGCAATTTATTACTTTTATGGTCATGTGTGGTGTCAGCACATTGGTTTAGACTTATTTCCTAGTGATCCAGAAACTTTTATAATTTGAGAAAAATCCATTACCGGCCGCCTGATGAAATTTCTCAATTTTGAGCAATCCCAATTTTGCCCACTAAAATGCCTCAGAAGTGCAAATTATTACTTTTACGGTCATGTCTAGTGTCAGCACATTGTTTTAGACAAATTTCCTAGTGATATAGAAACTTGTATTTTGGGAAAAATCCACTACCGGCCACCTGATGAAATTTCTCAATTTTTAGCAATCCCAATTTTGCCCACTAAAATGCCTCAGAAGTGCAAATTATTACTTTTACAGTCATGTCTAGTGTCAGCACATTGTTTTAGACAAATTTCCTAGTGATCCAGAAACTTATATTTTGGGAAAAATCCATGACCGGCCGCCTGACGAAATGTCTCAATATTGAGGTATTTCCATTTTGTCAAGAAAACAGCCCCAGGAGTATAAATTATTACTTTTATGGTTATGGCTAGTGTCAGCATATTATTTTAGACTACTTTCCTAGTGATCCTAAACTTGTGTATTTTGGGGAAAATCCATGACCTAACGAAATTTCTCAATTTTGAGCTATCCCAATTTTGTCAACAAAACTGCTACAGGAGTGCACATTATTACTTTTATGGTCATGTGTGGCGTCAGCACATTATGTTAGACTAATTTTCTAGTGATCCAGAAACATTTATATTTTGGGAAAAATCTATGAACGGCCGCCTGTTTAAATTTCTCAATTTTGAGGTATCTCCATTTTGTCAAGAAAACAGCCCCAGGAGTATAAATTATTACTTTTATGGTTATGGCTAGTGTCAGCACATTATTTTAGACTACTTTCCTAGTGATCCTAAACTTGTGTATTTTAGGGAAAATCCATGACTTGACGAAATTTCTAAATTTTGAGCTATTCCAATTTTGTCAAGAAAACAGCCCCAGGAGTGCAAATTATTACTTTTATGGTGATGTCTAGTGTCAGCACATTAGACTAATGTCCTACTGATCCAAAAACTTTTATATTTTGGGGAAAAACCATGAACGGCCGCCTGACAAAATTTATCAATTTTGAGCTATCCCAATTTTGTCAACAAAACTGCTCCAGGAGTGCAAATTATTACTTTTATGGTCATGTCTAGTGTCAGCACATTGTTTTAGACAAATTTCCTAGTGATCCAGAAACTTATATTTTAGGAAAAATCCATGACCGGATATTGAGGTATTTCCATTTTGTCAAGAAAACAGCCCTAGGAGTATAAATTATTACTTTTATGGTTATGGCTAGTGTCAGCACATTATTTTAGACTACTTTCCTAGTGATCCTAAACTTGTGTATTTTGGGGAAAATCCATGACCTAACGAAATTTCTCAATTATGAGCTATCCCAATTTTGTCAACAAAACTGCTACAGGAGTGCACATTATTACTTTTATGGTCATGTGTGGCGTCAGCACATTATGTTAGACTAATTTCCTAGTGATCTAGAAACTTTTATATTTTGGAAAAAATCCATGACCGGCCGAATGAAGAAATTTATCAATTTTGAGCTATACCAATTTTGTCAACTAAAATGCCCCAGAAGTGCAAATTATTACTTTTATGGTCATGTGTGGTGTCAGCACATTGGTTTAGACTTATTTCCTAGTGATCCAGAAACTTTTATAATTTGAGAAAAATCCATTACCGGCCGCCTGACGAAATTTCTAAATTTTTACCTATTACAATTTTGTCAACTAAAATGCCCCAGAAGTGCAAATTATTACTTTTATGGTCATGTCTAGTGTCAGCACATTGTTTTAGACTAATTTCCTAGTGATCCAGAAACTGTTATTATTTGGGAAAAATCCATGATGAAATTTCTGAATTTTGAGCTATCTCAATATTGTCAAACAAAACAGCCCCAGGAATATAAATTATTACTTTTATGGTCATTTGTGGCGTAAGCACATTGTTTTAGACTAATTGCCTAGTGATCTAGAAACATTTATATTTTGGGAAAAATTTATGACCGGCCGAATGACGAAATTTCTCAATTTTGAGCTATCCCAATTTTGTCAACTAAACCACCCCAGGAGTGCAAATTATTACTTTTATGGTCATGGCTAGTGTCAATACATTGTTTTAGACTAATTTCCTAGTGATCCAGAAACATTTATATTTTGGGAAAAATCCATGACCGGCCGCCTGACGAAATGTCTCAATATTGAGGTATTTCCATTTTGTCAAGAAAACAGCCCCAGGAGTATAAATTATTACTTTTATGGTTATGGCTAGTGTCAGCACATTATTTTAGACTACTTTCCTAGTGATCCTAAACTTGTGTATTTTGGGGAAAATCCATGACCTAACGAAATTTCTCAATTATGAGCTATCCCAATTTTGTCAACAAAACTGCTACAGGAGTGCAGCACATTATTACTTTTATGGTCATGTGTGGCGTCAGCACATTATGTTAGACTAATTTCCTAGTGATCTAGAAACTTTTATATTTTGGAAAAAATCCATGACCGGCCGAATGAAGAAATTTATCAATTTTGAGCTATACCAATTTTGTCAACTAAAATGCCCCAGAAGTGCAAATTATTACTTTTATGGTCATGTGTGGTGTCAGCACATTGGTTTAGACTTATTTCCTAGTGATCCAGAAACTTTTATAATTTGAGAAAAATCCATTACCGGCCGCCTGACGAAATTTCTCAATTTTGAGCAATCCCAATTTTGTCAACTAAAATGCCTCAGAAGTGCAAATTATTACTTTTATTGTCATGTGTGGTGTCAGCACATTATGTTAGACTAATTTCCAAGTGATCTAGAAACTTTTATATTTTGGAAAAGATCCATGACCGGCCGAATGACGACATTTCTCAATTTTGAGCTATCCCAATTTTGTCAACTAAAATGCCCCAGGAGTATAAATTATTACTTTTATGGTCATGGCTAGTGTCAGCACATTATTTTAGACTAATTTCCTAGTGATACAGAAACTTTTATTATTCGGGGAAAATTCATGACCGGCCGCCTGACGATATTTCTAAATTTTGAGCTATTACAATTTTGTCATCTAAACTGCCCCAGGAGTACAAATTATTACTTTTATGGTCACGTGTGGTGTCAGCACATTGTTTTAGGCTAATTTCCTAGTGATCCAGAAACTTTTATTATTTGGGGAAAATTCATAACTGGCCGCCTGACGAAATTTCTCAATTTTGAGGTATCCCAAATTTGTCAACTAAACTGCCCCAGGAGTGCAAATTATTACTTTTATGGTGATGTCTAGTGTTAGCACATTAGACTAATTTCCTAATGATCCAAAAATTTTATATTTTGGGGAAAAACCATGACCGGCCGCCTGACAAAATTTCTCAATTTTGAGCTATCCCAATTTTGTCAACAAAACTGCTCCAGGAGTGCAAATTATTACTTTTATGGTCATGGCTAGTGTCAATACATTGTTTTAGACTAATTTCCTAGTGATCCAGAAACATTTATATTTTGGGAAAAATCTATGACCGGCCGCCTGTTTAAATTTCTCAATTTTGAGGTATCTCCATTTTGTCAAGAAAACAGCCCCAGGAGTATAAATTATTACTTTTATGGTTATGGCTAGTGTCAGCACATTATTTTAGACTACTTTCCTAGTGATCCTAAACTTGTGTATTTTGGGGAAAATCCATGACATGACGAAATTTCTCAATTTTGAGCTATTCCAAATTTGTCAAGGAAACAGCCCCAGGAGTGCGAATTATTACTTTTATAGTCACCTGTGGTGTCAGCACATTGTTTTAGGCTAATTTCCTAGTGATCCAGAAACTTTTATATTTCAGGAAAAATCCATGACAGGCCGCTTGACGAAATTTCTCCATTTTGAGCTATCCCAATTTTGTCAACAAAACTGCTCGAGGAGTGCAATTTATTACTTTTATGGTCATGTGTGGTGTCAGCACATTGGTTTAGACTTATTTCCTAGTGATCCAGAAACTTTTATAATTTGAGAAAAATCCATTACCGGCCGCCTGATGAAATTTCTCAATTTTGAGCAATCCCAATTTTGCCCACTAAAATGCCTCAGAAGTGCAAATTATTACTTTTACGGTCATGTCTAGTGTCAGCACATTGTTTTAGACAAATTTCCTAGTGATCTAGAAACTTGTATTTTGGGAAAAATCCACTACCGGCCACCTGATGAAATTTCTCAATTTTTAGCAATCCCAATTTTGCCCACTAAAATGCCTCAGAAGTGCAAATTATTACTTTTACGGTCATGTCTAGTGTCAGCACATTGTTTTAGACAAATTTCCTAGTGATCCAGAAACTTATATTTTGGGAAAAATCCATGACCGGCCGCCTGACGAAATGTCTCAATATTGAGGTATTTCCATTTTGTCAAGAAAACAGCCCCAGGAGTATAAATTATTACTTTTATGGTTATGGCTAGTGTCAGCACATTATTTTAGACTACTTTCCTAGTGATCCTAAACTTGTGTATTTTGGGGAAAATCCATGACATGACGAAATTTCTCAATTTTGAGCTATTCCAAATTTGTCAAGGAAACAGCCCCAGGAGTGCGAATTATTACTTTTATAGTCACCTGTGGTGTCAGCACATTGTTTTAGGCTAATTTCCTAGTGATCCAGAAACTTTTATATTTCAGGAAAAATCCATGACAGGCCGCTTGACGAAATTTCTCCATTTTGAGCTATCCCAATTTTGTCAACAAAACTGCTCGAGGAGTGCAATTTATTACTTTTATGGTCATGTGTGGTGTCAGCACATTGGTTTAGACTTATTTCCTAGTGATCCAGAAACTTTTATAATTTGAGAAAAATCCATTACCGGCCGCCTGATGAAATTTCTCAATTTTGAGCAATCCCAATTTTGCCCACTAAAATGCCTCAGAAGTGCAAATTATTACTTTTACGGTCATGTCTAGTGTCAGCACATTGTTTTAGACAAATTTCCTAGTGATCTAGAAACTTGTATTTTGGGAAAAATCCACTACCGGCCACCTGATGAAATTTCTCAATTTTTAGCAATCCCAATTTTGCCCACTAAAATGCCTCAGAAGTGCAAATTATTACTTTTACGGTCATGTCTAGTGTCAGCACATTGTTTTAGACAAATTTCCTAGTGATCCAGAAACTTATATTTTGGGAAAAATCCATGACCGGCCGCCTGACGAAATGTCTCAATATTGAGGTATTTCCATTTTGTCAAGAAAACAGCCCCAGGAGTATAAATTATTACTTTTATGGTTATGGCTAGTGTCAGCACATTATTTTAGACTACTTTCCTAGTGATCCTAAACTTGTGTATTTTGGGGAAAATCCATGACATGACGAAATTTCTCAATTTTGAGCTATTCCAAATTTGTCAAGGAAACAGCCCCAGGAGTGCGAATTATTACTTTTATAGTCACCTGTGGTGTCAGCACATTGTTTTAGGCTAATTTCCTAGTGATCCAGAAACTTTTATATTTCAGGAAAAATCCATGACAGGCCGCTTGACGAAATTTCTCCATTTTGAGCTATCCCAATTTTGTCAACAAAACTGCTCGAGGAGTGCAATTTATTACTTTTATGGTCATGTGTGGTGTCAGCACATTGGTTTAGACTTATTTCCTAGTGATCCAGAAACTTTTATAATTTGAGAAAAATCCATTACCGGCCGCCTGATGAAATTTCTCAATTTTGAGCAATCCCAATTTTGCCCACTAAAATGCCTCAGAAGTGCAAATTATTACTTTACGGTCATGTCTAGTGTCAGCACATTGTTTTAGACAAATTTCCTAGTGATATAGAAACTTGTATTTTGGGAAAAATCCACTACCGGCCACCTGATGAAATGTCTCAATATTGAGGTATTTCCATTTTGTCAAGAAAACAGCCCCAGGAGTATAAATTATTACTTTTATGGTTATGGCTAGTGTCAGCATATTATTTTAGACTACTTTCCTAGTGATCCTAAACTTGTGTATTTTGGGGAAAATCCATGACCTAACGAAATTTCTCAATTTTGAGCTATCCCAATTTTGTCAACAAAACTGCTACAGGAGTGCACATTATTACTTTTATGGTCATGTGTGGCGTCAGCACATTATGTTAGACTAATTTTCTAGTGATCCAGAAACATTTATATTTTGGGAAAAATCTATGAACGGCCGCCTGTTTAAATTTCTCAATTTTGAGGTATCTCCATTTTGTCAAGAAAACAGCCCCAGGAGTATAAATTATTACTTTTATGGTTATGGCTAGTGTCAGCACATTATTTTAGACTACTTTCCTAGTGATCCTAAACTTGTGTATTTTAGGGAAAATCCATGACTTGACGAAATTTCTAAATTTTGAGCTATTCCAATTTTGTCAAGAAAACAGCCCCAGGAGTGCAAATTATTACTTTTATGGTGATGTCTAGTGTCAGCACATTAGACTAATGTCCTACTGATCCAAAAACTTTTATATTTTGGGGAAAAACCATGAACGGCCGCCTGACAAAATTTATCAATTTTGAGCTATCCCAATTTTGTCAACAAAACTGCTCCAGGAGTGCAAATTATTACTTTTATGGTCATGTCTAGTGTCAGCACATTGTTTTAGACAAATTTCCTAGTGATCCAGAAACTTATATTTTAGGAAAAATCCATGACCGGATATTGAGGTATTTCCATTTTGTCAAGAAAACAGCCCTAGGAGTATAAATTATTACTTTTATGGTTATGGCTAGTGTCAGCACATTATTTTAGACTACTTTCCTAGTGATCCTAAACTTGTGTATTTTGGGGAAAATCCATGACCTAACGAAATTTCTCAATTATGAGCTATCCCAATTTTGTCAACAAAACTGCTACAGGAGTGCACATTATTACTTTTATGGTCATGTGTGGCGTCAGCACATTATGTTAGACTAATTTCCTAGTGATCTAGAAACTTTTATATTTTGGAAAAAATCCATGACCGGCCGAATGAAGAAATTTATCAATTTTGAGCTATACCAATTTTGTCAACTAAAATGCCCCAGAAGTGCAAATTATTACTTTTATGGTCATGTGTGGTGTCAGCACATTGGTTTAGACTTATTTCCTAGTGATCCAGAAACTTTTATACTTTGAGAAAAATCCATTACCGGCCGCCTGACGAAATTTCAAAATTTTTAGCTATTACAATTTTGTCAACTAAAATGCCCCAGAAGTGCAAATTATTACTTTTATGGTCATGTCTAGTGTCAGCACATTGTTTTAGACTAATTTCCTAGTGATCCAGAAACTGTTATTATTTGGGGAAAATCCATGATGAAATTTCTGAATTTTGAGCTATCTCAATATTGTCAAACAAAACAGCCCCAGGAATATAAATTATTACCTTTATGGTCATTTGTGGCGTAAGCACATTGTTTTAGACTAATTGCCTAGTGATCTAGAAACATTTATATTTTGGGAAAAATGTATGACCGGCCGAATGACGAAATTTCTCAATTTTGAGCTATCCCAATTTTGTCAACTAAACCACCCCAGGAGTGCAAATTATTACTTTTATGGTCATGGCTAGTGTCAATACATTGTTTTAGACTAATTTCCTAGTGATCCAGAAACATTTATATTTTGGGAAAAATCTATGACCGGCCGCCTGTTTAAATTTCTCAATTTTGAGGTATCTCCATTTTGTCAAGAAAACAGCCCCAGGAGTATAAATTATTACTTTTATTGTTATGGCTAGTGTCAGCACATTATTTTAGACTACTTTCCTAGTGATCCTAAACTTGTGTATTTTGGGGAAAATCCATGACATGACGAAATTTCTCAATTTTGAGCTATTCCAAATTTGTCAAGAAAACAGCCCCAGGAGTGCGAATTATTACTTTTATGGTCATGTGTGGTGTCAGCACATTGGTTTAGACTTATTTCCTAGTGATCCAGAAACTTTTATAATTTGAGAAAAATCCATTACCGGCCGCCTGATGAAATTTCTCAATTTTGAGCAATCCCAATTTTGCCCACTAAAATGCCTCAGAAGTGCAAATTATTACTTTTACGGTCATGTCTAGTGTCAGCACATTGTTTTAGACAAATTTCCTAGTGATCCAGAAACTTATATTTTGGGAAAAATCCATGACCGGCCGCCTGACGAAATGTCTCAATATTGAGGTATTTCCATTTTGTCAAGAAAACAGCCCCAGGAGTATAAATTATTACTTTTATGGTTATGGCTAGTGTCAGCACATTATTTTAGACTACTTTCCTAGTGATCCTAAACTTGTGTATTTTAGGGAAAATCCATGACCTGACGAAATTTCTCAATTTTGAGCTATTCCAATTTTGTCAAGAAAACAGCCCCAGGAGTGCAAATTATTACTTTTATGGTGATGTCTAGTGTCAGCACATTAGACTAATGTCCTACTGATCCAAAAACTGTTATATTTTTGGGGAAAAACCATGAACGGCCGCCTGACAAAATTTCTCAATTTTGAGCTATCCCAATTTTGTCAACAAAACTGCTACAGGAGTGCACATTATTACTTTTATGGTCATGTGTGGCGTCAGTACATTATGTTAGACTAATTTTCTAGTGATCCAGAAACATTTATATTTTGGGAAAAATCTATGAACGGCCACCTGTTTAAATTTCTCAATTTTGAGGTATCTCCATTTTGTCAAGAAAACAGCCCCAGGAGTATAAATTATTACTTTTATGGTTATGGCTAGTGTCAGCACATTATTTTAGACTACTTTCCTAGTGATCCTAAACTTGTGTATTTTAGGGAAAATCCATGACCTGACGAAATTTCTAAATTTTGAGCTATTCCAATTTTGTCAAGAAAACAGCCCCAGGAGTGCAAATTATTACTTTTATGGTGATGTCTAGTGTCAGCACATTAGACTAATGTCCTACTGATCCAAAAACGTTTATATTTTGGGGAAAAACCATGAACGGCCGCCTGACAAAATTTATCAATTTTGAGCTATCCCAATTTTGTCAACAAAACTGCTCCAGGAGTGCAAATTATTACTTTTATGGTCATGTCTAGTGTCAGCACATTGTTTTAGACAAATTTCCTAGTGATCCAGAAACTTATATTTTGGGAAAAATCCATGACCGGATATTGAGGTATTTCCATTTTTTCAAGAAAACAGCCCCAGGAGTATAAATTATTACTTTTATGGTTATGGCTAGTGTCAGCACATTATTTTAGACTACTTTCCTAGTGATCCTAAACTTGTGTATTTTGGGGAAAATCCATGACCTAACAAAATTTCTCAATTATGAGCTATCCCAATTTTGTCAACAAAACTGCTACAGGAGTGCACATTATTACTTTTATGGTCATGTGTGGCGTCAGCACATTATGTTAGACTAATTTCCTAGTGATCTAGAAACTTTTATATTTTGGAAAAAATCCATGACCGGCCGAATGAAGAAATTTATCAATTTTGAGTTATACCAATTTTGTCAACTAAAATGCCCCAGAAGTGCAAATTATTACTTTTATGGTCATGTGTGGTGTCAGCACATTGGTTTAGACTTATTTCCTAGTGATCCAGAAACTTTTATAATTTGAGAAAAATCCATTACCGGCCGCCTGACGAAATTTCTCAATTTTGAGCAATCCCAATTTTGTCAACTAAAATGCCTCAGAAGTGCAAATTATTACTTTTATTGTCATGTGTGGTGTCAGCACATTATGTTAGACTAATTTCCATGTGATCTAGAAACTTTTATATTTTGGAAAAGATCCATGACCGGCCGAATGACGACATTTCTCAATTTTGAGCTATCCCAATTTTGTCAACTAAAATGCCCCAGGAGTGGAAATTATTACTTTTATGGTCATGTCTAGTGTTAGCACATTGTTTTAGACTAATTTCCTAGTGATACAGAAACTTTTATTATTCGGGGAAAATTCATGACCGGCCGCCTGACGATATTTCTAAATTTTGAGCTATCCCAATTTTGTCAAGAAAACAGCCTCAGGAGTATAAATCATTACTTTTATGGTCATGTGTGGTGTCAGCGCATTGTTTTAGGCTAATTTCCTAGTGATCCAGAAACATTTATATTTTGGGACCGGGATTTTTGGGATATATCTATGACCGGCCGCCTGTTGAAATTTCTCAATTTTGAGGTATCTCCATTTTGTCAAGAAAACAGCCCCAGGAGTATAAATTATTACTTTTATGGTCATGGCTAGTGTCAGCACATTATTTTAGACTAATTTCCTAGTGATCCAGAAACTTTTATTATTTTGGGAAAATTTATGACCGGCCGCCTGACGATATTTCTAAATTTTGAGCTATTACAATTTTGTCATCTAAACTGCCCCAGGAGTACAAATTATTACTTTTATGGTCACGTGTGGTGTCAGCACATTGTTTTAGGCTAATTTCCTAGTGATCCAGAAACTTTTATTATTTGGGGAAAATTCATAACTGGCCGCCTGACGAAATTTCTCAATTTTGAGGTATCCCAAATTTGTCAACTAAACTGCCCCAGGAGTGCAAATTATTACTTTTATGGTGATGTCTAGTGTTAGCACATTAGACTAATTTCCTAATGATCCAAAAACTTTATATTTTGGGGAAAAACCATGACCGGCCGCCTGACAAAATTTATCAATTTTGAGCTATCCCAATTTTGTCAACAAAACTGCTCCAGGAGTGCAAATTATTACTTTTATGGTCATGTGTGGTGTCAGCACATTGGTTAGACTTATTTCCTAGTGATCCAGAAACTTTTATAATTTGAGAAAAATCCATCCATGATGAAATTTCTCAATTTTGAGCAATCCCAATTTTGCCAACTAAAATGCCCCAGAAGTGCAAATTATTACTTTTATGGTCATGTCTAGTGTCAGCACATTGTTTTAGACAAATTTCCTAGTGATCCAGAAACTTATATTTTAGGAAAAATCCATGACCGGATATTGAGGTATTTCCATTTTGTCAAGAAAACAGCCCTAGGAGTATAAATTATTACTTTTATGGTTATGGCTAGTGTCAGCACATTATTTTAGACTACTTTCCTAGTGATCCTAAACTTGTGTATTTTGGGGAAAATCCATGACCTAACGAAATTTCTCAATTATGAGCTATCCCAATTTTGTCAACAAAACTGCTACAGGAGTGCACATTATTACTTTTATGGTCATGTGTGGCGTCAGCACATTATGTTAGACTAATTTCCTAGTGATCTAGAAACTTTTATATTTTGGAAAAAATCCATGACCGGCCGAATGAAGAAATTTATCAATTTTGAGCTATACCAATTTTGTCAACTAAAATGCCCCAGAAGTGCAAATTATTACTTTTATGGTCATGTGTGGTGTCAGCACATTGGTTTAGACTTATTTCCTAGTGATCCAGAAACTTTTATAATTTGAGAAAAATCCATTACCGGCCGCCTGACGAAATTTCTAAATTTTTACCTATTACAATTTTGTCAACTAAAATGCCCCAGAAGTGCAAATTATTACTTTTATGGTCATGTCTAGTGTCAGCACATTGTTTTAGACTAATTTCCTAGTGATCCAGAAACTGTTATTATTTGGGAAAAATCCATGATGAAATTTCTGAATTTTGAGCTATCTCAATATTGTCAAACAAAACAGCCCCAGGAATATAAATTATTACTTTTATGGTCATTTGTGGCGTAAGCACATTGTTTTAGACTAATTGCCTAGTGATCTAGAAACATTTATATTTTGGGAAAAATTTATGACCGGCCGAATGACGAAATTTCTCAATTTTGAGCTATCCCAATTTTGTCAACTAAACCACCCCAGGAGTGCAAATTATTACTTTTATGGTCATGGCTAGTGTCAATACATTGTTTTAGACTAATTTCCTAGTGATCCAGAAACATTTATATTTTGGGAAAAATCCATGACCGGCCGCCTGACGAAATGTCTCAATATTGAGGTATTTCCATTTTGTCAAGAAAACAGCCCCAGGAGTATAAATTATTACTTTTATGGTTATGGCTAGTGTCAGCACATTATTTTAGACTACTTTCCTAGTGATCCTAAACTTGTGTATTTTGGGGAAAATCCATGACCTAACGAAATTTCTCAATTATGAGCTATCCCAATTTTGTCAACAAAACTGCTACAGGAGTGCAGCACATTATTACTTTTATGGTCATGTGTGGCGTCAGCACATTATGTTAGACTAATTTCCTAGTGATCTAGAAACTTTTATATTTTGGAAAAAATCCATGACCGGCCGAATGAAGAAATTTATCAATTTTGAGCTATACCAATTTTGTCAACTAAAATGCCCCAGAAGTGCAAATTATTACTTTTATGGTCATGTGTGGTGTCAGCACATTGGTTTAGACTTATTTCCTAGTGATCCAGAAACTTTTATAATTTGAGAAAAATCCATTACCGGCCGCCTGACGAAATTTCTCAATTTTGAGCAATCCCAATTTTGTCAACTAAAATGCCTCAGAAGTGCAAATTATTACTTTTATTGTCATGTGTGGTGTCAGCACATTATGTTAGACTAATTTCCAAGTGATCTAGAAACTTTTATATTTTGGAAAAGATCCATGACCGGCCGAATGACGACATTTCTCAATTTTGAGCTATCCCAATTTTGTCAACTAAAATGCCCCAGGAGTATAAATTATTACTTTTATGGTCATGGCTAGTGTCAGCACATTATTTTAGACTAATTTCCTAGTGATACAGAAACTTTTATTATTCGGGGAAAATTCATGACCGGCCGCCTGACGATATTTCTAAATTTTGAGCTATTACAATTTTGTCATCTAAACTGCCCCAGGAGTACAAATTATTACTTTTATGGTCACGTGTGGTGTCAGCACATTGTTTTAGGCTAATTTCCTAGTGATCCAGAAACTTTTATTATTTGGGGAAAATTCATAACTGGCCGCCTGACGAAATTTCTCAATTTTGAGGTATCCCAAATTTGTCAACTAAACTGCCCCAGGAGTGCAAATTATTACTTTTATGGTGATGTCTAGTGTTAGCACATTAGACTAATTTCCTAATGATCCAAAAATTTTATATTTTGGGGAAAAACCATGACCGGCCGCCTGACAAAATTTCTCAATTTTGAGCTATCCCAATTTTGTCAACAAAACTGCTCCAGGAGTGCAAATTATTACTTTTATGGTCATGGCTAGTGTCAATACATTGTTTTAGACTAATTTCCTAGTGATCCAGAAACATTTATATTTTGGGAAAAATCTATGACCGGCCGCCTGTTTAAATTTCTCAATTTTGAGGTATCTCCATTTTGTCAAGAAAACAGCCCCAGGAGTATAAATTATTACTTTTATGGTTATGGCTAGTGTCAGCACATTATTTTAGACTACTTTCCTAGTGATCCTAAACTTGTGTATTTTGGGGAAAATCCATGACATGACGAAATTTCTCAATTTTGAGCTATTCCAAATTTGTCAAGGAAACAGCCCCAGGAGTGCGAATTATTACTTTTATAGTCACCTGTGGTGTCAGCACATTGTTTTAGGCTAATTTCCTAGTGATCCAGAAACTTTTATATTTCAGGAAAAATCCATGACAGGCCGCTTGACGAAATTTCTCCATTTTGAGCTATCCCAATTTTGTCAACAAAACTGCTCGAGGAGTGCAATTTATTACTTTTATGGTCATGTGTGGTGTCAGCACATTGGTTTAGACTTATTTCCTAGTGATCCAGAAACTTTTATAATTTGAGAAAAATCCATTACCGGCCGCCTGATGAAATTTCTCAATTTTGAGCAATCCCAATTTTGCCCACTAAAATGCCTCAGAAGTGCAAATTATTACTTTTACGGTCATGTCTAGTGTCAGCACATTGTTTTAGACAAATTTCCTAGTGATCTAGAAACTTGTATTTTGGGAAAAATCCACTACCGGCCACCTGATGAAATTTCTCAATTTTTAGCAATCCCAATTTTGCCCACTAAAATGCCTCAGAAGTGCAAATTATTACTTTTACGGTCATGTCTAGTGTCAGCACATTGTTTTAGACAAATTTCCTAGTGATCCAGAAACTTATATTTTGGGAAAAATCCATGACCGGCCGCCTGACGAAATGTCTCAATATTGAGGTATTTCCATTTTGTCAAGAAAACAGCCCCAGGAGTATAAATTATTACTTTTATGGTTATGGCTAGTGTCAGCACATTATTTTAGACTACTTTCCTAGTGATCCTAAACTTGTGTATTTTGGGGAAAATCCATGACATGACGAAATTTCTCAATTTTGAGCTATTCCAAATTTGTCAAGGAAACAGCCCCAGGAGTGCGAATTATTACTTTTATAGTCACCTGTGGTGTCAGCACATTGTTTTAGGCTAATTTCCTAGTGATCCAGAAACTTTTATATTTCAGGAAAAATCCATGACAGGCCGCTTGACGAAATTTCTCCATTTTGAGCTATCCCAATTTTGTCAACAAAACTGCTCGAGGAGTGCAATTTATTACTTTTATGGTCATGTGTGGTGTCAGCACATTGGTTTAGACTTATTTCCTAGTGATCCAGAAACTTTTATAATTTGAGAAAAATCCATTACCGGCCGCCTGATGAAATTTCTCAATTTTGAGCAATCCCAATTTTGCCCACTAAAATGCCTCAGAAGTGCAAATTATTACTTTTACGGTCATGTCTAGTGTCAGCACATTGTTTTAGACAAATTTCCTAGTGATCTAGAAACTTGTATTTTGGGAAAAATCCACTACCGGCCACCTGATGAAATTTCTCAATTTTTAGCAATCCCAATTTTGCCCACTAAAATGCCTCAGAAGTGCAAATTATTACTTTTACGGTCATGTCTAGTGTCAGCACATTGTTTTAGACAAATTTCCTAGTGATCCAGAAACTTATATTTTGGGAAAAATCCATGACCGGCCGCCTGACGAAATGTCTCAATATTGAGGTATTTCCATTTTGTCAAGAAAACAGCCCCAGGAGTATAAATTATTACTTTTATGGTTATGGCTAGTGTCAGCACATTATTTTAGACTACTTTCCTAGTGATCCTAAACTTGTGTATTTTGGGGAAAATCCATGACATGACGAAATTTCTCAATTTTGAGCTATTCCAAATTTGTCAAGGAAACAGCCCCAGGAGTGCGAATTATTACTTTTATAGTCACCTGTGGTGTCAGCACATTGTTTTAGGCTAATTTCCTAGTGATCCAGAAACTTTTATATTTCAGGAAAAATCCATGACAGGCCGCTTGACGAAATTTCTCCATTTTGAGCTATCCCAATTTTGTCAACAAAACTGCTCGAGGAGTGCAATTTATTACTTTTATGGTCATGTGTGGTGTCAGCACATTGGTTTAGACTTATTTCCTAGTGATCCAGAAACTTTTATAATTTGAGAAAAATCCATTACCGGCCGCCTGATGAAATTTCTCAATTTTGAGCAATCCCAATTTTGCCCACTAAAATGCCTCAGAAGTGCAAATTATTACTTTTACGGTCATGTCTAGTGTCAGCACATTGTTTTAGACAAATTTCCTAGTGATATAGAAACTTGTATTTTGGGAAAAATCCACTACCGGCCACCTGATGAAATTTCTCAATTTTTAGCAATCCCAATTTTGCCCACTAAAATGCCTCAGAAGTGCAAATTATTACTTTTACAGTCATGTCTAGTGTCAGCACATTGTTTTAGACAAATTTCCTAGTGATCCAGAAACTTATATTTTGGGAAAAATCCATGACCGGCCGCCTGACGAAATGTCTCAATATTGAGGTATTTCCATTTTGTCAAGAAAACAGCCCCAGGAGTATAAATTATTACTTTTATGGTTATGGCTAGTGTCAGCATATTATTTTAGACTACTTTCCTAGTGATCCTAAACTTGTGTATTTTGGGGAAAATCCATGACCTAACGAAATTTCTCAATTTTGAGCTATCCCAATTTTGTCAACAAAACTGCTACAGGAGTGCACATTATTACTTTTATGGTCATGTGTGGCGTCAGCACATTATGTTAGACTAATTTTCTAGTGATCCAGAAACATTTATATTTTGGGAAAAATCTATGAACGGCCGCCTGTTTAAATTTCTCAATTTTGAGGTATCTCCATTTTGTCAAGAAAACAGCCCCAGGAGTATAAATTATTACTTTTATGGTTATGGCTAGTGTCAGCACATTATTTTAGACTACTTTCCTAGTGATCCTAAACTTGTGTATTTTAGGGAAAATCCATGACTTGACGAAATTTCTAAATTTTGAGCTATTCCAATTTTGTCAAGAAAACAGCCCCAGGAGTGCAAATTATTACTTTTATGGTGATGTCTAGTGTCAGCACATTAGACTAATGTCCTACTGATCCAAAAACTTTTATATTTTGGGGAAAAACCATGAACGGCCGCCTGACAAAATTTATCAATTTTGAGCTATCCCAATTTTGTCAACAAAACTGCTCCAGGAGTGCAAATTATTACTTTTATGGTCATGTCTAGTGTCAGCACATTGTTTTAGACAAATTTCCTAGTGATCCAGAAACTTATATTTTAGGAAAAATCCATGACCGGATATTGAGGTATTTCCATTTTGTCAAGAAAACAGCCCTAGGAGTATAAATTATTACTTTTATGGTTATGGCTAGTGTCAGCACATTATTTTAGACTACTTTCCTAGTGATCCTAAACTTGTGTATTTTGGGGAAAATCCATGACCTAACGAAATTTCTCAATTATGAGCTATCCCAATTTTGTCAACAAAACTGCTACAGGAGTGCACATTATTACTTTTATGGTCATGTGTGGCGTCAGCACATTATGTTAGACTAATTTCCTAGTGATCTAGAAACTTTTATATTTTGGAAAAAATCCATGACCGGCCGAATGAAGAAATTTATCAATTTTGAGCTATACCAATTTTGTCAACTAAAATGCCCCAGAAGTGCAAATTATTACTTTTATGGTCATGTGTGGTGTCAGCACATTGGTTTAGACTTATTTCCTAGTGATCCAGAAACTTTTATAATTTGAGAAAAATCCATTACCGGCCGCCTGACGAAATTTCTAAATTTTTACCTATTACAATTTTGTCAACTAAAATGCCCCAGAAGTGCAAATTATTACTTTTATGGTCATGTCTAGTGTCAGCACATTGTTTTAGACTAATTTCCTAGTGATCCAGAAACTGTTATTATTTGGGAAAAATCCATGATGAAATTTCTGAATTTTGAGCTATCTCAATATTGTCAAACAAAACAGCCCCAGGAATATAAATTATTACTTTTATGGTCATTTGTGGCGTAAGCACATTGTTTTAGACTAATTGCCTAGTGATCTAGAAACATTTATATTTTGGGAAAAATTTATGACCGGCCGAATGACGAAATTTCTCAATTTTGAGCTATCCCAATTTTGTCAACTAAACCACCCCAGGAGTGCAAATTATTACTTTTATGGTCATGGCTAGTGTCAATACATTGTTTTAGACTAATTTCCTAGTGATCCAGAAACATTTATATTTTGGGAAAAATCCATGACCGGCCGCCTGACGAAATGTCTCAATATTGAGGTATTTCCATTTTGTCAAGAAAACAGCCCCAGGAGTATAAATTATTACTTTTATGGTTATGGCTAGTGTCAGCACATTATTTTAGACTACTTTCCTAGTGATCCTAAACTTGTGTATTTTGGGGAAAATCCATGACCTAACGAAATTTCTCAATTATGAGCTATCCCAATTTTGTCAACAAAACTGCTACAGGAGTGCAGCACATTATTACTTTTATGGTCATGTGTGGCGTCAGCACATTATGTTAGACTAATTTCCTAGTGATCTAGAAACTTTTATATTTTGGAAAAAATCCATGACCGGCCGAATGAAGAAATTTATCAATTTTGAGCTATACCAATTTTGTCAACTAAAATGCCCCAGAAGTGCAAATTATTACTTTTATGGTCATGTGTGGTGTCAGCACATTGGTTTAGACTTATTTCCTAGTGATCCAGAAACTTTTATAATTTGAGAAAAATCCATTACCGGCCGCCTGACGAAATTTCTCAATTTTGAGCAATCCCAATTTTGTCAACTAAAATGCCTCAGAAGTGCAAATTATTACTTTTATTGTCATGTGTGGTGTCAGCACATTATGTTAGACTAATTTCCAAGTGATCTAGAAACTTTTATATTTTGGAAAAGATCCATGACCGGCCGAATGACGACATTTCTCAATTTTGAGCTATCCCAATTTTGTCAACTAAAATGCCCCAGGAGTATAAATTATTACTTTTATGGTCATGGCTAGTGTCAGCACATTATTTTAGACTAATTTCCTAGTGATACAGAAACTTTTATTATTCGGGGAAAATTCATGACCGGCCGCCTGACGATATTTCTAAATTTTGAGCTATTACAATTTTGTCATCTAAACTGCCCCAGGAGTACAAATTATTACTTTTATGGTCACGTGTGGTGTCAGCACATTGTTTTAGGCTAATTTCCTAGTGATCCAGAAACTTTTATTATTTGGGGAAAATTCATAACTGGCCGCCTGACGAAATTTCTCAATTTTGAGGTATCCCAAATTTGTCAACTAAACTGCCCCAGGAGTGCAAATTATTACTTTTATGGTGATGTCTAGTGTTAGCACATTAGACTAATTTCCTAATGATCCAAAAATTTTATATTTTGGGGAAAAACCATGACCGGCCGCCTGACAAAATTTCTCAATTTTGAGCTATCCCAATTTTGTCAACAAAACTGCTCCAGGAGTGCAAATTATTACTTTTATGGTCATGGCTAGTGTCAATACATTGTTTTAGACTAATTTCCTAGTGATCCAGAAACATTTATATTTTGGGAAAAATCTATGACCGGCCGCCTGTTTAAATTTCTCAATTTTGAGGTATCTCCATTTTGTCAAGAAAACAGCCCCAGGAGTATAAATTATTACTTTTATGGTTATGGCTAGTGTCAGCACATTATTTTAGACTACTTTCCTAGTGATCCTAAACTTGTGTATTTTGGGGAAAATCCATGACATGACGAAATTTCTCAATTTTGAGCTATTCCAAATTTGTCAAGGAAACAGCCCCAGGAGTGCGAATTATTACTTTTATAGTCACCTGTGGTGTCAGCACATTGTTTTAGGCTAATTTCCTAGTGATCCAGAAACTTTTATATTTCAGGAAAAATCCATGACAGGCCGCTTGACGAAATTTCTCCATTTTGAGCTATCCCAATTTTGTCAACAAAACTGCTCGAGGAGTGCAATTTATTACTTTTATGGTCATGTGTGGTGTCAGCACATTGGTTTAGACTTATTTCCTAGTGATCCAGAAACTTTTATAATTTGAGAAAAATCCATTACCGGCCGCCTGATGAAATTTCTCAATTTTGAGCAATCCCAATTTTGCCCACTAAAATGCCTCAGAAGTGCAAATTATTACTTTTACGGTCATGTCTAGTGTCAGCACATTGTTTTAGACAAATTTCCTAGTGATCTAGAAACTTGTATTTTGGGAAAAATCCACTACCGGCCACCTGATGAAATTTCTCAATTTTTAGCAATCCCAATTTTGCCCACTAAAATGCCTCAGAAGTGCAAATTATTACTTTTACGGTCATGTCTAGTGTCAGCACATTGTTTTAGACAAATTTCCTAGTGATCCAGAAACTTATATTTTGGGAAAAATCCATGACCGGCCGCCTGACGAAATGTCTCAATATTGAGGTATTTCCATTTTGTCAAGAAAACAGCCCCAGGAGTATAAATTATTACTTTTATGGTTATGGCTAGTGTCAGCACATTATTTTAGACTACTTTCCTAGTGATCCTAAACTTGTGTATTTTGGGGAAAATCCATGACATGACGAAATTTCTCAATTTTGAGCTATTCCAAATTTGTCAAGGAAACAGCCCCAGGAGTGCGAATTATTACTTTTATAGTCACCTGTGGTGTCAGCACATTGTTTTAGGCTAATTTCCTAGTGATCCAGAAACTTTTATATTTCAGGAAAAATCCATGACAGGCCGCTTGACGAAATTTCTCCATTTTGAGCTATCCCAATTTTGTCAACAAAACTGCTCGAGGAGTGCAATTTATTACTTTTATGGTCATGTGTGGTGTCAGCACATTGGTTTAGACTTATTTCCTAGTGATCCAGAAACTTTTATAATTTGAGAAAAATCCATTACCGGCCGCCTGATGAAATTTCTCAATTTTGAGCAATCCCAATTTTGCCCACTAAAATGCCTCAGAAGTGCAAATTATTACTTTTACGGTCATGTCTAGTGTCAGCACATTGTTTTAGACAAATTTCCTAGTGATCTAGAAACTTGTATTTTGGGAAAAATCCACTACCGGCCACCTGATGAAATTTCTCAATTTTTAGCAATCCCAATTTTGCCCACTAAAATGCCTCAGAAGTGCAAATTATTACTTTTACGGTCATGTCTAGTGTCAGCACATTGTTTTAGACAAATTTCCTAGTGATCCAGAAACTTATATTTTGGGAAAAATCCATGACCGGCCGCCTGACGAAATGTCTCAATATTGAGGTATTTCCATTTTGTCAAGAAAACAGCCCCAGGAGTATAAATTATTACTTTTATGGTTATGGCTAGTGTCAGCACATTATTTTAGACTACTTTCCTAGTGATCCTAAACTTGTGTATTTTGGGGAAAATCCATGACATGACGAAATTTCTCAATTTTGAGCTATTCCAAATTTGTCAAGGAAACAGCCCCAGGAGTGCGAATTATTACTTTTATAGTCACCTGTGGTGTCAGCACATTGTTTTAGGCTAATTTCCTAGTGATCCAGAAACTTTTATATTTCAGGAAAAATCCATGACAGGCCGCTTGACGAAATTTCTCCATTTTGAGCTATCCCAATTTTGTCAACAAAACTGCTCGAGGAGTGCAATTTATTACTTTTATGGTCATGTGTGGTGTCAGCACATTGGTTTAGACTTATTTCCTAGTGATCCAGAAACTTTTATAATTTGAGAAAAATCCATTACCGGCCGCCTGATGAAATTTCTCAATTTTGAGCAATCCCAATTTTGCCCACTAAAATGCCTCAGAAGTGCAAATTATTACTTTACGGTCATGTCTAGTGTCAGCACATTGTTTTAGACAAATTTCCTAGTGATATAGAAACTTGTATTTTGGGAAAAATCCACTACCGGCCACCTGATGAAATGTCTCAATATTGAGGTATTTCCATTTTGTCAAGAAAACAGCCCCAGGAGTATAAATTATTACTTTTATGGTTATGGCTAGTGTCAGCATATTATTTTAGACTACTTTCCTAGTGATCCTAAACTTGTGTATTTTGGGGAAAATCCATGACCTAACGAAATTTCTCAATTTTGAGCTATCCCAATTTTGTCAACAAAACTGCTACAGGAGTGCACATTATTACTTTTATGGTCATGTGTGGCGTCAGCACATTATGTTAGACTAATTTTCTAGTGATCCAGAAACATTTATATTTTGGGAAAAATCTATGAACGGCCGCCTGTTTAAATTTCTCAATTTTGAGGTATCTCCATTTTGTCAAGAAAACAGCCCCAGGAGTATAAATTATTACTTTTATGGTTATGGCTAGTGTCAGCACATTATTTTAGACTACTTTCCTAGTGATCCTAAACTTGTGTATTTTAGGGAAAATCCATGACTTGACGAAATTTCTAAATTTTGAGCTATTCCAATTTTGTCAAGAAAACAGCCCCAGGAGTGCAAATTATTACTTTTATGGTGATGTCTAGTGTCAGCACATTAGACTAATGTCCTACTGATCCAAAAACTTTTATATTTTGGGGAAAAACCATGAACGGCCGCCTGACAAAATTTATCAATTTTGAGCTATCCCAATTTTGTCAACAAAACTGCTCCAGGAGTGCAAATTATTACTTTTATGGTCATGTCTAGTGTCAGCACATTGTTTTAGACAAATTTCCTAGTGATCCAGAAACTTATATTTTAGGAAAAATCCATGACCGGATATTGAGGTATTTCCATTTTGTCAAGAAAACAGCCCTAGGAGTATAAATTATTACTTTTATGGTTATGGCTAGTGTCAGCACATTATTTTAGACTACTTTCCTAGTGATCCTAAACTTGTGTATTTTGGGGAAAATCCATGACCTAACGAAATTTCTCAATTATGAGCTATCCCAATTTTGTCAACAAAACTGCTACAGGAGTGCACATTATTACTTTTATGGTCATGTGTGGCGTCAGCACATTATGTTAGACTAATTTCCTAGTGATCTAGAAACTTTTATATTTTGGAAAAAATCCATGACCGGCCGAATGAAGAAATTTATCAATTTTGAGCTATACCAATTTTGTCAACTAAAATGCCCCAGAAGTGCAAATTATTACTTTTATGGTCATGTGTGGTGTCAGCACATTGGTTTAGACTTATTTCCTAGTGATCCAGAAACTTTTATACTTTGAGAAAAATCCATTACCGGCCGCCTGACGAAATTTCAAAATTTTTAGCTATTACAATTTTGTCAACTAAAATGCCCCAGAAGTGCAAATTATTACTTTTATGGTCATGTCTAGTGTCAGCACATTGTTTTAGACTAATTTCCTAGTGATCCAGAAACTGTTATTATTTGGGGAAAATCCATGATGAAATTTCTGAATTTTGAGCTATCTCAATATTGTCAAACAAAACAGCCCCAGGAATATAAATTATTACCTTTATGGTCATTTGTGGCGTAAGCACATTGTTTTAGACTAATTGCCTAGTGATCTAGAAACATTTATATTTTGGGAAAAATGTATGACCGGCCGAATGACGAAATTTCTCAATTTTGAGCTATCCCAATTTTGTCAACTAAACCACCCCAGGAGTGCAAATTATTACTTTTATGGTCATGGCTAGTGTCAATACATTGTTTTAGACTAATTTCCTAGTGATCCAGAAACATTTATATTTTGGGAAAAATCTATGACCGGCCGCCTGTTTAAATTTCTCAATTTTGAGGTATCTCCATTTTGTCAAGAAAACAGCCCCAGGAGTATAAATTATTACTTTTATTGTTATGGCTAGTGTCAGCACATTATTTTAGACTACTTTCCTAGTGATCCTAAACTTGTGTATTTTGGGGAAAATCCATGACATGACGAAATTTCTCAATTTTGAGCTATTCCAAATTTGTCAAGAAAACAGCCCCAGGAGTGCGAATTATTACTTTTATGGTCATGTGTGGTGTCAGCACATTGGTTTAGACTTATTTCCTAGTGATCCAGAAACTTTTATAATTTGAGAAAAATCCATTACCGGCCGCCTGATGAAATTTCTCAATTTTGAGCAATCCCAATTTTGCCCACTAAAATGCCTCAGAAGTGCAAATTATTACTTTTACGGTCATGTCTAGTGTCAGCACATTGTTTTAGACAAATTTCCTAGTGATCCAGAAACTTATATTTTGGGAAAAATCCATGACCGGCCGCCTGACGAAATGTCTCAATATTGAGGTATTTCCATTTTGTCAAGAAAACAGCCCCAGGAGTATAAATTATTACTTTTATGGTTATGGCTAGTGTCAGCACATTATTTTAGACTACTTTCCTAGTGATCCTAAACTTGTGTATTTTAGGGAAAATCCATGACCTGACGAAATTTCTCAATTTTGAGCTATTCCAATTTTGTCAAGAAAACAGCCCCAGGAGTGCAAATTATTACTTTTATGGTGATGTCTAGTGTCAGCACATTAGACTAATGTCCTACTGATCCAAAAACTGTTATATTTTTGGGGAAAAACCATGAACGGCCGCCTGACAAAATTTCTCAATTTTGAGCTATCCCAATTTTGTCAACAAAACTGCTACAGGAGTGCACATTATTACTTTTATGGTCATGTGTGGCGTCAGTACATTATGTTAGACTAATTTTCTAGTGATCCAGAAACATTTATATTTTGGGAAAAATCTATGAACGGCCACCTGTTTAAATTTCTCAATTTTGAGGTATCTCCATTTTGTCAAGAAAACAGCCCCAGGAGTATAAATTATTACTTTTATGGTTATGGCTAGTGTCAGCACATTATTTTAGACTACTTTCCTAGTGATCCTAAACTTGTGTATTTTAGGGAAAATCCATGACCTGACGAAATTTCTAAATTTTGAGCTATTCCAATTTTGTCAAGAAAACAGCCCCAGGAGTGCAAATTATTACTTTTATGGTGATGTCTAGTGTCAGCACATTAGACTAATGTCCTACTGATCCAAAAACGTTTATATTTTGGGGAAAAACCATGAACGGCCGCCTGACAAAATTTATCAATTTTGAGCTATCCCAATTTTGTCAACAAAACTGCTCCAGGAGTGCAAATTATTACTTTTATGGTCATGTCTAGTGTCAGCACATTGTTTTAGACAAATTTCCTAGTGATCCAGAAACTTATATTTTGGGAAAAATCCATGACCGGATATTGAGGTATTTCCATTTTTTCAAGAAAACAGCCCCAGGAGTATAAATTATTACTTTTATGGTTATGGCTAGTGTCAGCACATTATTTTAGACTACTTTCCTAGTGATCCTAAACTTGTGTATTTTGGGGAAAATCCATGACCTAACAAAATTTCTCAATTATGAGCTATCCCAATTTTGTCAACAAAACTGCTACAGGAGTGCACATTATTACTTTTATGGTCATGTGTGGCGTCAGCACATTATGTTAGACTAATTTCCTAGTGATCTAGAAACTTTTATATTTTGGAAAAAATCCATGACCGGCCGAATGAAGAAATTTATCAATTTTGAGTTATACCAATTTTGTCAACTAAAATGCCCCAGAAGTGCAAATTATTACTTTTATGGTCATGTGTGGTGTCAGCACATTGGTTTAGACTTATTTCCTAGTGATCCAGAAACTTTTATAATTTGAGAAAAATCCATTACCGGCCGCCTGACGAAATTTCTCAATTTTGAGCAATCCCAATTTTGTCAACTAAAATGCCTCAGAAGTGCAAATTATTACTTTTATTGTCATGTGTGGTGTCAGCACATTATGTTAGACTAATTTCCATGTGATCTAGAAACTTTTATATTTTGGAAAAGATCCATGACCGGCCGAATGACGACATTTCTCAATTTTGAGCTATCCCAATTTTGTCAACTAAAATGCCCCAGGAGTGGAAATTATTACTTTTATGGTCATGTCTAGTGTTAGCACATTGTTTTAGACTAATTTCCTAGTGATACAGAAACTTTTATTATTCGGGGAAAAT
Source organism: Cepaea hortensis (assembly GCA_963921405.1). Classification (NCBI taxonomy): domain Eukaryota; kingdom Metazoa; phylum Mollusca; class Gastropoda; order Stylommatophora; family Helicidae; genus Cepaea; species Cepaea hortensis. The sequence goes on along the minus strand of OY992897.1, from coordinate 60,967,335 downwards.
TCATGACCGGCCGCCTGACGATATTTCTAAATTTTGAGCTATCCCAATTTTGTCAAGAAAACAGCCTCAGGAGTATAAATCATTACTTTTATGGTCATGTGTGGTGTCAGCGCATTGTTTTAGGCTAATTTCCTAGTGATCCAGAAACATTTATATTTTGGGACCGGGATTTTTGGGATATATCTATGACCGGCCGCCTGTTGAAATTTCTCAATTTTGAGGTATCTCCATTTTGTCAAGAAAACAGCCCCAGGAGTATAAATTATTACTTTTATGGTCATGGCTAGTGTCAGCACATTATTTTAGACTAATTTCCTAGTGATCCAGAAACTTTTATTATTTTGGGAAAATTTATGACCGGCCGCCTGACGATATTTCTAAATTTTGAGCTATTACAATTTTGTCATCTAAACTGCCCCAGGAGTACAAATTATTACTTTTATGGTCACGTGTGGTGTCAGCACATTGTTTTAGGCTAATTTCCTAGTGATCCAGAAACTTTTATTATTTGGGGAAAATTCATAACTGGCCGCCTGACGAAATTTCTCAATTTTGAGGTATCCCAAATTTGTCAACTAAACTGCCCCAGGAGTGCAAATTATTACTTTTATGGTGATGTCTAGTGTTAGCACATTAGACTAATTTCCTAATGATCCAAAAACTTTATATTTTGGGGAAAAACCATGACCGGCCGCCTGACAAAATTTATCAATTTTGAGCTATCCCAATTTTGTCAACAAAACTGCTCCAGGAGTGCAAATTATTACTTTTATGGTCATGTGTGGTGTCAGCACATTGGTTAGACTTATTTCCTAGTGATCCAGAAACTTTTATAATTTGAGAAAAATCCATCCATGATGAAATTTCTCAATTTTGAGCAATCCCAATTTTGCCAACTAAAATGCCCCAGAAGTGCAAATTATTACTTTTACGGTCATGTCTAGTGTTAGCACATTGTTTTAGACTACTTTCCTAGTGATCCTATACTTGTGTATTTTAGGGAAAATCCATGACCTGACGAAATTTCTAAATTTTGAGCTATTACAATTTTGTCATCTAAACTGCCCCAGGAGTGCAAATTATTACTTTTATGGTCACGTGTGGTGTCAAGCACATTGTTTTAGGCTAATTTCCTAGTTATCCAGAAACTTTTATTATTTGGGGAAAATTCATAACTGGCCGCCTGACGAAATTTCTCAATGTTGAGCTATCCCAAATTTGTCAACTAAACTGCCCCAGGAGTGCAAATTATTACTTTTATGGTGATGTCTAGTGTCAGCACATTAGACTAATTTCCTACTGGTCCAAAAACTTTTATATTTTGGGGAAAAACCATGACCGGCCGCCTGACAAAATTTATCAATTTTGAGCTATCCCAATTTTGTCAACAAAACTGCTACAGGAGTGCACATTATTACTTTTATGGTCATGTGTGGTGTCAGCACATTGTTTTAGACTAATTTCCTAGTGACCCAGAAACTGTTATTATTTGGGGAAAATCCATGATGAAATTTCTGAATTTTGAGCTATCTCAATATTGTCAAACAAAACAGCCCCAGGAATATAAATTATTACTTTTATGGTCATTTGTGGCGTAAGCACATTGTTTTAGACTAATTGCCTAGTGATCTAGAAACATTTATATTTTGGGAAAAATGTATGACCGGCCGAATGACGAAATTTCTCAATTTTGAGCTATCCCAATTTTGTCAACTAAACCACCCCAGGAGTGCAAATTATTACTTTTATGGTCATGGCTAGTGTCAATACATTGTTTTAGACTAATTTCCTAGTGATCCAGAAACATTTATATTTTGGGAAAAATCTATGAACGGCCGCCTGTTTAAATTTCTCAATTTTGAGGTATCTCCATTTTGTCAACAAAACAGCCCCAGGAGTATAAATTATTACTTTTATTGTTATGGCTAGTGTCAGCACATTATTTTAGACTACTTTCCTAGTGATCCTAAACTTGTGTATTTTGGGGAAAATCCATGACATGACGAAATTTCTCAATTTTGAGCTATTCCAAATTTGTCAAGAAAACAGCCCCAGGAGTGCGAATTATTACTTTTATGGTCACGTGTGGTGTCAGCACATTGTTTTAGGCTAATTTCCTAGTGATCCAGAAACTTTTATATTTCAGGAAAAATCCATGACAGGCCGCTTGACGAAATTTCTCCATTTTGAGCTATCCCAATTTTGTCAACAAAACTGCTCGAGGAGTGCAAATTATTACTTTTATGGTCATGTGTGGTGTCAGCACATTGGTTTAGACTTATTTCCTAGTGATCCAGAAACTTTTATAATTTGAGAAAAATCCATTACCGGCCGCCTGATGAAATTTTTCAATTTTGAGCAATCCCAATTTTGCCCACTAAAATGCCTCAGAAGTGCAAATTATTACTTTTACGGTCATGTCTAGTGTCAGCACATTGTTTTAGACAAATTTCCTAGTGATCTAGAAACTTGTATTTTGGGAAAAATCCACTACCGGCCACCTGATGAAATTTCTCAATTTTTAGCAATCCCAATTTTGCCCACTAAAATGCCTCAGAAGTGCAAATTATTACTTTTACGGTCATGTCTAGTGTCAGCACATTGTTTTAGACAAATTTCCTAGTGATCCAGAAACTTATATTTTGGGAAAAATCCATGACCGGCCGCCTGACGAAATGTCTCAATATTGAGGTATTTCCATTTTGTCAAGAAAACAGCCCCAGGAGTATAAATTATTACTTTTATGGTTATGGCTAGTGTCAGCATATTATTTTAGACTACTTTCCTAGTGATCCTAAACTTGTGTATTTTGGGGAAAATCCATGACCTAACGAAATTTCTCAATTTTGAGCTATCCCAATTTTGTCAACAAAACTGCTACAGGAGTGCACATTATTACTTTTATGGTCATGTGTGGCGTCAGTACATTATGTTAGACTAATTTTCTAGTGATCCAGAAACATTTATATTTTGGGAAAAATCTATGAACGGCCGCCTGTTTAAATTTCTCAATTTTGAGGTATCTCCATTTTGTCAAGAAAACAGCCCCAGGAGTATAAATTATTACTTTTATGGTTATGGCTAGTGTCAGCACATTATTTTAGACTACTTTCCTAGTGATCCTAAACTTGTGTATTTTAGGGAAAATCCATGACCTGACGAAATTTCTAAATTTTGAGCTATTCCAATTTTGTCAAGAAAACAGCCCCAGGAGTGCAAATTATTACTTTTATGGTGATGTCTAGTGTCAGCACATTAGACTAATGTCCTACTGATCCAAAAACGTTTATATTTTGGGGAAAAACCATGAACGGCCGCCTGACAAAATTTATCAATTTTGAGCTATCCCAATTTTGTCAACAAAACTGCTCCAGGAGTGCAAATTATTACTTTTATGGTCATGTCTAGTGTCAGCACATTGTTTTAGACAAATTTCCTAGTGATCCAGAAACTTATATTTTGGGAAAAATCCATGACCGGATATTGAGGTATTTCCATTTTTTCAAGAAAACAGCCAAAGGAGTATAAATTATTACTTTTATGGTTATGGCTAGTGTCAGCACATTATTTTAGACTACTTTCCTAGTGATCCTAAACTTGTGTATTTTGGGGAAAATCCATGACCTAACGAAATTTCTCAATTATGAGCTATCCCAATTTTGTCAACAAAACTGCTACAGGAGTGCACATTATTACTTTTATGGTCATGTGTGGCGTCAGCACATTATGTTAGACTAATTTCCTAGTGATCTAGAAACTTTTATATTTTGGAAAAAATCCATGACCGGCCGAATGAAGAAATTTATCAATTTTGAGCTATACCAATTTTGTCAACTAAAATGCCCCAGAAGTGCAAATTATTACTTTTATGGTCATGTGTGGTGTCAGCACATTGGTTTAGACTTATTTTCTAGTGATCCAGAAACTTTTATAATTTGAGAAAAATCCATTACCGGCCGCCTGACGAAATTTCTCAATTTTGAGCAATCCCAATTTGCCTCAGAAGTGCAAATTATTACTTTTATTGTCATGTGTGGTGTCAGCACATTATGTTAGACTAATTTCCAAGTGATCTAGAAACTTTTATATTTTGGAAAAGATCCATGACCGGCCGAATGACGACATTTCTCAATTTTGAGCTATCCCAATTTTGTCAACTAAAATGCCCCAGGAGTGGAAATTATTACTTTTATGGTCATGTCTAGTGTTAGCACATTGTTTTAGACTAATTTCCTAGTGATACAGAAACTTTTATTATTCGGGGAAAATTCATGACCGGCCGCCTGACGATATTTCTAAATTTTGAGCTATCCCAATTTTGTCAAGAAAACAGCATCAGGAGCATAAATCATTACTTTTATGGTCATGTGTGGTGTCAGCGCATTGTTTTAGGCTAATTTCCTAGTGATCCAGAAACATTTATATTTTGGGATCGGTATATTTGGGATATATCTATGACCGGCCGCCTGTTGAAATTTCTCAATTTTGAGGTATCTCCATTTTGTCAAGAAAACAGCCCCAGGAGTATAAATTATTACTTTTATGGTCATGGCTAGTGTCAGCACATTATTTTAGACTAATTTCCTAGTGATCCAGAAACTTTTATTATTTTGGGAAAATTTATGACCGGCCGCCTGACGATATTTCTAAATTTTGAGCTATTACAATTTTGTCATCTTAACTGCCCCAGGAGTACAAATTATTACTTTTATGGTCACGTGTGGTGTCAGCACATTGCTTTAGGCTAATTTCCTAGTGATCCAGAAACTTTTATTATTTGGGGAAAATTCATAACTGGCCGCCTGACGAAATTTCTCAATTTTGAGCTATCCCAAATTTGTCAACTAAACTGCCCCAGGAGTGCAAATTATTACTTTTATGGTGATGTCTAGTCTCAGCACATTAGACTAATTTCCTACTGATCCAAAAATTTTATATTTTGGGGAAAAACCATGACCGGCCGCCTGACAAAATTTATCAATTTTTAGCTATCCCAATTTTGTCAACAAAACTGCTCCAGGAGTGCAAATTATTACTTTTATGGTCATGTGTGGTGTCAGCACATTGTTTTAGACTAATTTCCTAGTGATCCAGAAACTGTTATTATTTGGGGAAAATCCATGATGAAATTTCTGAATTTTGAGCTATCTCAATATTGTCAAACAAAACAGCCCCAGGAATATAAATTATTACTTTTATGGTCATTTGTGGAGTAAGCACATTGTTTTAGACTAATTGCCTAGTGATCTAGAAACATTTATATTTTGGGAAAAATGTATGACCGGCCGAATGACGAAATTTCTCAATTTTGAGCTATCCCAATTTTGTCAACTAAACCACCCCAGGAGTGCAAATTATTACTTTTATGGTCATGGCTAGTGTCAATACATTGTTTTAGACTAATTTCCTAGTGATCCAGAAACATTTATATTTTGGGAAAAATCTATGAACGGCCGCCTGTTTAAATTTCTCAATTTTGAGGTATCTCCATTTTGTCAACAAAACAGCCCCAGGAGTATAAATTATTACTTTTATTGTTATGGCTAGTGTCAGCACATTATTTTAGACTACTTTCCTAGTGATCCTAAACTTGTGTATTTTGGGGAAAATCCATGACATGACGAAATTTCTCAATTTTGAGCTATTCCAAATTTGTCAAGAAAACAGCCCCAGGAGTGCGAATTATTACTTTTATGGTCACGTGTGGTGTCAGCACATTGTTTTAGGCTAATTTCCTAGTGATCCAGAAACTTTTATATTTCAGGAAAAATCCATGACAGGCCGCTTGACGAAATTTCTCCATTTTGAGCTATCCCAATTTTGTCAACAAAACTGCTCGAGGAGTGCAAATTATTACTTTTATGGTCATGTGTGGTGTCAGCACATTGGTTTAGACTTATTTCCTAGTGATCCAGAAACTTTTATAATTTGAGAAAAATCCATTACCGGCCGCCTGATGAAATTTTTCAATTTTGAGCAATCCCAATTTTGCCCACTAAAATGCCTCAGAAGTGCAAATTATTACTTTTACGGTCATGTCTAGTGTCAGCACATTGTTTTAGACAAATTTCCTAGTGATCTAGAAACTTGTATTTTGGGAAAAATCCACTACCGGCCACCTGATGAAATTTCTCAATTTTTAGCAATCCCAATTTTGCCCACTAAAATGCCTCAGAAGTGCAAATTATTACTTTTACGGTCATGTCTAGTGTCAGCACATTGTTTTAGACAAATTTCCTAGTGATCCAGAAACTTATATTTTGGGAAAAATCCATGACCGGCCGCCTGACGAAATGTCTCAATATTGAGGTATTTCCATTTTGTCAAGAAAACAGCCCCAGGAGTATAAATTATTACTTTTATGGTTATGGCTAGTGTCAGCATATTATTTTAGACTACTTTCCTAGTGATCCTAAACTTGTGTATTTTGGGGAAAATCCATGACCTAACGAAATTTCTCAATTTTGAGCTATCCCAATTTTGTCAACAAAACTGCTACAGGAGTGCACATTATTACTTTTATGGTCATGTGTGGCGTCAGTACATTATGTTAGACTAATTTTCTAGTGATCCAGAAACATTTATATTTTGGGAAAAATCTATGAACGGCCGCCTGTTTAAATTTCTCAATTTTGAGGTATCTCCATTTTGTCAAGAAAACAGCCCCAGGAGTATAAATTATTACTTTTATGGTTATGGCTAGTGTCAGCACATTATTTTAGACTACTTTCCTAGTGATCCTAAACTTGTGTATTTTAGGGAAAATCCATGACCTGACGAAATTTCTAAATTTTGAGCTATTCCAATTTTGTCAAGAAAACAGCCCCAGGAGTGCAAATTATTACTTTTATGGTGATGTCTAGTGTCAGCACATTAGACTAATGTCCTACTGATCCAAAAACGTTTATATTTTGGGGAAAAACCATGAACGGCCGCCTGACAAAATTTATCAATTTTGAGCTATCCCAATTTTGTCAACAAAACTGCTCCAGGAGTGCAAATTATTACTTTTATGGTCATGTCTAGTGTCAGCACATTGTTTTAGACAAATTTCCTAGTGATCCAGAAACTTATATTTTGGGAAAAATCCATGACCGGATATTGAGGTATTTCCATTTTTTCAAGAAAACAGCCAAAGGAGTATAAATTATTACTTTTATGGTTATGGCTAGTGTCAGCACATTATTTTAGACTACTTTCCTAGTGATCCTAAACTTGTGTATTTTGGGGAAAATCCATGACCTAACGAAATTTCTCAATTATGAGCTATCCCAATTTTGTCAACAAAACTGCTACAGGAGTGCACATTATTACTTTTATGGTCATGTGTGGCGTCAGCACATTATGTTAGACTAATTTCCTAGTGATCTAGAAACTTTTATATTTTGGAAAAAATCCATGACCGGCCGAATGAAGAAATTTATCAATTTTGAGCTATACCAATTTTGTCAACTAAAATGCCCCAGAAGTGCAAATTATTACTTTTATGGTCATGTGTGGTGTCAGCACATTGGTTTAGACTTATTTTCTAGTGATCCAGAAACTTTTATAATTTGAGAAAAATCCATTACCGGCCGCCTGACGAAATTTCTCAATTTTGAGCAATCCCAATTTGCCTCAGAAGTGCAAATTATTACTTTTATTGTCATGTGTGGTGTCAGCACATTATGTTAGACTAATTTCCAAGTGATCTAGAAACTTTTATATTTTGGAAAAGATCCATGACCGGCCGAATGACGACATTTCTCAATTTTGAGCTATCCCAATTTTGTCAACTAAAATGCCCCAGGAGTGGAAATTATTACTTTTATGGTCATGTCTAGTGTTAGCACATTGTTTTAGACTAATTTCCTAGTGATACAGAAACTTTTATTATTCGGGGAAAATTCATGACCGGCCGCCTGACGATATTTCTAAATTTTGAGCTATCCCAATTTTGTCAAGAAAACAGCATCAGGAGCATAAATCATTACTTTTATGGTCATGTGTGGTGTCAGCGCATTGTTTTAGGCTAATTTCCTAGTGATCCAGAAACATTTATATTTTGGGATCGGTATATTTGGGATATATCTATGACCGGCCGCCTGTTGAAATTTCTCAATTTTGAGGTATCTCCATTTTGTCAAGAAAACAGCCCCAGGAGTATAAATTATTACTTTTATGGTCATGGCTAGTGTCAGCACATTATTTTAGACTAATTTCCTAGTGATCCAGAAACTTTTATTATTTTGGGAAAATTTATGACCGGCCGCCTGACGATATTTCTAAATTTTGAGCTATTACAATTTTGTCATCTTAACTGCCCCAGGAGTACAAATTATTACTTTTATGGTCACGTGTGGTGTCAGCACATTGCTTTAGGCTAATTTCCTAGTGATCCAGAAACTTTTATTATTTGGGGAAAATTCATAACTGGCCGCCTGACGAAATTTCTCAATTTTGAGCTATCCCAAATTTGTCAACTAAACTGCCCCAGGAGTGCAAATTATTACTTTTATGGTGATGTCTAGTCTCAGCACATTAGACTAATTTCCTACTGATCCAAAAATTTTATATTTTGGGGAAAAACCATGACCGGCCGCCTGACAAAATTTATCAATTTTTAGCTATCCCAATTTTGTCAACAAAACTGCTCCAGGAGTGCAAATTATTACTTTTATGGTCATGTGTGGTGTCAGCACATTGTTTTAGACTAATTTCCTAGTGATCCAGAAACTGTTATTATTTGGGGAAAATCCATGATGAAATTTCTGAATTTTGAGCTATCTCAATATTGTCAAACAAAACAGCCCCAGGAATATAAATTATTACTTTTATGGTCATTTGTGGCGTAAGCACATTGTTTTAGACTAATTGCCTAGTGATCTAGAAACATTTATATTTTGGGAAAAATGTATGACCGGCCGAATGACGAAATTTCTCAATTTTGAGCTATCCCAATTTTGTCAACTAAACCACCCCAGGAGTGCAAATTATTACTTTTATGGTCATGGCTAGTGTCAATACATTGTTTTAGACTAATTTCCTAGTGATCCAGAAACATTTATATTTTGGGAAAAATCTATGAACGGCCGCCTGTTTAAATTTCTCAATTTTGAGGTATCTCCATTTTGTCAAGAAAACAGCCCCAGGAGTATAAATTATTACTTTTATTGTTATGGCTAGTGTCAGCACATTATTTTAGACTACTTTCCTAGTGATCCTAAACTTGTGTATTTTGGGGAAAATCCATGACATGACGAAATTTATCAATTTTGAGCTATCCCAATTTTGTCAACAAAACTGCTCCAGGAGTGCAAATTATTACTTTTATGGTCATGTGTGGTGTCAGCACATTTGTTAGACTTATTTCCTAGTGATCCAGAAACTTTTATAATTTGAGAAAAATCCATCCATGATGAAATTTCTCAATTTTGAGCAATCCCAATTTTGCCAACTAAAATGCCCCAGAAGTGCAAATTATTACTTTTACGGTCATGTCTAGTGTTAGCACATTGTTTTAGACTACTTTCCTAGTGATCCTAAACTTGTGTATTTTAGGGAAAATCCATGACCTGACGAAATTTCTAAATTTTGAGCTATTACAATTTTGTCATCTAAACTGCCCCAGGAGTGCAAATTATTACTTTTATGGTCATGTGTGGTGTCAGCACATTGTTTTAGGCTAATTTCCTAGTTATCCAGAAACTTTTATTATTTGGGGAAAATTCATAACTTGCCGCCTGACGAAATTTCTAAATTTTGAGCTATTCCAATTTTGTCAAGAAAACAGCCCCAGGAGTGCAAATTATTACTTTTATGGTGATGTCTAGTGTCAGCACATTAGACTAATGTCCTACTGATCCAAAAACGTTTATATTTTGGGGAAAAACCATGAACGGCCGCCTGACAAAATTTATCAATTTTGAGCTATCCCAATTTTGTCAACAAAACTGCTCCAGGAGTGCAAATTATTACTTTTATGGTCATGTCTAGTGTCAGCACATTGTTTTAGACAAATTTCCTAGTGATCCAGAAACTTATATTTTGGGAAAAATCCATGACCGGATATTGAGGTATTTCCATTTTTTCAAGAAAACAGCCCCAGGAGTATAAATTATTACTTTTATGGTTATGGCTAGTGTCAGCACATTATTTTAGACTACTTTCCTAGTGATCCTAAACTTGTGTATTTTGGGGAAAATCCATGACCTAACAAAATTTCTCAATTATGAGCTATCCCAATTTTGTCAACAAAACTGCTACAGGAGTGCACATTATTACTTTTATGGTCATGTGTGGCGTCAGCACATTATGTTAGACTAATTTCCTAGTGATCTAGAAACTTTTATATTTTGGAAAAAATCCATGACCGGCCGAATGAAGAAATTTATCAATTTTGAGTTATACCAATTTTGTCAACTAAAATGCCCCAGAAGTGCAAATTATTACTTTTATGGTCATGTGTGGTGTCAGCACATTGGTTTAGACTTATTTCCTAGTGATCCAGAAACTTTTATAATTTGAGAAAAATCCATTACCGGCCGCCTGACGAAATTTCTCAATTTTGAGCAATCCCAATTTTGTCAACTAAAATGCCTCAGAAGTGCAAATTATTACTTTTATTGTCATGTGTGGTGTCAGCACATTATGTTAGACTAATTTCCATGTGATCTAGAAACTTTTATATTTTGGAAAAGATCCATGACCGGCCGAATGACGACATTTCTCAATTTTGAGCTATCCCAATTTTGTCAACTAAAATGCCCCAGGAGTGGAAATTATTACTTTTATGGTCATGTCTAGTGTTAGCACATTGTTTTAGACTAATTTCCTAGTGATACAGAAACTTTTATTATTCGGGGAAAATTCATGACCGGCCGCCTGACGATATTTCTAAATTTTGAGCTATCCCAATTTTGTCAAGAAAACAGCCTCAGGAGTATAAATCATTACTTTTATGGTCATGTGTGGTGTCAGCGCATTGTTTTAGGCTAATTTCCTAGTGATCCAGAAACATTTATATTTTGGGACCGGGATTTTTGGGATATATCTATGACCGGCCGCCTGTTGAAATTTCTCAATTTTGAGGTATCTCCATTTTGTCAAGAAAACAGCCCCAGGAGTATAAATTATTACTTTTATGGTCATGGCTAGTGTCAGCACATTATTTTAGACTAATTTCCTAGTGATCCAGAAACTTTTATTATTTTGGGAAAATTTATGACCGGCCGCCTGACGATATTTCTAAATTTTGAGCTATTACAATTTTGTCATCTTAACTGCCCCAGGAGTACAAATTATTACTTTTATGGTCATGTGTGGTGTCAGCACATTGGTTTAGACTTATTTCCTAGTGATCCAGAAACTTTTATAATTTGAGAAAAATCCATTACCGGCCGCCTGATGAAATTTCTCAATTTTGAGCAATCCCAATTTTGCCCACTAAAATGCCTCAGAAGTGCAAATTATTACTTTTACGGTCATGTCTAGTGTCAGCACATTGTTTTAGACAAATTTCCTAGTGATCCAGAAACTTATATTTTGGGAAAAATCCATGACCGGCCGCCTGACGAAATGTCTCAATATTGAGGTATTTCCATTTTGTCAAGAAAACAGCCCCAGGAGTATAAATTATTACTTTTATGGTTATGGCTAGTGTCAGCACATTATTTTAGACTACTTTCCTAGTGATCCTAAACTTGTGTATTTTAGGGAAAATCCATGACCTGACGAAATTTCTCAATTTTGAGCTATTCCAATTTTGTCAAGAAAACAGCCCCAGGAGTGCAAATTATTACTTTTATGGTGATGTCTAGTGTCAGCACATTAGACTAATGTCCTACTGATCCAAAAACTGTTATATTTTTGGGGAAAAACCATGAACGGCCGCCTGACAAAATTTCTCAATTTTGAGCTATCCCAATTTTGTCAACAAAACTGCTACAGGAGTGCACATTATTACTTTTATGGTCATGTGTGGCGTCAGTACATTATGTTAGACTAATTTTCTAGTGATCCAGAAACATTTATATTTTGGGAAAAATCTATGAACGGCCACCTGTTTAAATTTCTCAATTTTGAGGTATCTCCATTTTGTCAAGAAAACAGCCCCAGGAGTATAAATTATTACTTTTATGGTTATGGCTAGTGTCAGCACATTATTTTAGACTACTTTCCTAGTGATCCTAAACTTGTGTATTTTAGGGAAAATCCATGACCTGACGAAATTTCTAAATTTTGAGCTATTCCAATTTTGTCAAGAAAACAGCCCCAGGAGTGCAAATTATTACTTTTATGGTGATGTCTAGTGTCAGCACATTAGACTAATGTCCTACTGATCCAAAAACGTTTATATTTTGGGGAAAAACCATGAACGGCCGCCTGACAAAATTTATCAATTTTGAGCTATCCCAATTTTGTCAACAAAACTGCTCCAGGAGTGCAAATTATTACTTTTATGGTCATGTCTAGTGTCAGCACATTGTTTTAGACAAATTTCCTAGTGATCCAGAAACTTATATTTTGGGAAAAATCCATGACCGGATATTGAGGTATTTCCATTTTTTCAAGAAAACAGCCCCAGGAGTATAAATTATTACTTTTATGGTTATGGCTAGTGTCAGCACATTATTTTAGACTACTTTCCTAGTGATCCTAAACTTGTGTATTTTGGGGAAAATCCATGACCTAACAAAATTTCTCAATTATGAGCTATCCCAATTTTGTCAACAAAACTGCTACAGGAGTGCACATTATTACTTTTATGGTCATGTGTGGCGTCAGCACATTATGTTAGACTAATTTCCTAGTGATCTAGAAACTTTTATATTTTGGAAAAAATCCATGACCGGCCGAATGAAGAAATTTATCAATTTTGAGTTATACCAATTTTGTCAACTAAAATGCCCCAGAAGTGCAAATTATTACTTTTATGGTCATGTGTGGTGTCAGCACATTGGTTTAGACTTATTTCCTAGTGATCCAGAAACTTTTATAATTTGAGAAAAATCCATTACCGGCCGCCTGACGAAATTTCTCAATTTTGAGCAATCCCAATTTTGTCAACTAAAATGCCTCAGAAGTGCAAATTATTACTTTTATTGTCATGTGTGGTGTCAGCACATTATGTTAGACTAATTTCCATGTGATCTAGAAACTTTTATATTTTGGAAAAGATCCATGACCGGCCGAATGACGACATTTCTCAATTTTGAGCTATCCCAATTTTGTCAACTAAAATGCCCCAGGAGTGGAAATTATTACTTTTATGGTCATGTCTAGTGTTAGCACATTGTTTTAGACTAATTTCCTAGTGATACAGAAACTTTTATTATTCGGGGAAAATTCATGACCGGCCGCCTGACGATATTTCTAAATTTTGAGCTATCCCAATTTTGTCAAGAAAACAGCCTCAGGAGTATAAATCATTACTTTTATGGTCATGTGTGGTGTCAGCGCATTGTTTTAGGCTAATTTCCTAGTGATCCAGAAACATTTATATTTTGGGACCGGGATTTTTGGGATATATCTATGACCGGCCGCCTGTTGAAATTTCTCAATTTTGAGGTATCTCCATTTTGTCAAGAAAACAGCCCCAGGAGTATAAATTATTACTTTTATGGTCATGGCTAGTGTCAGCACATTATTTTAGACTAATTTCCTAGTGATCCAGAAACTTTTATTATTTTGGGAAAATTTATGACCGGCCGCCTGACGATATTTCTAAATTTTGAGCTATTACAATTTTGTCATCTAAACTGCCCCAGGAGTACAAATTATTACTTTTATGGTCACGTGTGGTGTCAGCACATTGTTTTAGGCTAATTTCCTAGTGATCCAGAAACTTTTATTATTTGGGGAAAATTCATAACTGGCCGCCTGACGAAATTTCTCAATTTTGAGGTATCCCAAATTTGTCAACTAAACTGCCCCAGGAGTGCAAATTATTACTTTTATGGTGATGTCTAGTGTTAGCACATTAGACTAATTTCCTAATGATCCAAAAACTTTATATTTTGGGGAAAAACCATGACCGGCCGCCTGACAAAATTTATCAATTTTGAGCTATCCCAATTTTGTCAACAAAACTGCTCCAGGAGTGCAAATTATTACTTTTATGGTCATGTGTGGTGTCAGCACATTGGTTAGACTTATTTCCTAGTGATCCAGAAACTTTTATAATTTGAGAAAAATCCATCCATGATGAAATTTCTCAATTTTGAGCAATCCCAATTTTGCCAACTAAAATGCCCCAGAAGTGCAAATTATTACTTTTACGGTCATGTCTAGTGTTAGCACATTGTTTTAGACTACTTTCCTAGTGATCCTATACTTGTGTATTTTAGGGAAAATCCATGACCTGACGAAATTTCTAAATTTTGAGCTATTACAATTTTGTCATCTAAACTGCCCCAGGAGTGCAAATTATTACTTTTATGGTCACGTGTGGTGTCAAGCACATTGTTTTAGGCTAATTTCCTAGTTATCCAGAAACTTTTATTATTTGGGGAAAATTCATAACTGGCCGCCTGACGAAATTTCTCAATGTTGAGCTATCCCAAATTTGTCAACTAAACTGCCCCAGGAGTGCAAATTATTACTTTTATGGTGATGTCTAGTGTCAGCACATTAGACTAATTTCCTACTGGTCCAAAAACTTTTATATTTTGGGGAAAAACCATGACCGGCCGCCTGACAAAATTTATCAATTTTGAGCTATCCCAATTTTGTCAACAAAACTGCTACAGGAGTGCACATTATTACTTTTATGGTCATGTGTGGTGTCAGCACATTGTTTTAGACTAATTTCCTAGTGATCCAGAAACTGTTATTATTTGGGGAAAATCCATGATGAAATTTCTGAATTTTGAGCTATCTCAATATTGTCAAACAAAACAGCCCCAGGAATATAAATTATTACTTTTATGGTCATTTGTGGCGTAAGCACATTGTTTTAGACTAATTGCCTAGTGATCTAGAAACATTTATATTTTGGGAAAAATGTATGACCGGCCGAATGACGAAATTTCTCAATTTTGAGCTATCCCAATTTTGTCAACTAAACCACCCCAGGAGTGCAAATTATTACTTTTATGGTCATGGCTAGTGTCAATACATTGTTTTAGACTAATTTCCTAGTGATCCAGAAACATTTATATTTTGGGAAAAATCTATGAACGGCCGCCTGTTTAAATTTCTCAATTTTGAGGTATCTCCATTTTGTCAACAAAACAGCCCCAGGAGTATAAATTATTACTTTTATTGTTATGGCTAGTGTCAGCACATTATTTTAGACTACTTTCCTAGTGATCCTAAACTTGTGTATTTTGGGGAAAATCCATGACATGACGAAATTTCTCAATTTTGAGCTATTCCAAATTTGTCAAGAAAACAGCCCCAGGAGTGCGAATTATTACTTTTATGGTCACGTGTGGTGTCAGCACATTGTTTTAGGCTAATTTCCTAGTGATCCAGAAACTTTTATATTTCAGGAAAAATCCATGACAGGCCGCTTGACGAAATTTCTCCATTTTGAGCTATCCCAATTTTGTCAACAAAACTGCTCGAGGAGTGCAAATTATTACTTTTATGGTCATGTGTGGTGTCAGCACATTGGTTTAGACTTATTTCCTAGTGATCCAGAAACTTTTATAATTTGAGAAAAATCCATTACCGGCCGCCTGATGAAATTTTTCAATTTTGAGCAATCCCAATTTTGCCCACTAAAATGCCTCAGAAGTGCAAATTATTACTTTTACGGTCATGTCTAGTGTCAGCACATTGTTTTAGACAAATTTCCTAGTGATCTAGAAACTTGTATTTTGGGAAAAATCCACTACCGGCCACCTGATGAAATTTCTCAATTTTTAGCAATCCCAATTTTGCCCACTAAAATGCCTCAGAAGTGCAAATTATTACTTTTACGGTCATGTCTAGTGTCAGCACATTGTTTTAGACAAATTTCCTAGTGATCCAGAAACTTATATTTTGGGAAAAATCCATGACCGGCCGCCTGACGAAATGTCTCAATATTGAGGTATTTCCATTTTGTCAAGAAAACAGCCCCAGGAGTATAAATTATTACTTTTATGGTTATGGCTAGTGTCAGCATATTATTTTAGACTACTTTCCTAGTGATCCTAAACTTGTGTATTTTGGGGAAAATCCATGACCTAACGAAATTTCTCAATTTTGAGCTATCCCAATTTTGTCAACAAAACTGCTACAGGAGTGCACATTATTACTTTTATGGTCATGTGTGGCGTCAGTACATTATGTTAGACTAATTTTCTAGTGATCCAGAAACATTTATATTTTGGGAAAAATCTATGAACGGCCGCCTGTTTAAATTTCTCAATTTTGAGGTATCTCCATTTTGTCAAGAAAACAGCCCCAGGAGTATAAATTATTACTTTTATGGTTATGGCTAGTGTCAGCACATTATTTTAGACTACTTTCCTAGTGATCCTAAACTTGTGTATTTTAGGGAAAATCCATGACCTGACGAAATTTCTAAATTTTGAGCTATTCCAATTTTGTCAAGAAAACAGCCCCAGGAGTGCAAATTATTACTTTTATGGTGATGTCTAGTGTCAGCACATTAGACTAATGTCCTACTGATCCAAAAACGTTTATATTTTGGGGAAAAACCATGAACGGCCGCCTGACAAAATTTATCAATTTTGAGCTATCCCAATTTTGTCAACAAAACTGCTCCAGGAGTGCAAATTATTACTTTTATGGTCATGTCTAGTGTCAGCACATTGTTTTAGACAAATTTCCTAGTGATCCAGAAACTTATATTTTGGGAAAAATCCATGACCGGATATTGAGGTATTTCCATTTTTTCAAGAAAACAGCCAAAGGAGTATAAATTATTACTTTTATGGTTATGGCTAGTGTCAGCACATTATTTTAGACTACTTTCCTAGTGATCCTAAACTTGTGTATTTTGGGGAAAATCCATGACCTAACGAAATTTCTCAATTATGAGCTATCCCAATTTTGTCAACAAAACTGCTACAGGAGTGCACATTATTACTTTTATGGTCATGTGTGGCGTCAGCACATTATGTTAGACTAATTTCCTAGTGATCTAGAAACTTTTATATTTTGGAAAAAATCCATGACCGGCCGAATGAAGAAATTTATCAATTTTGAGCTATACCAATTTTGTCAACTAAAATGCCCCAGAAGTGCAAATTATTACTTTTATGGTCATGTGTGGTGTCAGCACATTGGTTTAGACTTATTTTCTAGTGATCCAGAAACTTTTATAATTTGAGAAAAATCCATTACCGGCCGCCTGACGAAATTTCTCAATTTTGAGCAATCCCAATTTGCCTCAGAAGTGCAAATTATTACTTTTATTGTCATGTGTGGTGTCAGCACATTATGTTAGACTAATTTCCAAGTGATCTAGAAACTTTTATATTTTGGAAAAGATCCATGACCGGCCGAATGACGACATTTCTCAATTTTGAGCTATCCCAATTTTGTCAACTAAAATGCCCCAGGAGTGGAAATTATTACTTTTATGGTCATGTCTAGTGTTAGCACATTGTTTTAGACTAATTTCCTAGTGATACAGAAACTTTTATTATTCGGGGAAAATTCATGACCGGCCGCCTGACGATATTTCTAAATTTTGAGCTATCCCAATTTTGTCAAGAAAACAGCATCAGGAGCATAAATCATTACTTTTATGGTCATGTGTGGTGTCAGCGCATTGTTTTAGGCTAATTTCCTAGTGATCCAGAAACATTTATATTTTGGGATCGGTATATTTGGGATATATCTATGACCGGCCGCCTGTTGAAATTTCTCAATTTTGAGGTATCTCCATTTTGTCAAGAAAACAGCCCCAGGAGTATAAATTATTACTTTTATGGTCATGGCTAGTGTCAGCACATTATTTTAGACTAATTTCCTAGTGATCCAGAAACTTTTATTATTTTGGGAAAATTTATGACCGGCCGCCTGACGATATTTCTAAATTTTGAGCTATTACAATTTTGTCATCTTAACTGCCCCAGGAGTACAAATTATTACTTTTATGGTCACGTGTGGTGTCAGCACATTGCTTTAGGCTAATTTCCTAGTGATCCAGAAACTTTTATTATTTGGGGAAAATTCATAACTGGCCGCCTGACGAAATTTCTCAATTTTGAGCTATCCCAAATTTGTCAACTAAACTGCCCCAGGAGTGCAAATTATTACTTTTATGGTGATGTCTAGTCTCAGCACATTAGACTAATTTCCTACTGATCCAAAAATTTTATATTTTGGGGAAAAACCATGACCGGCCGCCTGACAAAATTTATCAATTTTTAGCTATCCCAATTTTGTCAACAAAACTGCTCCAGGAGTGCAAATTATTACTTTTATGGTCATGTGTGGTGTCAGCACATTGTTTTAGACTAATTTCCTAGTGATCCAGAAACTGTTATTATTTGGGGAAAATCCATGATGAAATTTCTGAATTTTGAGCTATCTCAATATTGTCAAACAAAACAGCCCCAGGAATATAAATTATTACTTTTATGGTCATTTGTGGAGTAAGCACATTGTTTTAGACTAATTGCCTAGTGATCTAGAAACATTTATATTTTGGGAAAAATGTATGACCGGCCGAATGACGAAATTTCTCAATTTTGAGCTATCCCAATTTTGTCAACTAAACCACCCCAGGAGTGCAAATTATTACTTTTATGGTCATGGCTAGTGTCAATACATTGTTTTAGACTAATTTCCTAGTGATCCAGAAACATTTATATTTTGGGAAAAATCTATGAACGGCCGCCTGTTTAAATTTCTCAATTTTGAGGTATCTCCATTTTGTCAACAAAACAGCCCCAGGAGTATAAATTATTACTTTTATTGTTATGGCTAGTGTCAGCACATTATTTTAGACTACTTTCCTAGTGATCCTAAACTTGTGTATTTTGGGGAAAATCCATGACATGACGAAATTTCTCAATTTTGAGCTATTCCAAATTTGTCAAGAAAACAGCCCCAGGAGTGCGAATTATTACTTTTATGGTCACGTGTGGTGTCAGCACATTGTTTTAGGCTAATTTCCTAGTGATCCAGAAACTTTTATATTTCAGGAAAAATCCATGACAGGCCGCTTGACGAAATTTCTCCATTTTGAGCTATCCCAATTTTGTCAACAAAACTGCTCGAGGAGTGCAAATTATTACTTTTATGGTCATGTGTGGTGTCAGCACATTGGTTTAGACTTATTTCCTAGTGATCCAGAAACTTTTATAATTTGAGAAAAATCCATTACCGGCCGCCTGATGAAATTTTTCAATTTTGAGCAATCCCAATTTTGCCCACTAAAATGCCTCAGAAGTGCAAATTATTACTTTTACGGTCATGTCTAGTGTCAGCACATTGTTTTAGACAAATTTCCTAGTGATCTAGAAACTTGTATTTTGGGAAAAATCCACTACCGGCCACCTGATGAAATTTCTCAATTTTTAGCAATCCCAATTTTGCCCACTAAAATGCCTCAGAAGTGCAAATTATTACTTTTACGGTCATGTCTAGTGTCAGCACATTGTTTTAGACAAATTTCCTAGTGATCCAGAAACTTATATTTTGGGAAAAATCCATGACCGGCCGCCTGACGAAATGTCTCAATATTGAGGTATTTCCATTTTGTCAAGAAAACAGCCCCAGGAGTATAAATTATTACTTTTATGGTTATGGCTAGTGTCAGCATATTATTTTAGACTACTTTCCTAGTGATCCTAAACTTGTGTATTTTGGGGAAAATCCATGACCTAACGAAATTTCTCAATTTTGAGCTATCCCAATTTTGTCAACAAAACTGCTACAGGAGTGCACATTATTACTTTTATGGTCATGTGTGGCGTCAGTACATTATGTTAGACTAATTTTCTAGTGATCCAGAAACATTTATATTTTGGGAAAAATCTATGAACGGCCGCCTGTTTAAATTTCTCAATTTTGAGGTATCTCCATTTTGTCAAGAAAACAGCCCCAGGAGTATAAATTATTACTTTTATGGTTATGGCTAGTGTCAGCACATTATTTTAGACTACTTTCCTAGTGATCCTAAACTTGTGTATTTTAGGGAAAATCCATGACCTGACGAAATTTCTAAATTTTGAGCTATTCCAATTTTGTCAAGAAAACAGCCCCAGGAGTGCAAATTATTACTTTTATGGTGATGTCTAGTGTCAGCACATTAGACTAATGTCCTACTGATCCAAAAACGTTTATATTTTGGGGAAAAACCATGAACGGCCGCCTGACAAAATTTATCAATTTTGAGCTATCCCAATTTTGTCAACAAAACTGCTCCAGGAGTGCAAATTATTACTTTTATGGTCATGTCTAGTGTCAGCACATTGTTTTAGACAAATTTCCTAGTGATCCAGAAACTTATATTTTGGGAAAAATCCATGACCGGATATTGAGGTATTTCCATTTTTTCAAGAAAACAGCCAAAGGAGTATAAATTATTACTTTTATGGTTATGGCTAGTGTCAGCACATTATTTTAGACTACTTTCCTAGTGATCCTAAACTTGTGTATTTTGGGGAAAATCCATGACCTAACGAAATTTCTCAATTATGAGCTATCCCAATTTTGTCAACAAAACTGCTACAGGAGTGCACATTATTACTTTTATGGTCATGTGTGGCGTCAGCACATTATGTTAGACTAATTTCCTAGTGATCTAGAAACTTTTATATTTTGGAAAAAATCCATGACCGGCCGAATGAAGAAATTTATCAATTTTGAGCTATACCAATTTTGTCAACTAAAATGCCCCAGAAGTGCAAATTATTACTTTTATGGTCATGTGTGGTGTCAGCACATTGGTTTAGACTTATTTTCTAGTGATCCAGAAACTTTTATAATTTGAGAAAAATCCATTACCGGCCGCCTGACGAAATTTCTCAATTTTGAGCAATCCCAATTTGCCTCAGAAGTGCAAATTATTACTTTTATTGTCATGTGTGGTGTCAGCACATTATGTTAGACTAATTTCCAAGTGATCTAGAAACTTTTATATTTTGGAAAAGATCCATGACCGGCCGAATGACGACATTTCTCAATTTTGAGCTATCCCAATTTTGTCAACTAAAATGCCCCAGGAGTGGAAATTATTACTTTTATGGTCATGTCTAGTGTTAGCACATTGTTTTAGACTAATTTCCTAGTGATACAGAAACTTTTATTATTCGGGGAAAATTCATGACCGGCCGCCTGACGATATTTCTAAATTTTGAGCTATCCCAATTTTGTCAAGAAAACAGCATCAGGAGCATAAATCATTACTTTTATGGTCATGTGTGGTGTCAGCGCATTGTTTTAGGCTAATTTCCTAGTGATCCAGAAACATTTATATTTTGGGATCGGTATATTTGGGATATATCTATGACCGGCCGCCTGTTGAAATTTCTCAATTTTGAGGTATCTCCATTTTGTCAAGAAAACAGCCCCAGGAGTATAAATTATTACTTTTATGGTCATGGCTAGTGTCAGCACATTATTTTAGACTAATTTCCTAGTGATCCAGAAACTTTTATTATTTTGGGAAAATTTATGACCGGCCGCCTGACGATATTTCTAAATTTTGAGCTATTACAATTTTGTCATCTTAACTGCCCCAGGAGTACAAATTATTACTTTTATGGTCACGTGTGGTGTCAGCACATTGCTTTAGGCTAATTTCCTAGTGATCCAGAAACTTTTATTATTTGGGGAAAATTCATAACTGGCCGCCTGACGAAATTTCTCAATTTTGAGCTATCCCAAATTTGTCAACTAAACTGCCCCAGGAGTGCAAATTATTACTTTTATGGTGATGTCTAGTCTCAGCACATTAGACTAATTTCCTACTGATCCAAAAATTTTATATTTTGGGGAAAAACCATGACCGGCCGCCTGACAAAATTTATCAATTTTTAGCTATCCCAATTTTGTCAACAAAACTGCTCCAGGAGTGCAAATTATTACTTTTATGGTCATGTGTGGTGTCAGCACATTGTTTTAGACTAATTTCCTAGTGATCCAGAAACTGTTATTATTTGGGGAAAATCCATGATGAAATTTCTGAATTTTGAGCTATCTCAATATTGTCAAACAAAACAGCCCCAGGAATATAAATTATTACTTTTATGGTCATTTGTGGCGTAAGCACATTGTTTTAGACTAATTGCCTAGTGATCTAGAAACATTTATATTTTGGGAAAAATGTATGACCGGCCGAATGACGAAATTTCTCAATTTTGAGCTATCCCAATTTTGTCAACTAAACCACCCCAGGAGTGCAAATTATTACTTTTATGGTCATGGCTAGTGTCAATACATTGTTTTAGACTAATTTCCTAGTGATCCAGAAACATTTATATTTTGGGAAAAATCTATGAACGGCCGCCTGTTTAAATTTCTCAATTTTGAGGTATCTCCATTTTGTCAAGAAAACAGCCCCAGGAGTATAAATTATTACTTTTATTGTTATGGCTAGTGTCAGCACATTATTTTAGACTACTTTCCTAGTGATCCTAAACTTGTGTATTTTGGGGAAAATCCATGACATGACGAAATTTATCAATTTTGAGCTATCCCAATTTTGTCAACAAAACTGCTCCAGGAGTGCAAATTATTACTTTTATGGTCATGTGTGGTGTCAGCACATTTGTTAGACTTATTTCCTAGTGATCCAGAAACTTTTATAATTTGAGAAAAATCCATCCATGATGAAATTTCTCAATTTTGAGCAATCCCAATTTTGCCAACTAAAATGCCCCAGAAGTGCAAATTATTACTTTTACGGTCATGTCTAGTGTTAGCACATTGTTTTAGACTACTTTCCTAGTGATCCTAAACTTGTGTATTTTAGGGAAAATCCATGACCTGACGAAATTTCTAAATTTTGAGCTATTACAATTTTGTCATCTAAACTGCCCCAGGAGTGCAAATTATTACTTTTATGGTCATGTGTGGTGTCAGCACATTGTTTTAGGCTAATTTCCTAGTTATCCAGAAACTTTTATTATTTGGGGAAAATTCATAACTTGCCGCCTGACGAAATTTCTAAATTTTGAGCTATTCCAATTTTGTCAAGAAAACAGCCCCAGGAGTGCAAATTATTACTTTTATGGTGATGTCTAGTGTCAGCACATTAGACTAATGTCCTACTGATCCAAAAACGTTTATATTTTGGGGAAAAACCATGAACGGCCGCCTGACAAAATTTATCAATTTTGAGCTATCCCAATTTTGTCAACAAAACTGCTCCAGGAGTGCAAATTATTACTTTTATGGTCATGTCTAGTGTCAGCACATTGTTTTAGACAAATTTCCTAGTGATCCAGAAACTTATATTTTGGGAAAAATCCATGACCGGATATTGAGGTATTTCCATTTTTTCAAGAAAACAGCCCCAGGAGTATAAATTATTACTTTTATGGTTATGGCTAGTGTCAGCACATTATTTTAGACTACTTTCCTAGTGATCCTAAACTTGTGTATTTTGGGGAAAATCCATGACCTAACAAAATTTCTCAATTATGAGCTATCCCAATTTTGTCAACAAAACTGCTACAGGAGTGCACATTATTACTTTTATGGTCATGTGTGGCGTCAGCACATTATGTTAGACTAATTTCCTAGTGATCTAGAAACTTTTATATTTTGGAAAAAATCCATGACCGGCCGAATGAAGAAATTTATCAATTTTGAGTTATACCAATTTTGTCAACTAAAATGCCCCAGAAGTGCAAATTATTACTTTTATGGTCATGTGTGGTGTCAGCACATTGGTTTAGACTTATTTCCTAGTGATCCAGAAACTTTTATAATTTGAGAAAAATCCATTACCGGCCGCCTGACGAAATTTCTCAATTTTGAGCAATCCCAATTTTGTCAACTAAAATGCCTCAGAAGTGCAAATTATTACTTTTATTGTCATGTGTGGTGTCAGCACATTATGTTAGACTAATTTCCATGTGATCTAGAAACTTTTATATTTTGGAAAAGATCCATGACCGGCCGAATGACGACATTTCTCAATTTTGAGCTATCCCAATTTTGTCAACTAAAATGCCCCAGGAGTGGAAATTATTACTTTTATGGTCATGTCTAGTGTTAGCACATTGTTTTAGACTAATTTCCTAGTGATACAGAAACTTTTATTATTCGGGGAAAATTCATGACCGGCCGCCTGACGATATTTCTAAATTTTGAGCTATCCCAATTTTGTCAAGAAAACAGCCTCAGGAGTATAAATCATTACTTTTATGGTCATGTGTGGTGTCAGCGCATTGTTTTAGGCTAATTTCCTAGTGATCCAGAAACATTTATATTTTGGGACCGGGATTTTTGGGATATATCTATGACCGGCCGCCTGTTGAAATTTCTCAATTTTGAGGTATCTCCATTTTGTCAAGAAAACAGCCCCAGGAGTATAAATTATTACTTTTATGGTCATGGCTAGTGTCAGCACATTATTTTAGACTAATTTCCTAGTGATCCAGAAACTTTTATTATTTTGGGAAAATTTATGACCGGCCGCCTGACGATATTTCTAAATTTTGAGCTATTACAATTTTGTCATCTAAACTGCCCCAGGAGTACAAATTATTACTTTTATGGTCACGTGTGGTGTCAGCACATTGTTTTAGGCTAATTTCCTAGTGATCCAGAAACTTTTATTATTTGGGGAAAATTCATAACTGGCCGCCTGACGAAATTTCTCAATTTTGAGGTATCCCAAATTTGTCAACTAAACTGCCCCAGGAGTGCAAATTATTACTTTTATGGTGATGTCTAGTGTTAGCACATTAGACTAATTTCCTAATGATCCAAAAATTTTATATTTTGGGGAAAAACCATGACCGGCCGCCTGACAAAATTTATCAATTTTGAGCTATCCCAATTTTGTCAACAAAACTGCTCCAGGAGTGCAAATTATTACTTTTATGGTCATGTGTGGTGTCAGCACATTGGTTAGACTTATTTCCTAGTGATCCAGAAACTTTTATAATTTGAGAAAAATCCATCCATGATGAAATTTCTCAATTTTGAGCAATCCCAATTTTGCCAACTAAAATGCCCCAGAAGTGCAAATTATTACTTTTACGGTCATGTCTAGTGTTAGCACATTGTTTTAGACTACTTTCCTAGTGATCCTATACTTGTGTATTTTAGGGAAAATCCATGACCTGACGAAATTTCTAAATTTTGAGCTATTACAATTTTGTCATCTAAACTGCCCCAGGAGTGCAAATTATTACTTTTATGGTCACGTGTGGTGTCAAGCACATTGTTTTAGGCTAATTTCCTAGTTATCCAGAAACTTTTATTATTTGGGGAAAATTCATAACTGGCCGCCTGACGAAATTTCTCAATGTTGAGCTATCCCAAATTTGTCAACTAAACTGCCCCAGGAGTGCAAATTATTACTTTTATGGTGATGTCTAGTGTCAGCACATTAGACTAATTTCCTACTGGTCCAAAAACTTTTATATTTTGGGGAAAAACCATGACCGGCCGCCTGACAAAATTTATCAATTTTGAGCTATCCCAATTTTGTCAACAAAACTGCTACAGGAGTGCACATTATTACTTTTATGGTCATGTGTGGTGTCAGCACATTGTTTTAGACTAATTTCCTAGTGATCCAGAAACTGTTATTATTTGGGGAAAATCCATGATGAAATTTCTGAATTTTGAGCTATCTCAATATTGTCAAACAAAACAGCCCCAGGAATATAAATTATTACTTTTATGGTCATTTGTGGCGTAAGCACATTGTTTTAGACTAATTGCCTAGTGATCTAGAAACATTTATATTTTGGGAAAAATGTATGACCGGCCGAATGACGAAATTTCTCAATTTTGAGCTATCCCAATTTTGTCAACTAAACCACCCCAGGAGTGCAAATTATTACTTTTATGGTCATGGCTAGTGTCAATACATTGTTTTAGACTAACTTCCTAGTGATCCAGAAACATTTATATTTTGGGAAAAATCTATGAACGGCCGCCTGTTTAAATTTCTCAATTTTGAGGTATCTCCATTTTGTCAACAAAACAGCCCCAGGAGTATAAATTATTACTTTTATTGTTATGGCTAGTGTCAGCACATTATTTTAGACTACTTTCCTAGTGATCCTAAACTTGTGTATTTTGGGGAAAATCCATGACATGACGAAATTTCTCAATTTTGAGCTATTCCAAATTTGTCAAGAAAACAGCCCCAGGAGTGCGAATTATTACTTTTATGGTCACGTGTGGTGTCAGCACATTGTTTTAGGCTAATTTCCTAGTGATCCAGAAACTTTTATATTTCAGGAAAAATCCATGACAGGCCGCTTGACGAAATTTCTCCATTTTGAGCTATCCCAATTTTGTCAACAAAACTGCTCGAGGAGTGCAAATTATTACTTTTATGGTCATGTGTGGTGTCAGCACATTGGTTTAGACTTATTTCCTAGTGATCCAGAAACTTTTATAATTTGAGAAAAATCCATTACCGGCCGCCTGATGAAATTTTTCAATTTTGAGCAATCCCAATTTTGCCCACTAAAATGCCTCAGAAGTGCAAATTATTACTTTTACGGTCATGTCTAGTGTCAGCACATTGTTTTAGACAAATTTCCTAGTGATCTAGAAACTTGTATTTTGGGAAAAATCCACTACCGGCCACCTGATGAAATTTCTCAATTTTTAGCAATCCCAATTTTGCCCACTAAAATGCCTCAGAAGTGCAAATTATTACTTTTACGGTCATGTCTAGTGTCAGCACATTGTTTTAGACAAATTTCCTAGTGATCCAGAAACTTATATTTTGGGAAAGATCCATGACCGGCCGCCTGACGAAATGTCTCAATATTGAGGTATTTCCATTTTGTCAAGAAAACAGCCCCAGGAGTATAAATTATTACTTTTATGGTTATGGCTAGTGTCAGCATATTATTTTAGACTACTTTCCTAGTGATCCTAAACTTGTGTATTTTGGGGAAAATCCATGACCTAACGAAATTTCTCAATTTTGAGCTATCCCAATTTTGTCAACAAAACTGCTACAGGAGTGCACATTATTACTTTTATGGTCATGTGTGGCGTCAGTACATTATGTTAGACTAATTTTCTAGTGATCCAGAAACATTTATATTTTGGGAAAAATCTATGAACGGCCGCCTGTTTAAATTTCTCAATTTTGAGGTATCTCCATTTTGTCAAGAAAACAGCCCCAGGAGTATAAATTATTACTTTTATGGTTATGGCTAGTGTCAGCACATTATTTTAGACTACTTTCCTAGTGATCCTAAACTTGTGTATTTTAGGGAAAATCCATGACCTGACGAAATTTCTAAATTTTGAGCTATTCCAATTTTGTCAAGAAAACAGCCCCAGGAGTGCAAATTATTACTTTTATGGTGATGTCTAGTGTCAGCACATTAGACTAATGTCCTACTGATCCAAAAACGTTTATATTTTGGGGAAAAACCATGAACGGCCGCCTGACAAAATTTATCAATTTTGAGCTATCCCAATTTTGTCAACAAAACTGCTCCAGGAGTGCAAATTATTACTTTTATGGTCATGTCTAGTGTCAGCACATTGTTTTAGACAAATTTCCTAGTGATCCAGAAACTTATATTTTGGGAAAAATCCATGACCGGATATTGAGGTATTTCCATTTTTTCAAGAAAACAGCCAAAGGAGTATAAATTATTACTTTTATGGTTATGGCTAGTGTCAGCACATTATTTTAGACTACTTTCCTAGTGATCCTAAACTTGTGTATTTTGGGGAAAATCCATGACCTAACGAAATTTCTCAATTATGAGCTATCCCAATTTTGTCAACAAAACTGCTACAGGAGTGCACATTATTACTTTTATGGTCATGTGTGGCGTCAGCACATTATGTTAGACTAATTTCCTAGTGATCTAGAAACTTTTATATTTTGGAAAAAATCCATGACCGGCCGAATGAAGAAATTTATCAATTTTGAGCTATACCAATTTTGTCAACTAAAATGCCCCAGAAGTGCAAATTATTACTTTTATGGTCATGTGTGGTGTCAGCACATTGGTTTAGACTTATTTTCTAGTGATCCAGAAACTTTTATAATTTGAGAAAAATCCATTACCGGCCGCCTGACGAAATTTCTCAATTTTGAGCAATCCCAATTTGCCTCAGAAGTGCAAATTATTACTTTTATTGTCATGTGTGGTGTCAGCACATTATGTTAGACTAATTTCCAAGTGATCTAGAAACTTTTATATTTTGGAAAAGATCCATGACCGGCCGAATGACGACATTTCTCAATTTTGAGCTATCCCAATTTTGTCAACTAAAATGCCCCAGGAGTGGAAATTATTACTTTTATGGTCATGTCTAGTGTTAGCACATTGTTTTAGACTAATTTCCTAGTGATACAGAAACTTTTATTATTCGGGGAAAATTCATGACCGGCCGCCTGACGATATTTCTAAATTTTGAGCTATCCCAATTTTGTCAAGAAAACAGCCTCAGGAGTATAAATCATTACTTTTATGGTCATGTGTGGTGTCAGCGCATTGTTTTAGGCTAATTTCCTAGTGATCCAGAAACATTTATATTTTAGGACCGGGATTTTTGGGATATATCTATGACCGGCCGCCTGTTGAAATTTCTCAATTTTGAGGTATCTCCATTTTGTCAAGAAAACAGCCCCAGGAGTATAAATTATTACTTTTATGGTCATGGCTAGTGTCAGCACATTATTTTAGACTAATTTCCTAGTGATCCAGAAACTTTTATTATTTTGGGAAAATTTATGACCGGCCGCCTGACGATATTTCTAAATTTTGAGCTATTACAATTTTGTCATCTAAACTGCCCCAGGAGTACAAATTATTACTTTTATGGTCACGTGTGGTGTCAGCACATTGTTTTAGGCTAATTTCCTAGTGATCCAGAAACTTTTATTATTTGGGGAAAATTCATAACTGGCCGCCTGACGAAATTTCTCAATTTTGAGGTATCCCAAATTTGTCAACTAAACTGCCCCAGGAGTGCAAATTATTACTTTTATGGTGATGTCTAGTGTTAGCACATTAGACTAATTTCCTAATGATCCAAAAATTTTATATTTTGGGGAAAAACCATGACCGGCCGCCTGACAAAATTTATCAATTTTGAGCTATCCCAATTTTGTCAACAAAACTGCTCCAGGAGTGCAAATTATTACTTTTATGGTCATGTGTGGTGTCAGCACATTGGTTAGACTTATTTCCTAGTGATCCAGAAACTTTTATAATTTGAGAAAAATCCATCCATGATGAAATTTCTCAATTTTGAGCAATCCCAATTTTGCCAACTAAAATGCCCCAGAAGTGCAAATTATTACTTTTACGGTCATGTCTAGTGTTAGCACATTGTTTTAGACTACTTTCCTAGTGATCCTATACTTGTGTATTTTAGGGAAAATCCATGACCTGACGAAATTTCTAAATTTTGAGCTATTACAATTTTGTCATCTAAACTGCCCCAGGAGTGCAAATTATTACTTTTATGGTCACGTGTGGTGTCAAGCACATTGTTTTAGGCTAATTTCCTAGTTATCCAGAAACTTTTATTATTTGGGGAAAATTCATAACTGGCCGCCTGACGAAATTTCTCAATGTTGAGCTATCCCAAATTTGTCAACTAAACTGCCCCAGGAGTGCAAATTATTACTTTTATGGTGATGTCTAGTGTCAGCACATTAGACTAATTTCCTACTGGTCCAAAAACTTTTATATTTTGGGGAAAAACCATGACCGGCCGCCTGACAAAATTTATCAATTTTGAGCTATCCCAATTTTGTCAACAAAACTGCTACAGGAGTGCACATTATTACTTTTATGGTCATGTGTGGTGTCAGCACATTGTTTTAGACTAATTTCCTAGTGATCCAGAAACTGTTATTATTTGGGGAAAATCCATGATGAAATTTCTGAATTTTGAGCTATCTCAATATTGTCAAACAAAACAGCCCCAGGAATATAAATTATTACTTTTATGGTCATTTGTGGCGTAAGCACATTGTTTTAGACTAATTGCCTAGTGATCTAGAAACATTTATATTTTGGGAAAAATGTATGACCGGCCGAATGACGAAATTTCTCAATTTTGAGCTATCCCAATTTTGTCAACTAAACCACCCCAGGAGTGCAAATTATTACTTTTATGGTCATGGCTAGTGTCAATACATTGTTTTAGACTAACTTCCTAGTGATCCAGAAACATTTATATTTTGGGAAAAATCTATGAACGGCCGCCTGTTTAAATTTCTCAATTTTGAGGTATCTCCATTTTGTCAACAAAACAGCCCCAGGAGTATAAATTATTACTTTTATTGTTATGGCTAGTGTCAGCACATTATTTTAGACTACTTTCCTAGTGATCCTAAACTTGTGTATTTTGGGGAAAATCCATGACATGACGAAATTTCTCAATTTTGAGCTATTCCAAATTTGTCAAGAAAACAGCCCCAGGAGTGCGAATTATTACTTTTATGGTCACGTGTGGTGTCAGCACATTGTTTTAGGCTAATTTCCTAGTGATCCAGAAACTTTTATATTTCAGGAAAAATCCATGACAGGCCGCTTGACGAAATTTCTCCATTTTGAGC
Organism: Cepaea hortensis; assembly: GCA_963921405.1. Classification (NCBI taxonomy): domain Eukaryota; kingdom Metazoa; phylum Mollusca; class Gastropoda; order Stylommatophora; family Helicidae; genus Cepaea; species Cepaea hortensis. Next base: position 60,936,698 of record OY992897.1, on the reverse strand, counting down.
TATCCCAATTTTGTCAACAAAACTGCTCGAGGAGTGCAAATTATTACTTTTATGGTCATGTGTGGTGTCAGCACATTGGTTTAGACTTATTTCCTAGTGATCCAGAAACTTTTATAATTTGAGAAAAATCCATTACCGGCCGCCTGATGAAATTTTTCAATTTTGAGCAATCCCAATTTTGCCCACTAAAATGCCTCAGAAGTGCAAATTATTACTTTTACGGTCATGTCTAGTGTCAGCACATTGTTTTAGACAAATTTCCTAGTGATCTAGAAACTTGTATTTTGGGAAAAATCCACTACCGGCCACCTGATGAAATTTCTCAATTTTTAGCAATCCCAATTTTGCCCACTAAAATGCCTCAGAAGTGCAAATTATTACTTTTACGGTCATGTCTAGTGTCAGCACATTGTTTTAGACAAATTTCCTAGTGATCCAGAAACTTATATTTTGGGAAAGATCCATGACCGGCCGCCTGACGAAATGTCTCAATATTGAGGTATTTCCATTTTGTCAAGAAAACAGCCCCAGGAGTATAAATTATTACTTTTATGGTTATGGCTAGTGTCAGCATATTATTTTAGACTACTTTCCTAGTGATCCTAAACTTGTGTATTTTGGGGAAAATCCATGACCTAACGAAATTTCTCAATTTTGAGCTATCCCAATTTTGTCAACAAAACTGCTACAGGAGTGCACATTATTACTTTTATGGTCATGTGTGGCGTCAGTACATTATGTTAGACTAATTTTCTAGTGATCCAGAAACATTTATATTTTGGGAAAAATCTATGAACGGCCGCCTGTTTAAATTTCTCAATTTTGAGGTATCTCCATTTTGTCAAGAAAACAGCCCCAGGAGTATAAATTATTACTTTTATGGTTATGGCTAGTGTCAGCACATTATTTTAGACTACTTTCCTAGTGATCCTAAACTTGTGTATTTTAGGGAAAATCCATGACCTGACGAAATTTCTAAATTTTGAGCTATTCCAATTTTGTCAAGAAAACAGCCCCAGGAGTGCAAATTATTACTTTTATGGTGATGTCTAGTGTCAGCACATTAGACTAATGTCCTACTGATCCAAAAACGTTTATATTTTGGGGAAAAACCATGAACGGCCGCCTGACAAAATTTATCAATTTTGAGCTATCCCAATTTTGTCAACAAAACTGCTCCAGGAGTGCAAATTATTACTTTTATGGTCATGTCTAGTGTCAGCACATTGTTTTAGACAAATTTCCTAGTGATCCAGAAACTTATATTTTGGGAAAATTCCATGACCGGATATTGAGGTATTTCCATTTTTTCAAGAAAACAGCCAAAGGAGTATAAATTATTACTTTTATGGTTATGGCTAGTGTCAGCACATTATTTTAGACTACTTTCCTAGTGATCCTAAACTTGTGTATTTTGGGGAAAATCCATGACCTAACGAAATTTCTCAATTATGAGCTATCCCAATTTTGTCAACAAAACTGCTACAGGAGTGCACATTATTACTTTTATGGTCATGTGTGGCATCAGCACATTATGTTAGACTAATTTCCTAGTGATCTAGAAACTTTTATATTTTGGAAAAAATCCATGACCGGCCGAATGAAGAAATTTATCAATTTTGAGCTATACCAATTTTGTCAACTAAAATGCCCCAGAAGTGCAAATTATTACTTTTATGGTCATGTGTGGTGTCAGCACATTGGTTTAGACTTATTTTCTAGTGATCCAGAAACTTTTATAATTTGAGAAAAATCCATTACCGGCCGCCTGACGAAATTTCTCAATTTTGAGCAATCCCAATTTTGTCAACTAAAATGCCTCAGAAGTGCAAATTATTACTTTTATTGTCATGTGTGGTGTCAGCACATTATGTTAGACTAATTTCCAAGTGATCTAGAAACTTTTATATTTTGGAAAAGATCCATGACCGGCCGAATGACGACATTTCTCAATTTTTAGCTATCCCAATTTTGTCAACTAAAATGCCCCAGGAGTGGAAATTATTACTTTTATGGTCATGTCTAGTGTTAGCACATTGTTTTAGACTAATTTCCTAGTGATACAGAAACTTTTATTATTCGGGGAAAATTAATGACCGGCCGCCTGACGATATTTCTAAATTTTGAGCTATCCCAATTTTGTCAAGAAAACAGCCTCAGGAGTATAAATCATTACTTTTATGGTCATGTGTGGTGTCAGCGCATTGTTTTAGGCTAATTTCCTAGTGATCCAGAAACATTTATATTTTAGGACCGGGATTTTTGGGATATATCTATGACCGGCCGCCTGTTGAAATTTCTCAATTTTGAGGTATCTCCATTTTGTCAAGAAAACAGCCCCAGGAGTATAAATTATTACTTTTATGGTCATGGCTAGTGTCAGCACATTATTTTAGACTAATTTCCTAGTGATCCAGAAACTTTTATTATTTTGGGAAAATTTATGACCGGCCGCCTGACGATATTTCTAAATTTTGAGCTATTACAATTTTGTCATCTAAACTGCCCCAGGAGTACAAATTATTACTTTTATGGTCACGTGTGGTGTCAGCACATTGTTTTAGGCTAATTTCCTAGTGATCCAGAAACTTTTATTATTTGGGGAAAATTCATAACTGGCCGCCTGACGAAATTTCTCAATTTTGAGGTATCCCAAATTTGTCAACTAACCTGCCCCAGGAGTGCAAATTATTACTTTTATGGTGATGTCTAGTGTCAGCACATTAGACTAATTTCCTACTGATCCAAAAATTTTATATTTTGGGGAAAAACCATGACCGGCCGCCTGACAAAATTTATCAATTTTGAGCTATCCCAATTTTGTCAACAAAACTGCTCCAGGAGTGCAAATTATTACTTTTATGGTCATGTGTGGTGTCAGCACATTGGTTTAGACTTATTTCCTAGTGATCCAGAAACTTTTATAATTTGAGAAAAATCCATTACCAGCTGTCATGTCTAATGTCAGCACATTGTTTTAGACAAATTTCCTAGTGATCCAGAAACTTATATTTTGGGAAAAATCCATGACCGGCCGCCTGACGAAATGTCTCAATATTGAGGTATTTCCATTTTGTCAAGAAAACAGCCCCAAGAGTATAAATTATTACTTTTATGGTTATGGCTAGTGTCAGCACATTATTTTAGACTACTTTCCTAGTGATCCTAATCTTGTGTATTTTGGGGAAAATTCATGACCTAACGAAATTTCTCAATTTTGAGCTATCCCAATGTTGTCAACAAAACTGCTACAGGAGTGCACATTATTACTTTTATGGTCATGTGTGGCGTCAGCACATTATGTTAGACTAATTTCCTAGTGATCGAGAAACTTTTATATTTTGGAAAAAATCCATTTAACTTTTGTATTTTGGGGAAAATCCATAACCGGCAGAATGACTAAATTTCTCAAATTTGAGCTATCTGAATTTATTCAACTAAACTGCCCCAGGAGTGTAAATTATTACTTTTATGGTCATGTGTGGTGTCAGCACATTGGTTTAGACTTATTTCATAGTGATCCAGAAACTTTTATAATTTGAGAAAAATCCATTACCGGCCACCTGGTGAAATTTCTCAATTTTGAGCAATCCCAATTTTGCCCACTTAAATGCCCCAGAAGTGCAAATTATTACTTTTACGGTAATGTCTAGTGTCAGCACATTGTTTTAGACAAATTTCCTAGTGATCCAGAAACTTATATTTTGGGGAAAATCCATGACCGGCTGCCTGACGAAATTTCTAAATTTTGAGCTATCTGAATTTTGTCAACTAAACTGCCCCAGGAGTGTAAATTATTACTTTTATGGTCATGTCTAATGTCAGCACATTGTTTTAGACTATTTTCCTAGTGATCCAGAAACTTTTATTATTTAGGGAAAATTCATAACCGGCCGCCTGACGAAATTTCTAAATTTTGAGATATCCCAATTTTGTCAACTAAAATGCCCCAGAAGTGCAAATTGATACTTTTACGGTCATGTCTAGTGTCAGCACATTGTTTTAGACAAATTTCCTAGTGATCCAGAAACTTATATTGTAATTTCTCCATTTTGAGCAATCCCAATTTTGTCAACTAAACTGCCCCAGGAGTGCAAATTATTACTTTTATGGTGATGTCTAGAGTCAGCACATTAGACTAATGTCCTACTGATCAAAAAACTTTTATATTTTGGGGAAAAACCATTACCGGCCGCCTGACGAAATTTATCAATTTTGAGCTATCCCAATTCTGTCAATGAAACTGCTCCAGGAGTGCAAATTATTACTTTTATGGCCATGTGTGGTGTCAGCACATTGGTTTAGACTTATTTCCTAGTGATCCAGAAACTTTTATAATTTGAGAAAAATCCATTACCGGCCGCCTGATGAAATTTCTCAATTTTGAGCAATCCCGATTTTGCCCACTAAAATGCCTCAGAAGTGCAAATTATTACTTTTACGGTCATGTCTAGTGTCAGCACATTGGTTTAGACTTATTTCCTAGTGATCCAGAAACTTTTATAATTTGAGAAAAATCTATTACCGGCCAACCTGATGAAATTTCTAAATTTTGAGCAATCCCAATTTTGCCCACTTAAATGCCCCAGAAGTGCAAATTATTACTTTTACGGTCATGTTTAGTGTCAGCACATTGTTTTAGACAAATTTCCTAGTGATCCAGAAACTTATATTTTGGGGAAAATCCATGACCGGCCGCACTGACGAAATATCTAAATTTTGAGCTATCCCAATTTTGTCAACTAAAATGCCCCAGAAGTGCAAATTGATACTTTTACGGTCATGTCTAGTGTCAGCACATTGTTTTAGACAAATTTCCTAGTGATCCAGAAACTTATATTGTAATTTCTCCATTTTGAGCAATCCCAATTTTGTCAACTAAACTTCCCCAGGAGTGCAAATTATTACTGTTATGGTCATGTCTAATGTCAGCACATTGTGTTAGACTAATTTCCTAGTGATCCAGAAACTTTTATTATTTGGGGAAAATTCATAACCGGCTGCCTGAAGAAATTTCTCAATTTTGAGCTAACCCAAATTTGTCAACTAAACTGCCCCAGAAGTGCAAATTATTACTTTTACGGTCATGTCTAGTGTCAGCACATTGTTTTAGATAAATTTCCTAGTGATCCAGAAACTTATATTTTGGGAAAAATCCATGACCGGCTGCCTGACGAAATTTCTCAATTTTGAGCTATCCCAATTTTGTCAACTAAACTTCCCCAGGAGTGCAAATTATTACTGTTATGGTCATGTCTAGTGTCAGCACATTGGTTTAGACTTATTTCCTAGTGATCCAGAAACTTTTATAATTTGAGAAAAATCCATTACCGGCCACCTGATGAAATTGCTCAATTTTGAGCAATCCCAATTTTGCCCACTTAAATGCCCCAGAAGTGCAAATTATTACTTTTATGGTCATGTCTAATGTCAGCACATTGTTTTAGACTATTTTCCTAGTGATCCAGAAACTTTTATTATTTGGGGAAAATTCATAACCGGCCGCCTGACGAAATTTCTAAATTTTGAGATATCCCAAATTTGTCAACTAAACTGCCCCAGGAGTGCAAATTATTGCTTTTATGGTGATGTCTAGTGTCAGCACATTAGACTAATTTCCTACTGATCCAAAAACTTTTATATTTTTGGGAAAAACCATGATCGGCCGCCTGACAAAATTTATCAATTTTGAGCTATCCCAATTTTGTCAACAAAACTGCTCCAGGAGTGCAAATTATTACTTTTATGGTCATGTGTGGTGTCAGCACATTGGTTTAGACTTATTTCCTAGTGATCCAGAAACTTTTATAATTTGAGAAAAATCCATTACCAGCTGCCTGATGAAATTTCTCACTTTTGAGCAATCCCAATTTTGCCCACTTAAATGCCCCAGAAGTGCAAATTATTACTTTTATGGTCATGTCTAGTGTCAGCACATTGTTTTAGACAAATTTCCTAGTGATCCAGAAACTTATATTGTAATTTCTCCATTTTGAGCAATCCCAATTTTGTCAACTAAACTGCCCCAGGAGTGCAAATTATTACTGTTGTGGTCATGTCTAATGTCAGCACATTGTGTTAGACTAATTTCCTAGTGATCCAGAAACTTTTATTATTTGGGGAAAATTCATAACCGGCCGCCTGAAGAAATTTCTCAATTTTGAGCTAACCCAAATTTGTCAACTAAACTGCCCCAGGAGTGCAAATTATTACTTTTATGGTGATGTCTAGTGTCAGCACATTAGACTAATGTCCTACTGATAAAAAAACTTTTATATTTTGGGGAAAAACCATGACCGGCCATCTGACAAAATTTATCAATTTTGAGCTATCCCAATTTTGTCAACAAAACTGCTACAGTAGTGCACATTATTACTTTTATGGTCATGTGTGGCGTCAGCACATTATGTTAGACTAATTTCCTAGTGATCTAGAAACTTTTATATTTTGGAAAAAATCCATGACCGGCCGAATGAAGAAATTTATCAATTTTGAGCTATCCCAATTTTGTCAACTAAAATGCCCCAGAAGTGCAAATTATTACTTTTATGGTCATGTGTGGTGTCAGCACATTGGTTTAGACTTATTTCCTAGTGATCCAGAAACTTTTATAATTTGAGAAAAATCGATTACCGGCCACCTGATGAAATTTCTCAATTTTGAGCAATCCCAATTTTGCCCACTTAAATGCCCCAGAAGTGCAAATTATTACTTTTACGGTCATGTCTAGTGTCAGCACATTGTTTTAGACAAATTTCCTAGTGATCCAGAAACTTATATTGTAATTTCTCCATTTTGAGCAATCCCAATTTTGTCAACTAAACTGCCCCAGGAGTGCAAATTATTACTGTTATGGTCATGTCTAATGTCAGCACATTGTGTTAGACTAATTTCCTAGTGATCCAGAAACTTTTATTATTTGGGGAAAATTCATAACCGGCTGCCTGAAGAAATTTCTCAATTTTGAGCTAACCCAAATTTGTCAACTAAACTGCCCCAGAAGTGCAAATTATTACTTTTATGGTCATGTCTAATGTCAGCACATTGTTTTAGACAAATTTCCTAGTGATCCAGAAACTTATATTTTGGGAAAGATCCATGAACGGCTGCCTGACAAAATTTCTCAATTTTGAGCTATCCCAATTTTGTCAACTAAACTGCGCCAGGAGTGTAAATTATTACTTTTATGGTCATGTCTAATGTCAGCACATTGTTTTAGACAAATTTCCTAGTGATCCAGAAACATATATTTTGGGAAAAATCCATGACCGGCCGCCTGACGAAATGTCTCAATATTGAGGTATTTCCATTTTGTCAAGAAAACAGCCCCAAGAGTATAAATTATTACTTTTATGGTTATGGCTAGTGTCAGCACATTATTTTAGACTACTTTCCTAGTGATCCTAATCTTGTGTATTTTGGGGAAAATTCATGACCTAACGAAATTTCTCAATTTTGAGCTATCCCAATGTTGTCAACAAAACTGCTACAGGAGTGCACATTATTACTTTTATGGTCATGTGTGGCGTCAGCACATTATGTTAGACTAATTTCCTAGTGATCGAGAAACTTTTATATTTTGGAAAAAATCCATTTAACTTTTGTATTTTGGGGAAAATCCATAACCGGCAGAATGACTAAATTTCTCAAATTTGAGCTATCTGAATTTATTCAACTAAACTGCCCCAGGAGTGTAAATTATTACTTTTATGGTCATGTCTAATGTCAGCACATTGTTTTAGACTATTTTCCTAGTGATCCAGAAACTTTTATTATTTAGGGAAAATTCATAACCAGCCGCCTGACGAAATTTCTAAATTTTGAGATATCCCAAATTTGTCAACTAAACTGCCCCAGGAGTGCAAATTATTACTTTTATGGTGATGTCTAGAGTCAGCACATTAGACTAATGTCCTACTGATCCAAAAACTTTTATATTTTGGGGAAAAACCATTACCGGCCGCCTGACGAAATTTATCAATTTTTAGCTATCCCAATTCTGTCAATGAAACTGCTCCAGGAGTGCAAATTATTACTTTTATGGCCATGTATGGTGTCAGCACATTGGTTTAGACTTATTTCCTAGTGATCCAGAAACTTTTATAATTTGAGAAAAATCCATTACCGGCCGCCTGATGAAATTTCTCAATTTTGAGCAATCCCGATTTTGCCCACTAAAATGCCTCAGAAGTGCAAATTATTACTTTTACGGTCATGTCTAGTGTCAGCACATTGGTTTAGACTTATTTCCTAGTGATCCAGAAACTTTTATAATTTGAGAAAAATCTATTACCGGCCAACCTGATGAAATTTCTCAATTTTGAGCAATCCCAATTTTGCCCACTTAAATGCCCCAGAAGTGCAAATTATTACTTTTACGGTCATGTTTAGTGTCAGCACATTGTTTTAGACAAATTTCCTAGTGATCCAGAAACTTATATTTTGGGGAAAATCCATGACCGGCCGCACTGACGAAATATCTAAATTTTGAGCTATCCCAATTTTGTCAACTAAAATGCCCCAGTAGTGCAAATTGATACTTTTACGGTCATGTCTAGTGTCAGCACATTGTTTTAGACAAATTTCCTAGTGATCCAGAAACTTATATTGTAATTTCTCCATTTTGAGCAATCCCAATTTTGTCAACTAAAATGCCCCAGGAGTGCAAATTATTACTGTTATGGTCATGTCTAATGTCAGCACATTGTGTTAGACTAATTTCCTAGTGATCCAGAAACTTTTATTATTTGGGGAAAATTCATAACCAGCTGCCTGAAGAAATTTCTCAATTTTGAGCTATCCCAATTTTGTCAACTAAACTGCCCCAGGAGTGTAAATTATTACTTTTACGGTCATGTCATGCACATTGGTTAGACTAATTTCCTAGTGATCCAGAAACTTTTATAATTTGAGAAAAATCCATCCATGATGAAATTTCTCAATTTTGAGCAATCCCAATTTTGTCAACTAAAATGCCCCAGAAGTGCAAATTATTACTTTTATGGTCATGTGTGGTGTCAGCACATTGGTTTAGACTTATTTCCTAGTGATCCAGAAACTTTTATAATTTGAGAAAAATCCATTACCGGCCACCTGATGAAATTGCTCAATTTTGAGCAATCCCAATTTTGCCCACTTAAATGCCCCAGAAGTGCAAATTATTACTTTTATGGTCATGTCTAATGTCAGCACATTGTTTTAGACTATTTTCCTAGTGATCCAGAAACTTTTATTATTTGGGGAAAATTCATAACCGGCCGCCTGACGAAATTTCTAAATTTTGAGATATCCCAAATTTGTCAACTAAACTGCCCCAGGAGTGCAAATTATTGCTTTTATGGTGATGTTTAGTGTCAGCACATTAGACTAATTTCCTACTGATCCAAAAACTTTTATATTTTTGGGAAAAACCATGATCGGCCGCCTGACAAAATTTATCAATTTTGAGCTATCCCAATTTTGTCAACAAAACTGCTCCAGGAGTGCAAATTATTACTTTTATGGTCATGTGTGGTGTCAGCACATTGGTTTAGACTTATTTCCTAGTGATCCAGAAACTTTTATAATTTGAGAAAAATCCATTACCAGCTGCCTTATGAAATTTCTCACTTTTGAGCAATCCCAATTTTGCCCACTTAAATGCCCCAGAAGTGCAAATTATTACTTTTACGGTCATGTCTAGTGTCAGCACATTGTTTTAGACAAATTTCCTAGTGATCTAGAAACTTGTATTTTGGGAAAAATCCACTACCGGCCACCTGATGAAATTTCTCAATTTTTAGCAATCCCAATTTTGCCCACTAAAATGCCTCAGAAGTGCAAATTATTACTTTTACGGTCATGTCTAGTGTCAGCACATTGTTTTAGACAAATTTCCTAGTGATCCAGAAACTTATATTTTGGGAAAAATCCATGACCGGCCGCCTGACGAAATGTCTCAATATTGAGGTATTTCCATTTTGTCAAGAAAACAGCCCCAAGAGTATAAATTATTACTTTTATGGTTATGGCTAGTGTCAGCACATTATTTTAGACTACTTTCCTAGTGATCCTAAACTTGTGTATTTTGGGGAAAATTCATGACCTAACGAAATTTCTCAATTTTGAGCTATCCCAATTTTGTCAACAAAACTGCTACAGGAGTGCACATTATTACTTTTATGGTCATGTGTGGCGTCAGCACATTATGTTAGACTAATTTCCTAGTGATCGAGAAACTTTTATATTTTGGAAAAAATACATGACCGGCCGAATGAAGAAATTTATCAATTTTGAGATATCCCAATTTTGTGAACTAAATTGCCCCAGGAGTGCAAATTATTACTTTTATGGTCATGTCTAGTGTCAGCACATTGTTTTAGACTAATTTCCTAGTGATCCAGAAACTTTTATATTTTGGGAAAAATCCATGACCGGCCGCCTGTTGAAATTTCTCAATTTTCTGCTGTCCCACTTTTGTCAAGAAAACAGCCCCAGGAGTATAAATTATTACTTTTATGGTCATGTGTGGTGTCAGCACATTGTGTTAGACTAATTTCCTAGTGATCCAGAAACATTTATATTTTGGGAAAAATCTATGCCCGGCCGAATGACGAATTTTCTCCATTTTGAGCAATCCCAATTTTGTCAACTAAACTGCCCCAGGAGTGCAAATTATTACTTTTACGGTCATGTCTAGTGTCAGCACATTGTTTTAGACAAATTTCCTAGTGATCCAGAAACTTATATTTTGGGAAAAATCCATGATCGGCTGCCTGACGAAATTTCTCAATTTTGACCTATCCCAATTTTGTCAACTAAAATGCCCCAGGAGTGCAAATTATTACTTTTATGGTCATGTCTAGTGTTAGCACATTGTTTTAGACTAATTTCCTAGTGATCCAGAAACTTTTATTATTTGGGGAAAATTCATGACCGGCCAACAGACGATATTTCTCAATTTTGAGCTATCCCAATTTTGTCAAGAAAACAGCCCCAGGAGTATAAATTATTACTTTTATGGTCATGGCTAGTGTCAGCACATTATTTTAGACTAATTTCCTAGTGATCCTTAACTTTTGTATTTTGGGGAAAATCCATAACCGGCCGAACGACGAAATTTCTCAAATTTGAGCTATCTGAATTTTGTAAACTAAACTGCCCCAGGAGTGTAAATTATTACTTTTATGGTCATGTCTAATGTCAGCACATTGTTTTAGACTATTTTCCTAGTGATCCAGAAACTTTTATTATTTGGGGAAAATTCATAACCGGCCGCCTGACGAAATTTCTAAATTTTGAGATATCCCAAATTTGTCAACTAAACTGCCCCAGGAGTGCAAATTATTGCTTTTATGGTGATGTCTAGTGTCAGCACATTAGACTAATTTCCTACTGATCCAAAAACTTTTATATTTTTGGGAAAAACCATGATCGGCCGCCTGACAAAATTTATCAATTTTGAGCTATCCCAATTTTGTCAACAAAACTGCTCCAGGAGTGCAAATTATTACTTTTATGGTCATGTGTGGTGTCAGCACATTGGTTTAGACTTATTTCCTAGTGATCCAGAAACTTTTATAATTTGAGAAAAATCCATTACCAGCTGCCTTATGAAATTTCTCACTTTTGAGCAATCCCAATTTTGCCCACTTAAATGCCCCAGAAGTGCAAATTATTACTTTTATGGTCATGTCTAGTGTCAGCACATTGTTTTAGACTAATTTCCTAGTGATCCAGAAACTTTTATATTTTGGGAAAAATCCATGACCGGCCGCCTGTTGAAATTTCTCAATTTTCTGCTGTCCCACTTTTGTCAAGAAAACAGCCCCAGGAGTATAAATTATTACTTTTATGGTCATGTGTGGTGTCAGCACATTGTGTTAGACTAATTTCCTACTGATCCAAAAACTTTTATATTTTTGGGAAAAACCATGATCGGCCGCCTGACAAAATTTATCAATTTTGAGCTATCCCAATTTTGTCAACAAAACTGCTCCAGGAGTGCAAATTATTACTTTTATGGTCATGTGTGGTGTCAGCACATTGGTTTAGACTTATTTCCTAGTGATCCAGAAACTTTTATAATTTGAGAAAAATCCATTACCAGCTGCCTGATGAAATTTCTCACTTTTGAGCAATCCCAATTTTGCCCACTTAAATGCCCCAGAAGTGCAAATTATTACTTTTATGGTCATGTCTAGTGTCAGCACATTGTTTTAGACAAATTTCCTAGTGATCCAGAAACTTATATTGTAATTTCTCCATTTTGAGCAATCCCAATTTTGTCAACTAAACTGCCCCAGGAGTGCAAATTATTACTGTTGTGGTCATGTCTAATGTCAGCACATTGTGTTAGACTAATTTCCTAGTGATCCAGAAACTTTTATTATTTGGGGAAAATTCATAACCGGCCGCCTGAAGAAATTTCTCAATTTTGAGCTAACCCAAATTTGTCAACTAAACTGCCCCAGGAGTGCAAATTATTACTTTTATGGTGATGTCTAGTGTCAGCACATTAGACTAATGTCCTACTGATAAAAAAACTTTTATATTTTGGGGAAAAACCATGACCGGCCATCTGACAAAATTTATCAATTTTGAGCTATCCCAATTTTGTCAACAAAACTGCTACAGTAGTGCACATTATTACTTTTATGGTCATGTGTGGCGTCAGCACATTATGTTAGACTAATTTCCTAGTGATCTAGAAACTTTTATATTTTGGAAAAAATCCATGACCGGCCGAATGAAGAAATTTATCAATTTTGAGCTATCCCAATTTTGTCAACTAAAATGCCCCAGAAGTGCAAATTATTACTTTTATGGTCATGTGTGGTGTCAGCACATTGGTTTAGACTTATTTCCTAGTGATCCAGAAACTTTTATAATTTGAGAAAAATCGATTACCGGCCACCTGATGAAATTTCTCAATTTTGAGCAATCCCAATTTTGCCCACTTAAATGCCCCAGAAGTGCAAATTATTACTTTTACGGTCATGTCTAGTGTCAGCACATTGTTTTAGACAAATTTCCTAGTGATCCAGAAACTTATATTGTAATTTCTCCATTTTGAGCAATCCCAATTTTGTCAACTAAACTGCCCCAGGAGTGCAAATTATTACTGTTATGGTCATGTCTAATGTCAGCACATTGTGTTAGACTAATTTCCTAGTGATCCAGAAACTTTTATTATTTGGGGAAAATTCATAACCGGCTGCCTGAAGAAATTTCTCAATTTTGAGCTAACCCAAATTTGTCAACTAAACTGCCCCAGAAGTGCAAATTATTACTTTTACGGTCATGTCTAGTGTCAGCACATTGTTTTAGACAAATTTCCGAGTGATCCAGAAACTTATATTTTGGGAAAGATCCATGACCGGCTGCCTGACAAAATTTCTCAATTTTGAGCTATCCCAATTTTGTCAACTAAACTGCGCCAGGAGTGTAAATTATTACTTTTATGGTCATGTCTAATGTCAGCACATTGTTTTAGACAAATTTCCTAGTGATCCAGAAACATATATTTTGGGAAAAATCCATGACCGGCCGCCTGACGAAATGTCTCAATATTGAGGTATTTCCATTTTGTCAAGAAAACAGCCCCAAGAGTATAAATTATTACTTTTATGGTTATGGCTAGTGTCAGCACATTATTTTAGACTACTTTCCTAGTGATCCTAATCTTGTGTATTTTGGGGAAAATTCATGACCTAACGAAATTTCTCAATTTTGAGCTATCCCAATGTTGTCAACAAAACTGCTACAGGAGTGCACATTATTACTTTTATGGTCATGTGTGGCGTCAGCACATTATGTTAGACTAATTTCCTAGTGATCGAGAAACTTTTATATTTTGGAAAAAATCCATTTAACTTTTGTATTTTGGGGAAAATCCATAACCGGCAGAATGACTAAATTTCTCAAATTTGAGCTATCTGAATTTATTCAACTAAACTGCCCCAGAAGTGTAAATTATTACTTTTATGGTCATGTCTAATGTCAGCACATTGTTTTAGACTATTTTCCTAGTGATCCAGAAACTTTTATTATTTAGGGAAAATTCATAACCAGCCGCCTGACGAAATTTCTAAATTTTGAGATATCCCAAATTTGTCAACTAAACTGCCCCAGGAGTGCAAATTATTACTTTTATGGTGATGTCTAGAGTCAGCACATTAGACTAATGTCCTACTGATCCAAAAACTTTTATATTTTGGGGAAAAACCATTACCGGCCGCCTGACGAAATTTATCAATTTTTAGCTATCCCAATTCTGTCAATGAAACTGCTCCAGGAGTGCAAATTATTACTTTTATGGCCATGTATGGTGTCAGCACATTGGTTTAGACTTATTTCCTAGTGATCCAGAAACTTTTATAATTTGAGAAAAATCCATTACCGGCCGTCTGATGAAATTTCTCAATTTTGAGCAATCCCGATTTTGCCCACTAAAATGCCTCAGAAGTGCAAATTATTACTTTTACGGTCATGTCTAGTGTCAGCACATTGGTTTAGACTTATTTCCTAGTGATCCAGAAACTTTTATAATTTGAGAAAAATCTATTACCGGCCAACCTGATGAAATTTCTCAATTTTGAGCAATCCCAATTTTGCCCACTTAAATGCCCCAGAAGTGCAAATTATTACTTTTACGGTCATGTTTAGTGTCAGCACATTGTTTTAGACAAATTTCCTAGTGATCCAGAAACTTATATTTTGGGGAAAATCCATGACCGGCCGCACTGACGAAATATCTAAATTTTGAGCTATCCCAATTTTGTCAACTAAAATGCCCCAGTAGTGCAAATTGATACTTTTACGGTCATGTCTAGTGTCAGCACATTGTTTTAGACAAATTTCCTAGTGATCCAGAAACTTATATTGTAATTTCTCCATTTTGAGCAATCCCAATTTTGTCAACTAAAATGCCCCAGGAGTGCAAATTATTACTGTTATGGTCATGTCTAATGTCAGCACATTGTGTTAGACTAATTTCCTAGTGATCCAGAAACTTTTATTATTTGGGGAAAATTCATAACCAGCTGCCTGAAGAAATTTCTCAATTTTGAGCTAACCCAAATTTGTCAACTAAACTGCCCCAGAAGTGCAAATTATTACTTTTACGGTCATGTCTAGTGTCAGCACATTGTTTTAGACAAATTTCCTAGTGATCCAGAAACTTATATTTTGGGAAAAATCCATGACCGGCTGCCTGACGAAATTTCTCAATTTTGAGCTATCCCAATTTTGTCAACTAAACTGCCCCAGGAGTGTAAATTATTACTTTTATGGTCATGACTAATGTCAGCACATTGTTTTAGACAAATTTCCTAGTGATCCAGAAACTTATATTGTAATTTCTCCATTTTGAGCAATCCCAATTTTGTCAACTAAACTGCCCCAGGAGTGCAAATTATTACTGTTATGGTCATGTCTAGTGTCAGCACATTGTTTTAGACAAATTTCCTAGTGATCCAGAAACTTATATTTTGGGAAAAATCAATGACCGGCTGCCTGACAAAATTTCTCAATTTTGAGCTATCCCAATTTTGTCAACTAAACTGCCCCAGGAGTGTAAATTATTACTTTTACGGTCATGTCATGCACATTGGTTAGACTAATTTCCTAGTGATCCAGAAACTTTTATAATTTGAGAAAAATCCATCCATGATGAAATTTCTCAATTTTGAGCAATCCCAATTTTGTCAACTAAAATGCCCCAGAAGTGCAAATTATTACTTTTATGGTCATGTGTGGTGTCAGCACATTGGTTTAGACTTATTTCCTAGTGATCCAGAAACTTTTATAATTTGAGAAAAATCCATTACCGGCCACCTGATGAAATTGCTCAATTTTGAGCAATCCCAATTTTGCCCACTTAAATGCCCCAGAAGTGCAAATTATTACTTTTATGGTCATGTCTAATGTCAGCACATTGTTTTAGACTATTTTCCTAGTGATCCAGAAACTTTTATTATTTGGGGAAAATTCATAACCGGCCGCCTGACGAAATTTCTAAATTTTGAGATATCCCAAATTTGTCAACTAAACTGCCCCAGGAGTGCAAATTATTGCTTTTATGGTGATGTTTAGTGTCAGCACATTAGACTAATTTCCTACTGATCCAAAAACTTTTATATTTTTGGGAAAAACCATGATCGGCCGCCTGACAAAATTTATCAATTTTGAGCTATCCCAATTTTGTCAACAAAACTCCTCCAGGAGTGCAAATTATTACTTTTATGGTCATGTGTGGTGTCAGCACATTGGTTTAGACTTATTTCCTAGTGATCCAGAAACTTTTATAATTTGAGAAAAATCCATTACCAGCTGCCTTATGAAATTTCTCACTTTTGAGCAATCCCAATTTTGCCCACTTAAATGCCCCAGAAGTGCAAATTATTACTTTTACGGTCATGTCTAGTGTCAGCACATTGTTTTAGACAAATTTCCTAGTGATCTAGAAACTTGTATTTTGGGAAAAATCCACTACCGGCCACCTGATGAAATTTCTCAATTTTTAGCAATCCCAATTTTGCCCACTAAAATGCCTCAGAAGTGCAAATTATTACTTTTACGGTCATGTCTAGTGTCAGCACATTGTTTTAGACAAATTTCCTAGTGATCCAGAAACTTATATTTTGGGAAAAATCCATGACCGGCCGCCTGACGAAATGTCTCAATATTGAGGTATTTCCATTTTGTCAAGAAAACAGCCCCAAGAGTATAAATTATTACTTTTATGGTTATGGCTAGTGTCAGCACATTATTTTAGACTACTTTCCTAGTGATCCTAAACTTGTGTATTTTGGGGAAAATTCATGACCTAACGAAATTTCTCAATTTTGAGCTATCCCAATTTTGTCAACAAAACTGCTACAGGAGTGCACATTATTACTTTTATGGTCATGTGTGGCGTCAGCACATTATGTTAGACTAATTTCCTAGTGATCGAGAAACTTTTATATTTTGGAAAAAATACATGACCGGCCGAATGAAGAAATTTATCAATTTTGAGATATCCCAATTTTGTGAACTAAATTGCCCCAGGAGTGCAAATTATTACTTTTATGGTCATGTCTAGTGTCAGCACATTGTTTTAGACTAATTTCCTAGTGATCCAGAAACTTTTATATTTTGGGAAAAATCCATGACCGGCCGCCTGTTGAAATTTCTCAATTTTCTGCTGTCCCACTTTTGTCAAGAAAACAGCCCCAGGAGTATAAATTATTACTTTTATGGT
Source organism: Cepaea hortensis (assembly GCA_963921405.1). NCBI lineage: Eukaryota > Metazoa > Mollusca > Gastropoda > Stylommatophora > Helicidae > Cepaea > Cepaea hortensis. Next base: position 60,919,474 of record OY992897.1, on the reverse strand, counting down.
CATGTGTGGTGTCAGCACATTGTGTTAGACTAATTTCCTAGTGATCCAGAAACATTTATATTTTGGGAAAAATCTATGCCCGGCCGAATGACGAATTTTCTCCATTTTGAGCAATCCCAATTTTGTCAACTAAACTGCCCCAGGAGTGCAAATTATTACTTTTACGGTCATGTCTAGTGTCAGCACATTGTTTTAGACAAATTTCCTAGTGATCCAGAAACTTATATTTTGGGAAAAATCCATGACCGGCTGCCTGACGAAATTTCTCAATTTTGAGCTATCCCAATTTTGTCAACTAAAATGCCCCAGGAGTGCAAATTATTACTTTTATGGTCATGTCTAGTGTTAGCACATTGTTTTAGACTAATTTCCTAGTGATCCAGAAACTTTTATTATTTGGGGAAAATTCATGACCGGCCAACAGACGATATTTCTCAATTTTGAGCTATCCCAATTTTGTCAAGAAAACAGCCCCAGGAGTATAAATTATTACTTTTATGGTCATGGCTAGTGTCAGCACATTATTTTAGACTAATTTCCTAGTGATCCTTAACTTTTGTATTTTGGGGAAAATCCATAACCGGCCGAACGACGAAATTTCTCAAATTTGAGCTATCTGAATTTTGTAAACTAAACTGCCCCAGGAGTGTAAATTATTACTTTTATGGTCATGTCTAATGTCAGCACATTGTTTTAGACTATTTTCCTAGTGATCCAGAAACTTTTATTATTTGGGGAAAATTCATAACCGGCCGCCTGACGAAATTTCTAAATTTTGAGATATCCCAAATTTGTCAACTAAACTGCCCCAGGAGTGCAAATTATTGCTTTTATGGTGATGTCTAGTGTCAGCACATTAGACTAATTTCCTACTGATCCAAAAACTTTTATATTTTTGGGAAAAACCATGATCGGCCGCCTGACAAAATTTATCAATTTTGAGCTATCCCAATTTTGTCAACAAAACTCCTCCAGGAGTGCAAATTATTACTTTTATGGTCATGTGTGGTGTCAGCACATTGGTTTAGACTTATTTCCTAGTGATCCAGAAACTTTTATAATTTGAGAAAAATCCATTACCAGCTGCCTTATGAAATTTCTCACTTTTGAGCAATCCCAATTTTGCCCACTTAAATGCCCCAGAAGTGCAAATTATTACTTTTATGGTCATGTCTAGTGTCAGCACATTGTTTTAGACTAATTTCCTAGTGATCCAGAAACTTTTATATTTTGGGAAAAATCCATGACCGGCCGCCTGTTGAAATTTCTCAATTTTCTGCTGTCCCACTTTTGTCAAGAAAACAGCCCCAGGAGTATAAATTATTACTTTTATGGTCATGTGTGGTGTCAGCACATTGTGTTAGACTAATTTCCTAGTGATCCAGAAACATTTATATTTTGGGAAAAATCTATGACCGGCCGAATGACGAATTTTCTCCATTTTGAGCAATCCCAATTTTGTCAACTAAACTGCCCCAGGAGTGCAAATTATTACTTTTACGGTCATGTCTAGTGTCAGCACATTGTTTTAGACAAATTTCCTAGTGATCCAGAAACTTATATTTTGGGAAAAATCCATGACCGGCTGCCTGACGAAATTTCTCAATTTTGAGCTATCCCAATTTTGTCAACTAAAATGCCCCAGGAGTGCAAATTATTACTTTTATGGTCATGTCTAGTGTTAGCACATTGTTTTAGACTAATTTCCTAGTGATCCAGAAACTTTTATTATTTGGGGAAAATTCATGACCGGCCAACAGACGATATTTCTCAATTTTGAGCTATCCCAATTTTGTCAAGAAAACAGCCCCAGGAGTATAAATTATTACTTTTATGGTCATGGCTAGTGTCAGCACATTATTTTAGACTAATTTCCTAGTGATCCTTAACTTTTGTATTTTGGGGAAAATCCATAACCGGCCGAACGACGAAATTTCTCAAATTTGAGCTATCTGAATTTTGTAAACTAAACTGCCCCAGGAGTGTAAATTATTACTTTTATGGTCATGTCTAATGTCAGCACATTGTTTTAGACTATTTTCCTAGTGATCCAGAAACTTTTATTATTTGGGGAAAATTCATAACCGGCCGCCTGACGAAATTTCTAAATTTTGAGATATCCCAAATTTGTCAACTAAACTGCCCCAGGAGTGCAAATTATTGCTTTTATGGTGATGTCTAGTGTCAGCACATTAGACTAATTTCCTACTGATCCAAAAACTTTTATATTTTTGGGAAAAACCATGATCGGCCGCCTGACAAAATTTATCAATTTTGAGCTATCCCAATTTTGTCAACAAAACTCCTCCAGGAGTGCAAATTATTACTTTTATGGTCATGTGTGGTGTCAGCACATTGGTTTAGACTTATTTCCTAGTGATCCAGAAACTTTTATAATTTGAGAAAAATCCATTACCAGCTGCCTTATGAAATTTCTCACTTTTGAGCAATCCCAATTTTGCCCACTTAAATGCCCCAGAAGTGCAAATTATTACTTGTATGGTCATGTCTAGTGTCAGCACATTGTTTTAGACTAATTTCCTAGTGATCCAGAAACTTTTATATTTTGGGAAAAATCCATGACCGGCCGCCTGTTGAAATTTCTCAATTTTCTGCTGTCCCACTTTTGTCAAGAAAACAGCCCCAGGAGTATAAATTATTACTTTTATGGTCATGTGTGGTGTCAGCACATTGTGTTAGACTAATTTCCTAGTGATCCAGAAACATTTATATTTTGGGAAAAATCCATGACCGGCCGAATGACGAATTTTCTCCATTTTGAGCAATCCCAATTTTGTCAACTAAACTGCCCCAGGAGTGCAAATTATTACTTTTACGGTCATGTCTAGTGTCAGCACATTGTTTTAGACAAATTTCCTAGTGATCCAGAAACTTATATTTTGGGAAAAATCCATGACCGGCTGCCTGACGAAATTTCTCAATTTTGAGCTATCCCAATTTTGTCAACTAAAATGCCCCAGGAGTGCAAATTATTACTTTTATGGTCATGTCTAGTGTTAGCACATTGTTTTAGACTAATTTCCTAGTGATCCAGAAACTTTTATTATTTGGGGAAAATTCATGACCGGCCAACAGACGATATTTCTCAATTTTCAGCTATCCCAATTTTGTCAAGAAAACAGCCCCAGGAGTATAAATTATTACTTTTATGGTCATGGCTAGTGTCAGCACATTATTTTAGACTAATTTCCTAGTGATCCTTAACTTTTGTATTTTGGGGAAAATCCATAACCGGCCGAACGACGAAATTTCTCAAATTTGAGCTATCTGAATTTTGTAAACTAAACTGCCCCAGGAGTGTAAATTATTACTTTTATGGTCATGTCTAATGTCAGCACATTGTTTTAGACTATTTTCCTAGTGATCCAGAAACTTTTATTATTTGGGGAAAATTCATAACCGGCCGCCTGACGAAATTTCTAAATTTTGAGATATCCCAAATTTGTCAACTAAACTGCCCCAGGAGTGCAAATTATTGCTTTTATGGTGATGTCTAGTGTCAGCACATTAGACTAATTTCCTACTGATCCAAAAACTTTTATATTTTTGGGAAAAACCATGATCGGCCGCCTGACAAAATTTATCAATTTTGAGCTATCCCAATGTTGTCAACAAAACTCCTCCAGGAGTGCAAATTATTACTTTTATGGTCATGTGTGGTGTCAGCACATTGGTTTAGACTTATTTCCTAGTGATCCAGAAACTTTTATAATTTGAGAAAAATCCATTACCAGCTGCCTTATGAAATTTCTCACTTTTGAGCAATCCCAATTTTGCCCACTTAAATGCCCCAGAAGTGCAAATTATTACTTGTATGGTCATGTCTAGTGTCAGCACATTGTTTTAGACTAATTTCCTAGTGATCCAGAAACTTTTATATTTTGGGAAAAATCCATGACCGGCCGCCTGTTGAAATTTCTCAATTTTCTGCTGTCCCACTTTTGTCAAGAAAACAGCCCCAGGAGTATAAATTATTACTTTTATGGTCATGTGTGGTGTCAGCACATTGTGTTAGACTAATTTCCTAGTGATCCAGAAACATTTATATTTTGGGAAAAATCCATGACCGGCCGAATGACGAATTTTCTCCATTTTGAGCAATCCCAATTTTGTCAACTAAACTGCCCCAGGAGTGCAAATTATTACTTTTACGGTCATGTCTAGTGTCAGCACATTGTTTTAGACAAATTTCCTAGTGATCCAGAAACTTATATTTTGGGAAAAATCCATGACCGGCTGCCTGACGAAATTTCTCAATTTTGAGCTATCCCAATTTTGTCAACTAAAATGCCCCAGGAGTGCAAATTATTACTTTTATGGTCATGTCTAGTGTTAGCACATTGTTTTAGACTAATTTCCTAGTGATCCAGAAACTTTTATTATTTGGGGAAAATTCATGACCGGCCAACAGACGATATTTCTCAATTTTCAGCTATCCCAATTTTGTCAAGAAAACAGCCCCAGGAGTATAAATTATTACTTTTATGGTCATGGCTAGTGTCAGCACATTATTTTAGACTAATTTCCTAGTGATCCTTAACTTTTGTATTTTGGGGAAAATCCATAACCGGCCGAACGACGAAATTTCTCAAATTTGAGCTATCTGAATTTTGTCAACTAAACTGCCCCAGGAGTGTAAATTATTACTTTTATGGTCATGTCTAATGTCAGCACATTGTTTTAGACTATTTTCCTAGTGATCCAGAAACTTTTATTATTTGGGGAAAATTCATAACCGGCCGCCTGACGAAATTTCTAAATTTTGAGATATCCCAAATTTGTCAACTAAACTGCCCCAGGAGTGCAAATTATTGCTTTTATGGTGATGTCTAGTGTCAGCACATTAGACTAATTTCCTACTGATCCAAAAACTTTTATATTTTTGGGAAAAACCATGATCGGCCGCCTGACAAAATTTATCAATTTTGAGCTATCCCAATTTTGTCAACAAAACTCCTCCAGGAGTGCAAATTATTACTTTTATAGTCATGTGTGGTGTCAGCACATTGGTTTAGACTTATTTCCTAGTGATCCAGAAACTTTTATAATTTGAGAAAAATCCATTACCAGCTGCCTTATGAAATTTCTCACTTTTGAGCAATCCCAATTTTGCCCACTTAAATGCCCCAGAAGTGCAAATTATTACTTTTACGGTCATGTCTAGTGTCAGCACATTGTTTTAGACAAAGTTCCTAGTGATCTAGAAACTTATATTTTGGGAAAAATCCATGACCGGCCGCCTGACGAAATGTCTCAATATTGAGGTATTACCATTTTGTCAAGAAAACAGCCCCAAGAGTATAAATTATTACTTTTATGGTTATGGCTAGTGTCCGCACATTATTTTAGACTACTTTCCTAGTGATCCTAAACTTGTGTATTTTGGGGAAAATTCATGACCTAACGAAATTTCTCAATTTTGAGCTATCCCAATTTTGTCAACAAAACTGCTACAGGAGTGCACATTATTACTTTTATGGTCATGTGTGGCGTCAGCACATTATGTTAGACTAATTTCCGAGTGATCGAGAAACTTTTATATTTTGGAAAAAATCCATGACCGGCCGAATGAAGAAATTTATCAATTTTGAGCTATCCCAATTTTGTCAACTAAAATGCCCCAGAAGTGCAAATTATTACTTTTATGGTCATGTGTGGTGTCAGCACATTGGTTTAGACTTATTTCATAGTGATCCAGAAACTTTTATAATTTGAGAAAAATCCATTACCGGCCACCTGATGAAATTTCTCAATTTTGAGCAATCCCAATTTTGCCCACTTAAATGCCCCAGAAGTGCAAATTATTACTTTTACGGTCATGTCTAGTGTCAGCACATTGTTTTAGACAAATTTCCTAGTGATCCAGAAACTTATATTTTGGGAAAAATCCATGACCGCTGCCTGACGAAATTTCTAAATTTTGAGCTATCTGAATTTTGTCAACTAAACTGCCCCAGGAGTGTAAATTATTACTTTTATGGTCATGTCTAATGTCAGCACATTGTTTTATACTATTTTCCTAGTGATCCAGAAACTTTTATTATATGGGAAAGATTCATAACTGGCCGCCTGACGAAATTTCTCAATTTTGAGCTATCCCAAATTTGTCAACTAAACTGCCCCAGGAGTGCAAATTATTACTTTTATGGTCATGTCTAATGTCAGCACATTGTTTTATACTATTTTCCCAGGAGTGTAAATTATTACTTGTATGGTCATGTCTAATGTCAGCACATTGCTTTATACTATTTGTCAACTAAACTGCCCCAGGAGTGCAAATTATTACTTTTATGGTCATGTCTAATGTCAGCACATTGTTTTATACTATTTTCCCAGGAGTGTAAATTATTACTTTTATGGTCATGTCTAATGTCAGCACATTGTTTTATACTATTTTCCTAGTGATCCAGAAACTTTTATTATTTGGGAAAAATTCATAACTGGCCGCCTGACGAAATTTCTCAATTTTGAGCTATCCCAAATTTGTCAACTAAACTGCCCCAGGGGTGCAAATTATTACTTTTATGGTGATGTCTAGTGTCAGCACATTAGACTAATGTCCTACTGATCCAAAAACTTTTATATTTTGGGGAAAAACCATGACTGGCCATCTGACAAAATTTATCAATTTTGAGCTATCCCAATTTTGTCAACAAAACTGCTCCAGGAGTGCAAATTATTACTTTTATGGTCATGTGTGGTGTCAGCACATTGGTTAGACTAATTTCCTAGTGATCCAGAAACTTTTATAATTTGAGAAAAATCCATCCATGATGAAATTTCTCAATTTTGAGCAATCCCAATTTTGTCAACTAAAATGCCCCAGAAGTGCAAATTATTACTTTTACGGTCATGTCTGGTGTCAGCACATTGTTTTAGACAAATTTTCTAGTGATCCAGAAACTTATATTGTAATTTCTCCATTTTGAGCAATCCCAATTTTGTCAACTAAACTGCCCCAGGAGTGCAAATTATTACTTTTACGGTCATGTCTAGTGTCAGCACATTGTTTTAGACAAATTTCCTAGTGATCCAGAAACTTATATTTTGGGAAAAATCCATGACCGGCTGCCTGACGAAATTTCTCAATTTTGAGCTATCCCAATTTTGTCAACTAAAATGCCCCAGGAGTGCAAATTATTACTTTTATGGTCATGTCTAGTGTTAGCACATTGTTTTAGACTAATTTCCTAGTGATCCAGAAACTTTTATTATTTGGGGAAAATTCATGACCGGCCAACAGACGATATTTCTCAATTTTGAGCTATCCCAATTTTGTCAAGAAAACAGCCCCAGGAGTATAAATTATTACTTTTATGGTCATGGCTAGTGTCAGCACATTATTTTAGACTAATTTCCTAGTGATCCTTAACTTTTGTATTTTGGGGAAAATCCATAACCGGCCGAACGACGAAATTTCTCAAATTTGAGCTATCTGAATTTTGTCAACTAAACTGCCCCAGGAGTGTAAATTATTACTTTTATGGTCATGTCTAATGTCAGCACATTGTTTTAGACTATTTTCCTAGTGATCCAGAAACTTTTATTATTTGGGGAAAATTCATAACCGGCCGCCTGACGAAATTTCTAAATTTTGAGATATCCCAAATTTGTCAACTAAACTGCCCCAGGAGTGCAAATTATTGCTTTTATGGTGATGTCTAGTGTCAGCACATTAGACTAATTTCCTACTGATCCAAAAACTTTTATATTTTTGGGAAAAACCATGATCGGCCGCCTGACAAAATTTATCAATTTTGAGCTATCCCAATTTTGTCAACAAAACTCCTCCAGGAGTGCAAATTATTACTTTTATGGTCATGTGTGGTGTCAGCACATTGGTTTAGACTTATTTCCTAGTGATCCAGAAACTTTTATAATTTGAGAAAAATCCATTACCAGCTGCCTTATGAAATTTCTCACTTTTGAGCAATCCCAATTTTGCCCACTTAAATGCCCCAGAAGTGCAAATTATTACTTTTATGGTCATGTCTAGTGTCAGCACATTGTTTTAGACTAATTTCCTAGTGATCCAGAAACTTTTATATTTTGGGAAAAATCCATGACCGGCCGCCTGTTGAAATTTCTCAATTTTCTGCTGTCCCACTTTTGTCAAGAAAACAGCCCCAGGAGTATAAATTATTACTTTTATGGTCATGTGTGGTGTCAGCACATTGTGTTAGACTAATTTCCTAGTGATCCAGAAACATTTATATTTTGGGAAAAATCTATGACCGGCCGAATGACGAATTTTCTCCATTTTGAGCAATCCCAATTTTGTCAACTAAACTGCCCCAGGAGTGCAAATTATTACTTTTACGGTCATGTCTAGTGTCAGCACATTGTTTTAGACAAATTTCCTAGTGATCCAGAAACTTATATTTTGGGAAAAATCCATGACCGGCTGCCTGACGAAATTTCTCAATTTTGAGCTATCCCAATTTTGTCAACTAAAATACCCCAGGAGTGCAAATTATTACTTTTATGGTCATGTCTAGTGTTAGCACATTGTTTTAGACTAATTTCCTAGTGATCCAGAAACTTTTATTATTTGGGGAAAATTCATGACCGGCAGACGATATTTCTCAATTTTGAGCTATCCCAATTTTGTCAAGAAAACAGCCCCAGGAGTATAAATTATTACTTTTATGGTCATGGCTAGTGTCAGCACATTATTTTAGACTAATTTCCTAGTGATCCTTAACTTTTGTATTTTGGGGAAAATCCATAACCGGCCGAATGACGAAATTTCTCAAATTTGAGCTATCTGAATTTTGTCAACTAAACTGCCCCAGAAGTGTAAATTATTACTTTTATGGTCATGTCTAATGTCAGCACATTGTTTTAGACTTTCCTAGTGATCCAGAAACTTTTATTATTTGGGGAAAATTCATAACCGGCCGCCTGACGAAATTTCTAAATTTTGAGATATCCCAAATTTGTCAACTAAACTGCCCCAGGAGTGCAAATTATTGCTTTTATGGTGATGTCTAGTGTCAGCACATTAGACTAATTTCCTACTGATCCAAAAACTTTTATATTTTTGGGAAAAACCATGATCGGCCGCCTGACAAAATTTATCAATTTTGAGCTATCCCAATTTTGTCAACAAAACTCCTCCAGGAGTGCAAATTATTACTTTTATGGTCATGTGTGGTGTCAGCACATTGGTTTAGACTTATTTCCTAGTGATCCAGAAACTTTTATAATTTGAGAAAAATCCATTACCAGCTGCCTTATGAAATTTCTCACTTTTGAGCAATCCCAATTTTGCCCACTTAAATGCCCCAGAAGAGCAAATTATTACTTTTACGGTCATGTCTAGTGTCAGCACATTGTTTTAGACAAAGTTCCTAGTGATCCAGAAACTTATATTTTGGGAAAAATCCATGACCGGCCGCCTGACGAAATGTCTCAATATTGAGGTATTTCCATTTTGTCAAGAAAACAGCCCCAAGAGTATAAATTATTACTTTTATGGTTATGGCTAGTGTCCGCACATTATTTTAGACTACTTTCCTAGTGATCCTAAACTTGTGTATTTTGGGGAAAATTCATGACCTAACGAAATTTCTCAATTTTGAGCTATCCCAATTTTGTCAACAAAACTGCTACAGGAGTGCACATTATTACTTTTATGGTCATGTGTGGCGTCAGCACATTATGTTAGACTAATTTCCTAGTGATCGAGAAACTTTTATATTTTGGAAAAAATCCATGACCGGCCGAATTAAGAAATTTATCAATTTTGAGCTATCCCAATTTTGTCAACTAAAATGCCCCAGAAGTGCAAATTATTACTTTTATGGTCATGTGTGGTGTCAGCACATTGGTTTAGACTTATTTCATAGTGATCCAGAAACTTTTATAATTTGAGAAAAATCCATTACCGGCCACCTGATGAAATTTCTCAATTTTGAGCAATCCCAATTTTGCCCACTTAAATGCCCCAGAAGTGCAAATTATTACTTTTACGGTAATATCTAGTGTCAGCACATTGTTTTAGACAAATTTCCTAGTGATCCAGAAACTTATATTTTGGGAAAAATCCATGACCGGCTGCCTGACGAAATTTCTAAATTTTGAGCTATCTGAATTTTGTCAACTAAACTGCCCCAGGAGTGTAAATTATTACTTTTATGGTCATGTCTAATGTCAGCACATTGTTTTATACTATTTTCCTAGTGATCCAGAAACTTTTATTATTTGGGAAAGATTCATAACTGGCCGCCTGACGAAATTTCTCAATTTTGAGCTATCCCAAATTTGTCAACTAAACTGCCCCAGGAGTGCAAATTATTACTTTTATGGTCATGTCTAATGTCAGCACATTGTTTTATACTATTTTCCCAGGAGTGTAAGATATTACTTTTATGGTCATGTCTAATGTCAGCACATTGCTTTATACTATTTGTCAACTAAACTGCCCCAGGAGTGCAAATTATTACTTTTATGGTCATGTCTAATGTCAGCACATTGTTTTATACTATTTTCCCAGGAGTGTAAATTATTACTTTTATGGTCATGTCTAATGTCAGCACATTGCTTTATACTATTTGTCAACTAAACTGCCCCAGGAGTGCAAATTATTACTTTTATGGTCATGTCTAATGTCAGCACATTGTTTTATACTATTTTCCCAGGAGTGTAAATTATTACTTTTATGGTCATGTCTAATGTCAGCACATTGCTTTATACTATTTGTCAACTAAACTGCCCCAGGAGTGCAAATTATTACTTTTATGGTCATGTCTAATGTCAGCACATTGTTTTATACTATTTTCCCAGGAGTGTAAATTATTACTTTTATGGTCATGTCTAATGTCAGCACATTGTTTTATACTATTTTCCTAGTGATCCAGAAACTTTTATTATTTGGGGAAAATTCATGACCGGCCGCCTGACGATATTTCTCAATTTTGAGCTATCCCAATTTTGTCAAGAAAACAGCCCCAGGAGTATAAATTATTACTTTTATGGTCATGGCTAGTGTCAGCACATTGTTTTAGACTAATTTCCTAGTGATCCAGAAACATTTATATTTTGGGGGAAATCTATGACCGGCCGAATGACGAATTTTCTCCATTTTGAGCTATCCCAATTTTGTCAACTAAACTGCCCCAGGAGTGCAAATTATTACTTTTATGGTCATGTCTAGTGTCAGCACATTATTTTAGACTACTTTCCTAGTGATCCTAAACTTGTGTATTTTGGGGAAAATTCATGACCTAACGAAATTTCTCAATTTTGAGCTATCCCAATTTTGTCAACAAAACTGCTACAGGAGTGCACATTATTACTTTTATGGTCATGTGTCGCGTCAGCACATTATGTTAGACTAATTTCCTAGTTATCGAGAAACTTTTATATTTTGGAAAAAATCCATGACCGGCCGAATGAAGAAATTTATCAATTTTGAGATATCCCAATTTTGTCAACTAAAATGCCCCAGAAGTGCAAATTATTACTTTTATGGTCATGTGTGGTGTCAGCACATTGGTTTAGACTTATTTCCTAGTGATCCAGAAACTTTTATATTTTGAGAAAAATCCATTACCGGCCGCCTGACGAAATTTCTCAATTTTGTCAACTAAACTGCCCCAGGAGTGCAAATTATTACTGTTATGGTCATGTCTAATGTCAGCACATTGTTTTAGACTAATTTCCTAGTGATCCAGAAACTTTTATATTTTGGGAAATATCCATGACCGGCCGCCTGTTGAAATTTCTCAATTTTCAGCTGTCCCAATTTTGTCAAGAAAACAGCCCCAGGAGTATAAATTATTACTTTTATGGTCATGTATGGTGTCAGCACATTGGTTTAGACTAATTTCCTAGTGATCCAGAAACATTCATATTTTGGGACCCGGATTTTTGGGATATATCTATGACCGGCCGCCTGGTGAAATTTCTCAATTTTGAGGTATCTCCATTTTGTAAAGAAAACAGCCCCAGGAGTATAAATTATTACTTTTATGGTCATGGCTAGTGTCAGCACATTATTTTAGACTAATTTCCTGAGTGATCATAAACTTTCGTATTTTGGGGAAAATCCATGATTGGCCGAATGACGAAATTTCTCAAATTTGAGCTATCTGAATTTTGTCAACTAAACTGCCCCAGGAGTGTAAATTATTACTTTTATGGTCATGTCTAATGTCAGCACATTGTTTTATACTATTTTCCTAGTGATCCAGAAACTTTTATTATTTGGGAAAAATTCATAACTGGCCGCCTGACGAAATTTCTCAATTTTGAGCTATCCCAAATTTGTCAACTAAACTGCCCCAGGAGTGCAAATTATTACTTTTATAGTCATGTCTAATGTCAGCACATTGTTTTATACTATTTTCCCAGGAGTGTAAATTATTACTTTTATGGTCATGTCTAATGTCAGCACATTGTTTTATACTATTTGTCAAGTAAACTGCCCCAGGAGTGCAAATTATTACTTTTATGGTCATGTCTAATGTCACATAAAACATTGTTTTATACTATTTTCCCAGGAGTGTAAATTATTACTTTTATGGTCATGTCTAATGTCAGCACATTGTTTTATACTATTTGTCAACTAAACTGCCCCAGGAGTGCAAATTATTACTTTTATGGTCATGTCTAATGTCAGCACATTGTTTTATACTATTTTCCCAGGAGTGTAAATTATTACTTTTATGGTCATGTCTAATGTCAGCACATTGTTTTATACTATTTTCCTAGTGATCCAGAAACTTTTATTATTTGGGAAAAATTCATAACTGGCCGCCTGACGAAATTTCTCAATTTTGAGCTATCCCAAATTTGTCAACTAAACTGCCCCAGGAGTGCAAATTATTACTTTTATGGTGATGTCTAGTGTCAGCACATTAGACTAATTTCCTACTGATCCAAAAACTTTCATATTTTAGGGAAAAACCATGACCGGCCGCCTGACGAAATTTCTCCATTTTGAGCAATCCCAATTTTGTCAACTAAACTGCCCCAGGAGTGCAAATTATTACTTTTATGGTCATGTCTAATGTCAGCACATTGTTTTAGACTATTTTCCTAGTGATCCAGAAACTTTTATTATTTGAGGAAAATTCATAACCAGCCGCCTGACGAAATTTCTCAATTTTGAGCTATCCCAAATTTGTCAACTAAACTGCCCCAGGAGTGCAAATTATTACTTTTATGGTGATGTCTAGTGTCAGCACATTAGACTAATGTCCTACTGATCCAAAAACTTTTATATTTTGGGGAAAAACCATGATCGGCCGCCTGACAAAATTTATCAATTTTGAGCTATCCCAATTTTGTCAACAAAACTGCTCCAGGAGTGCAAATTATTACTTTTATGGTCATGTGTGGTGTCAGCACATTGGTTTAGACTTATTTCCTAGTGATCCAGAAACTTTTATAATTTGAGAGAAATCCATTACCAGCTGCCTGATGAAATTTCTCACTTTTGAGCAATCCCAATTTTGCCCACTTAAATGCCCCAGAAGTGCAAATTATTACTTTTATGGTCATGTCTAGTGTCAGCACATTAGACTAATGTCCTACTGATCCAAAAACTTTTATATTTTGGGGAAAAACCATGACCGGCCATCTGACAAAATTTATCAATTTTGAGCTATCCCAATTTTGTCAACAAAACTGCTACAGTAGTGCACATTATTACTTTTGTGGTCATGTGTGGCGTCAGCACATTATGTTAGACTAATTTCCTAGTGATCTAGAAACTTTTATATTTTGGAAAAAATCCATTTAACTTTTGTATTTTGGGGAAAATCCATAACCGGCAGAATGACTAAATTTCTCAAATTTGAGCTATCTGAATTTATTCAACTAAACTGCCCCAGGAGTGTAAATTATTACTTTTATGGTCATGTCTAATGTCAGCACATTGTTTTAGACTATTTTCCTAGTGATCCAGAAACTTTTCTTATTTAGGGAAAATTCATAACCGGCCGCCTGACGAAATTTCTAAATTTTGAGATATCCCAAATTTGTCAACTAAACTGCCCCAGGAGTGCAAATTATTACTTTTATGGTGATGTCTAGAGTCAGCACATTAGACTAATGTCCTACTGATCCAAAAACTTTTATATTTTGGGGAAAAACCATTACCGGCCGCCTGACAAAATTAATCAATTTTGAGCAATCCCAATTTTGTCAACAAAACTCCTCCAGGAGTGCAAATTATTACTTTTATGGTCATGTGTGGTGTCAGCACATTGGTTTAATTTCCTAGTCATCCAGAAACTTTTATAATTTGAGAAAAATCCATTACCGGCTGCCTGATGAAATTTCTCACTTTTGAGCAATCCCAATTTTGCCCACTTAAATGCCCCAGAAGTGCAAATTATTACTTTTACGGTCATGTCTAGTGTCAGCACATTGTTTTAGACAAATTTCCTAGTGATCCAGAAACTTATATTTTGGGAAAAATCCATAACCGGCCGCCTGACGAAATGTCTCAATATTGAGGTATTTCCATTTTGTCAAGAAAACAGCCCCAAGAGTATAAATTATTACTTTTACGGTCATGGCTAGTGTCAGCACATTATTTTAGACTACTTTCCTAGTGATCCTAAACTCGTGTATTTTGGGGAAAATTCATGACCTAACGAAATTTCTCAATTTTGAGCTATCCCAATTTTGTCAACAAAACTGCTACAGTAGTGCACATTATTACTTTTATGGTCATGTGTGGCGTCAGCACATTATGTTAGACTAATTTCCTAGTGATCGAGAAACTTTTATATTTAGGAAAAAATCCATGACCGGCCGAATGAAGAAATTTATCAATTTTGAGATATCCCAATTTTGTCAACTAAATTGCACCAGGAGTGCAAATTATTACTTTTATGGTCATGTGTGGTGTCAGCACATTGTTTTAGACTAATTTCCTAGTGATCCAGAAACATTTATATTTTGGGGAAAATCTATGACCGGCTGAAAGACGAATTTTCTCCATTTTGAGCAATCCCAATTTTGTCAACTAAACTGCCCCAGGAGTGCAAATTATTACTTTTATGGTCATGTCTAATGTCAGCACATTGGTTTAGACTTATTTCCTAGTGATCCAGAAACTTTTATAATTTGAGAAAAATCCATTACCAGCTGCCTGATGAAATTTCTCCCTTTTGAGCAATCCCAATTTTGCCCACTTAAATGCCCCAGAAGTGCAAATTATTACTTTTATGGTCATGTCTAGTGTCAGCACATTGTTTTAGACAAATTTCCTAGTGATCCAGAAACTCTCATTATTTGGGGAAAATTCATAACCGGCCGCCTGAAGAAATTTCTCAATTTTGAGCTAACCCAAATTTGTCAACTAAACTGCCCCAGGAGTGCAAATTATTACTTTTATGGTGATGTCTAGTGTCAGCACATTAGACTAATGTCCTACTGATCCAAAAACTTTTATATTTTGGGGAAAAACCATGACCGGCCATCTGACAAAATTTATCAATTTTGAGCTATCCCAATTTTGTCAACAAAACTGCTACAGTAGTGCACATTATTACTTTTGTGGTCATGTGTGGCGTCAGCACATTATGTTAGACTAATTTCCTAGTGATCTAGAAACTTTTATATTTTGGAAAAAATCCATGACCGGCCGAATGAAGAAATTTATCAATTTTGAGCTATCCCAATTTTGTCAACTAAAATGCCCCAGAAGTGCAAATTATTACTTTTATGGTCATGTGTGGTGTCAGCACATTGGTTTAGACTTATTTCCTAGTGATCCAGAAACTTTTATTATTTGGGGAAAATTCATAACCGGCTGCCTGAAGAAATTTCTCAATTTTGAGCTAACCCAAATTTGTCAACTAAACTGCCCCAGGAGTGTAAATTATTACTTTTATGGTCATGTCTAATGTCAGCACATTGTTTTAGACAAATTTCCTAGTGATCCAGAAACTTATATTTTGGGAAAAATCCATGACCGGCCGGCCGCCTGACGAAATGTCTCAATATTGAGGTATTTCCATTTTGTCAAGAAAACAGCCCCAAGAGTATAAATTATTACTTTTATGGTTATGGCTAGTGTCAGCACATTATTTTAGACTACTTTCCTAGTGATCCTAATCTTGTGTATTTTGGGGAAAATTCATGACCTAACGAAATTTCTCAATTTTGAGCTATCCCAATGTTGTCAACAAAACTGCTACAGGAGTGCACATTATTACTTTTATGGTCATGTGTGGCGTCAGCACATTATGTTAGATTAATTTCCTAGTGATCGAGAAACTTTTATATTTTGGAAAAAATCCATTTAACTTTTGTATTTTGGGGAAAATCCATAACCGGCAGAATGACTAAATTTCTCAAATTTGAGCTATCTGAATTTATTCAACTAAACTGCCCCAGGAGTGTAAATTATTACTTTTATGGTCATGTCTAATGTCAGCACATTGTTTTAGACTATTTTCCTAGTGATCCAGAAACTTTTATTATTTAGGGAAAATTCATAACCGGCCGCCTGACGAAATTTCTAAATTTTGAGATATCCCAAATTTGTCAACTAAACTGCCCCAGGAGTGCAAATTATTACTTTTATGGTGATGTCTAGAGTCAGCACATTAGACTAATGTCCTACTGATCCAAAAACTTTTATATTTTGGGGAAAAACCATTACCGGCCGCCTGACAAAATTAATCAATTTTGAGCAATCCCAATTTTGTCAAAAAAAACTCCTCCAGGAGTGCAAATTATTACTTTTATGGTCATGTGTGGTGTCAGCACATTGGTTTAATTTCCTAGTCATCCAGAAACTTTTATAATTTGAGAAAAATCCATTACCGGCTGCCTGATGAAATTTCTCACTTTTGAGCAATCCCAATTTTGCCCACTTAAATGCCCCAGAAGTGCAAATTATTACTTTTACGGTCATGTCTAGTGTCAGCACATTGTTTTAGACAAATTTCCTAGTGATCCAGAAACTTATATTTTGGGAAAAATCCATGACCGGCCGCCTGACGAAATGTCTCAATATTGAGGTATTTCCATTTTGTCAAGAAAACAGCCCCAAGAGTATAAATTATTACTTTTATGGTCATGGCTAGTGTCAGCACATTATTTTAGACTACTTTCCTAGTGATTCTAAACTTGTGTATTTTGGGGAAAATTCATGACCTAACGAAATTTCTCAATTTTGAGCTATCCCAATTTTGTCAACAAAACTGCTACAGTAGTGCACATTATTACTTTTATGGTCATGTGTGGCGTCAGCACATTATGTTAGACTAATTTCCTAGTGATCCAGAAACATTCATATTTTGGGACCCGGATTTTTGGGATATATCTATGACCGGCCGCCTGGTGAAATTTCTCAATTTTGAGGTATCTCCAGTTTGTAAAGAAAACAGCCCCAGGAGTATAAATTATTACTTTTATGGTCATGGCTAGTGTCAGCACATTATTTTAGACTAATTTCCTGAGTGATCATAAACTTTCGTATTTTGGGGAAAATCCATGATTGGCCGAATGACGAAATTTCTCAAATTTGAGCTATCTGAATTTTGTCAACTAAACTGCCCCAGGAGTGTAAATTATTACTTTTATGGTCATGTCTAATGTCAGCACATTGTTTTATACTATTTTCCTAGTGATCCAGAAACTTTTATTATTTGGGAAAAATTCATAACTGGCCGCCTGACGAAATTTCTCAATTTTGAGCTATCCCAAATTTGTCAACTAAACTGCCCCAGGAGTGCAAATTATTACTTTTATGGTCATGTCTAATGTCAGCACATTGTTTTATACTATTTTCCCAGGAGTGTAAATTATTACTTTTATGGTCATGTCTAATGTCAGCACATTGTTTTATACTATTTGTCAAGTAAACTGCCCCAGGAGTGCAAATTATTACTTTTATGGTCATGTCTAATGTCACATAAAACATTGTTTTATACTATTTTCCCAGGAGTGTAAATTATTACTTTTATGGTCATGTCTAATGTCAGCACATTATTTTATACTATTTGTCAACTAAACTGCCCCAGGAGTGCAAATTATTACTTTTATGGTCATGTCTAATGTCAGCACATTGTTTTATACTATTTTCCCAGGAGTGTAAATTATTACTTTTATGGTCATGTCTAATGTCAGCACATTGTTTTATACTATTTTCCTAGTGATCCAGAAACTTTTATTATTTGGGAAAAATTCATAACTGGCCGCCTGACGAAATTTCTCAATTTTGAGCTATCCCAAATTTGTCAACTAAACTGCCCCAGGAGTGCAAATTATTACTTTTATGGTGATGTCTAGTGTCAGCACATTAGACTAATTTCCTACTGATCCAAAAACTTTCATATTTTGGGGAAAAACCATGACCGGCTGGCTGCCTGACGAAATTTCTCCATTTTGAGCAATCCCAATTTTGTCAACTAAACTGCCCCAAAGAGTGCAAATTATTACTTTTATGGTCATGTCTAATGTCAGCACATTGTTTTAGACTAATTTCCTAGTTATCCAGAAACTTTTATTATTTGGGGGAAATTCATAACCAGCCGCCTGACGAAATTTCTCAATTTTGAGCTATCCCAAATTTGTCAACTAAACTGCCCCAGGAGTGCAAATTATTACTTTTATGGTGATGTCTAGTGTCAGCACATTAGACTAAATGTCCTACTGATCCAAAAACTTTTATATTTTGGGGAAAAACCATGATCGGCCGCCTGACAAAATTTATCAATTTTGAGCAATCCCAATTTTGTCAACAAAACTCCTCCAGGAGTGCAAATTATTACTTTTATGGTCATGTGTGGTGTCAGCACATTGGTTTAATTTCCTAGTGATCCAGAAACTTTTATAATTTGAGAAAAATCCATTACCGGCTGCCTGATGAAATTTCTCACTTTTGAGCAATCCCAATTTTGCCCACTTAAATGCCCCAGGGGTGCAAATTATTACTTTTACGGTCATGTCTAGTGTCAGCACATTGTTTTAGACAAATTTCCTAGTGATCCAGAAACTTATATTTTGGGAAAAATCCATGACCGGCCGCCTGACGAAATGTCTCAATATTGAGGTATTTCCATTTTGTCAAGAAAACAGCCCCAAGAGTATAAATTATTACGTTTATGGTCATGGCTAGTGTCAGCACATTATTTTAGACTACTTTCCTAGTGATCCTAAACTTGTGTATTTTGGGGAAAATTCATGACCTAACGAAATTTCTCAATTTTGAGCTATCCCAATTTTGTCAACAAAACTGCTACAGTAGTGCACATTATTACTTTTATGGTCATGTGTGGCGTCAGCACATTATGTTAGACTAATTTCCTAGTGATCGAGAAACTTTTATATTTAGGAAAAAGTCCATGACCGGCCGAATGAAGAAATTTATCAATTTTGAGATATCCCAATTTTGTCAACTAAATTGCCCCAGGAGTGCAAATTATTACTTTTATGGTCATGTGTGGTGTCAGCACATTGTTTTAGACTAATTTCCTAGTGATCCAGAAACATTTATATTTTGGGGAAAATCTATGACCGGCTGAATGACGAATTTTCTCCATTTTGAGCAATCCCAATTTTGTCAACTAAACTGCCCCAGGAGTGCAAATTATTACTTTTATGGTCATGTCTAGTGTCAGCACATTGTTTTAGACTAATTTCCTAGTGATCCAGAAACATTTATATTTTGGGAAATATCCATGACCGGCCGCCTGTTGAAATGTCTCAAATTTCAGCTGTCCCAATTTTGTCAAGAAAACAGCCCCAGGAGTATAAATTATTACTTTTATGGTCATGTGTGGTGTCAGCACATTGTTTTAGACAAATTTCCTAGTGATCCAGAAACTTATATTTTGGGAAAAATCCATGACCAGCTGCCTGACGAAATTTCTCAATTATGAGCTATCCCAATTTTTTTCAACTAAAATGCCCCAGGAGTGCAAATTATTACTTTTATGGTCATGGCTAGTGTTAGCACATTGATTTAGACTATTTTCCTAGTGATCCAGAAACTTATATTGTGGGAAAAATCCATGACCGGCCGCCTGACGAAAATTCTCCATTTTGAGCAATCCCAATTTTGTCAACTAAACTGCCCCAGGAGTGCAAATTATTACTTTTATGGTCATGTCTAATGTCAGCACATTGTGTTAGACTAATTTCCTAGTGATCCAGAAACTTTTATTATTTGGGGAAAATTCATAACCGGCCGCCTGACGAAATTTCTCAATTTTGAGCTATCCCAAATTTGTCAACTAAACTGCCCCAGGAGTGCAAATTATTACTTTTATGGTGATGTCTAGTATCAGCACATTGTTTTAGACAAATTTCCTAGTGATCCAGAAACTTATATTTTGGGAAAAATCCATGACCAGCTGCCTGACGAAATTTCTAAATTTTGAGCTATCCCAATTTTGTCAAGAAAACAGCCCCAGGAGTATAAATTATTACTTTTATGGTCATGGCTAGTGTCAGCACATTATTTTAGACTACTTTCCTAGTGATCCTAAACTTGTGTATTTTGGGGAAAATTCATGACCTAACGAAATTTCTCAATTTTGAGCTATCCCAATTTTGTCAACAAAACTGCTACAGTAGTGCACATTATTACTTTTATGGTCATGTGTGGCGTCAGCACATTATGTTAGACTAATTTCCTAGTGATCGAGAAACTTTTATATTTAGGAAAAAGTCCATGACCGGCCGAATGAAGAAATTTATCAATTTTGAGATATCCCAATTTTGTCAACTAAATTGCCCCAGGAGTGCAAATTATTACTTTTATGGTCATGTGTGGTGTCAGCACATTGTTTTAGACTAATTTCCTAGTGATCCAGAAACATTTATATTTTGGGGAAAATCTATGACCGGCTGAATGACGAATTTTCTCCATTTTGAGCAATCCCAATTTTGTCAACTAAACTGCCCCAGGAGTGCAAATTATTACTTTTATGGTCATGTCTAGTGTCAGCACATTGTTTTAGACTAATTTCCTAGTGATCCAGAAACATTTATATTTTGGGAAATATCCATGACCGGCCGCCTGTTGAAATGTCTCAAATTTCAGCTGTCCCAATTTTGTCAAGAAAACAGCCCCAGGAGTATAAATTATTACTTTTATGGTCATGTGTGGTGTCAGCACATTGTTTTAGACAAATTTCCTAGTGATCCAGAAACTTATATTTTGGGAAAAATCCATGACCTGCTGCCTGACGAAATTTCTCAATTATGAGCTATCCCAATTTTTTTCAACTAAAATGCCCCAGGAGTGCAAATTATTACTTTTATGGTCATGGCTAGTGTTAGCACATTGATTTAGACTATTTTCCTAGTGATCCAGAAACTTATATTGTGGGAAAAATCCATGACCGGCCGCCTGACGAAAATTCTCCATTTTGAGCAATCCCAATTTTGTCAACTAAACTGCCCCAGGAGTGCAAATTATTACTTTTATGGTCATGTCTAATGTCAGCACATTGTGTTAGACTAATTTCCTAGTGATCCAGAAACTTTTATTATTTGGGGAAAATTCATAACCGGCCGCCTGACGAAATTTCTCAATTTTGAGCTATCCCAAATTTGTCAACTAAACTGCCCCAGGAGTGCAAATTATTACTTTTATGGTGATGTCTAGTATCAGCACATTGTTTTAGACAAATTTCCTAGTGATCCAGAAACTTATATTTTGGGAAAAATCCATGACCAGCTGCCTGACGAAATTTCTAAATTTTGAGCTATCCCAATTTTGTCAAGAAAACAGCCCCAGGAGTATAAATTATTACTTTTATGGTCATGGCTAGTGTCAGCACATTATTTTAGACTAATTTCCTAGTGATCCTTAACTTTGTATTTTGGGGGAAATCCATAACCGGCCGAATGACGAAATTTCTCAAATGTGAGCTATCTGAATTTTGTCAACTAAACTGCCCCAGGAGTGTAAATTATTACTGTTATGGTCATGTCTAATGTCAGCACATTGTTTTATCCTAGTGATCCAGAAACTTTTATTATTTGGGGAAAATTCATAACCGGCCGCCTGATGAAATTTCTCAATTTTGAGCAATCCCAATTTTGCCCACTTAAATGCCCCAGAAGTTCAAATTATTACTTTTACGGTCATGTCTAGTGTCAGCACATTGTTTTAGACAAATTTCCTAGTGATCCAGAAACTTATATTTTGGGAAAAATCCATGACCAGCTGCCTGACGAAATTTCTAAATTTTGAGCTATCCCAATTTTGTCAAGAAAACAGCCCCAGGAGTATAAATTATTACTTTTATGGTCATGGCTAGTGTCAGCACATTATTTTAGACTAATTTCCTAGTGATCCTTAACTTTGTATTTTGGGGGAAATCCATAACCGGCCGAATGACGAAATTTCTCAAAGAGCTATCTGAATTTTGTCAACTAAACTGCCCCAGGAGTGTAAATTATTACTGTTATGGTCATGTCTAATGTCAGCACATTGTTTTAGACTATTTTCCTAGTGATCCAGAAACTTTTATTATTTGGGCAAAATTCATAACCGGCCGCCTGACGAAATTTCTCAATTTTGAGCTATCCCATTTTTGTCAACTAAACTGCCCCAGGAGTGCAAATTATTACTTTTATGGTGATGTCTAGTGTCAGCACATTAGACTAATTTCCTACTGATCCAAAACCTTTTATATTTTGGGGAAAAACCATGACCGGTCGCCTGACGAAATTTCTTAATTTTAAGCTATCCCAATTTTGACAACAAAACTGCTCCAGGAGTGTAAATTATTACTGTTATGGTCATGTCTAATGTCAGCACATTGTTTTAGACTAATTTCCTAGTGATCCAGAAACTTTTTTTATTTTGGGGAAAATTCATGACCGGCCGCCTGACGAAATTTCTAAATTTTGAGCTATTACAATTTTGTCAACTAAAATGCCCCAGAAGTGCAAATTGATACTTTTACGGTCATGTCTAGTGTCAGCACATTGTTTTAGAAAAATTTTCTAGTGATCCAGAAACTTATATTGTGGGAAAATCCATGAACGGCCGCCTGACGAAAATTCTCCATTTTGAGCAATCCCAATTATGTCAACTAAACTGCCCCAGGAGTGCAAATTATTACTTTTATGGTGATGTCTAGTGTCAGCACATTAGACTAATGTCCTACTGATCCAAAACCTTCTATATTTGGGGAAAAACCATGACCGGCCGCCTGACAAAATTTATCAATTTTGAGCTATCCCAATTTTGTCAACAAAACTGCTCCAGGAGTGCAAATTATTACTTTTATGGTCATGTGTGGTGTCAGCACATTGGTTTAGACTTATTTCCTAGTGATCCAGAAACTTTTATAATTTGAGAAAAATCCATTACCGGCTGCCTGATGAAATTTCTCAATTTTGAGCAATCCCAATTTTGTCAACTAAACTGCCCCAGGAGTGCAAATTATTACTTTTATGGTCATGTCTAATGTCAGCACATTGTGTTAGACTAATTTCCTAGTGATCCAGAAACTTTTATTATTTGGGGAAAATTCATAACCGGCCGCCTGACGAAATTTCTCAATTTTGAGCTATCCCAAATTTGTCAACTAAACTGCCCCAGGAGTGCAAATTATTACTTTTATGGTGATGTCTAGTATCAGCACATTGTTTTAGACAAATTTCCTAGTGATCCAGAAACTTATATTTTGGGAAAAATCCATGACCAGCTGCCTGACGAAATTTCTAAATTTTGAGCTATCCCAATTTTGTCAAGAAAACAGCCCCAGGAGTATAAATTATTACTTTTATGGTCATGGCTAGTGTCAGCACATTATTTTAGACTAATTTCCTAGTGATCCTTAACTTTGTATTTTGGGGGAAATCCATAACCGGCCGAATGACGAAATTTCTCAAATGTGAGCTATCTGAATTTTGTCAACTAAACTGCCCCAGGAGTGTAAATTATTACTGTTATGGTCATGTCTAATGTCAGCACATTGTTTTATCCTAGTGATCCAGAAACTTTTATTATTTGGGGAAAATTCATAACCGGCCGCCTGATGAAATTTCTCAATTTTGAGCAATCCCAATTTTGCCCACTTAAATGCCCCAGAAGTTCAAATTATTACTTTTACGGTCATGTCTAGTGTCAGCACATTGTTTTAGACAAATTTCCTAGTGATCCAGAAACTTATATTTTGGGAAAAATCCATGACCAGCTGCCTGACGAAATTTCTAAATTTTGAGCTATCCCAATGTTGTCAAGAAAACAGCCCCTGGAGTATAAATTATTACTTTTATGGTCATGGCTAGTGTCAGCACATTATTTTAGACTAATTTCCTAGTGATCCTTAACTTTGTATTTTGGGGGAAATCCATAACCGGCCGAATGACGAAATTTCTCAAAGAGCTATCTGAATTTTGTCAACTAAACTGCCCCAGGAGTGTAAATTATTACTGTTATGGTCATATATAATGTCAGCACATTGTTTTAGACTATTTTCCTAGTGATCCAGAAACTTTTATTATTTGGGCAAAATTCATAACCGGCCGCCTGACGAAATTTCTCAATTTTGAGCTATCCCATTTTTGTCAACTAAACTGCCCCAGGAGTGCAAATTATTACTTTTATGGTGATGTCTAGTGTCAGCACATTAGACTAATTTCCTACTGATCCAAAACCTTTTATATTTTGGGGAAAAACCATGACCGGTCGCCTGACGAAATTTCTCAATTTTAAGCTATCCCAATTTTGACAACAAAACTGCTCCAGGAGTGTAAATTATTACTGTTATGGTCATGTCTAATGTCAGCACATTGTTTTAGACTAATTTCCTAGTGATCCAGAAACTTTTTTTATTTTGGGGAAAATTCATGACCGGCCGCCTGACGAAATTTCTAAATTTTGAGCTATTACAATTTTGTCAACTAAAATGCCCCAGAAGTGCAAATTGATACTTTTACGGTCATGTCTAGTGTCAGCACATTGTTTTAGAAAAATTTTCTAGTGATCCAGAAACTTATATTGTGGGAAAAATCCATGAACGGCCGCCTGACGAAAATTCTCCATTTTGAGCAATCCCAATTATGTCAACTAAACTGCCCCAGGAGTGCAAATTATTACTTTTATGGTGATGTCTAGTGTCAGCACATTAGACTAATGTCCTACTGATCCAAAACCTTCTATATTTGGGGAAAAACCATGACCGGCCGCCTGACAAAATTTATCAATTTTGAGCTATCCCAATTTTGTCAACAAAACTGCTCCAGGAGTGCAAATTATTACTTTTATGGTCATGTGTGGTGTCAGCACATTGGTTTAGACTTATTTCCTAGTGATCCAGAAACTTTTATAATTTGAGAAAAATCCATTACCGGCTGCCTGATGAAATTTCTCAATTTTGAGCAATCCCAATTTTGTCAACTAAACTGCCCCAGGAGTGCAAATTATTACTTTTATGGTCATGTCTAATGTCAGCACATTGTGTTAGACTAATTTCCTAGTGATCCAGAAACTTTTATTATTTGGGGAAAATTCATAACCGGCCGCCTGACGAAATTTCTCAATTTTGAGCTATCCCAAATTTGTCAACTAAACTGCCCCAGGAGTGCAAATTATTACTTTTATGGTGATGTCTAGTATCAGCACATTGTTTTAGACAAATTTCCTAGTGATCCAGAAACTTATATTTTGGGAAAAATCCATGACCAGCTGCCTGACGAAATTTCTAAATTTTGAGCTATCCCAATTTTGTCAAGAAAACAGCCCCAGGAGTATAAATTATTACTTTTATGGTCATGGCTAGTGTCAGCACATTATTTTAGACTAATTTCCTAGTGATCCTTAACTTTGTATTTTGGGGGAAATCCATAACCGGCCGAATGACGAAATTTCTCAAATGTGAGCTATCTGAATTTTGTCAACTAAACTGCCCCAGGAGTGTAAATTATTACTGTTATGGTCATGTCTAATGTCAGCACATTGTTTTATCCTAGTGATCCAGAAACTTTTATTATTTGGGGAAAATTCATAACCGGCCGCCTGATGAAATTTCTCAATTTTGAGCAATCCCAATTTTGCCCACTTAAATGCCCCAGAAGTTCAAATTATTACTTTTACGGTCATGTCTAGTGTCAGCACATTGTTTTAGACAAATTTCCTAGTGATCCAGAAACTTATATTTTGGGAAAAATCCATGACCAGCTGCCTGACGAAATTTCTAAATTTTGAGCTATCCCAATTTTGTCAAGAAAACAGCCCCAGGAGTATAAATTATTACTTTTATGGTCATGGCTAGTGTCAGCACATTATTTTAGACTAATTTCCTAGTGATCCTTAACTTTGTATTTTGGGGGAAATCCATAACCGGCCGAATGACGAAATTTCTCAAAGAGCTATCTGAATTTTGTCAACTAAACTGCCCCAGGAGTGTAAATTATTACTGTTATGGTCATGTCTAATGTCAGCACATTGTTTTAGACTATTTTCCTAGTGATCCAGAAACTTTTATTATTTGGGCAAAATTCATAACCGGCCGCCTGACGAAATTTCTCAATTTTGAGCTATCCCATTTTTGTCAACTAAACTGCCCCAGGAGTGCAAATTATTACTTTTATGGTGATGTCTAGTGTCAGCACATTAGACTAATTTCCTACTGATCCAAAACCTTTTATATTTTGGGGAAAAACCATGACCGGTCGCCTGACGAAATTTCTCAATTTTAAGCTATCCCAATTTTGACAACAAAACTGCTCCAGGAGTGTAAATTATTACTGTTATGGTCATGTCTAATGTCAGCACATTGTTTTAGACTAATTTCCTAGTGATCCAGAAACTTTTTTTATTTTGGGGAAAATTCATGACCGGCCGCCTGACGAAATTTCTAAATTTTGAGCTATTACAATTTTGTCAACTAAAATGCCCCAGAAGTGCAAATTGATACTTTTACGGTCATGTCTAGTGTCAGCACATTGTTTTAGAAAAATTTTCTAGTGATCCAGAAACTTATATTGTGGGAAAAATCCATGAACGGCCGCCTGACGAAAATTCTCCATTTTGAGCAATCCCAATTATGTCAACTAAACTGCCCCAGGAGTGCAAATTATTACTTTTATGGTGATGTCTAGTGTCAGCACATTAGACTAATGTCCTACTGATCCAAAACCTTCTATATTTGGGGAAAAACCATGACCGGCCGCCTGACAAAATTTATCAATTTTGAGCTATCCCAATTTTGTCAACAAAACTGCTCCAGGAGTGCAAATTATTACTGTTATGGTCATGTGTGGTGTCAGCACATTGGTTTAGACTTATTTCCTAGTGATCCAGAAACTTTTATAATTTGAGAAAAATCCATTACCGGCTGCCTGATGAAATTTCTCAATTTTGAGCAATCCCAATTTTGCCCACTTAGATGCCTCAGAAGTGCAAATTATTACTTTTATGGTCATGTCTAGTGTCAGCACATTGTTTTAGACAAATTTCCTAGTGATCCAGAAACTTATATTTTGGGGGAAATCCATGACCGGCTGCCTGACGAAATTTCTCAATTTTGAGCTATCCCAATTTTGTCAACTAAAATGCCCCAGGAGTGCAAATTATTACTTTTATGGTTATGGCTAGTGTCAGCACATTATTTTAGACTACTTTCCTAGTGTTCCTAAACTTGTGTATTTTGGGGAAAATCCATGACCTGACGAAATTTCTCAATTTTGAGCTATCCCAATTTTGTCAACAAAACTGCTCCAGGAGTGTAATTTATTACTGTTATGGTCATGTCTAATGACAGCACATTGTTTTAGACTAATTTCCTAGTGATCCAGAAACTTTTATTATTTGGGGGAAATTCATGACCGGCCGCCTGACAAAATTTATCAATTTTGAGCTATCCCAATTTTGTCAACAAAACTGCTCCAGGAGTGCAAATTATTACTTTTATGGTCATGTGTGGTGTCAGCACATTGGTTTAGACTTATTTCCTAGTGATCCAGAAACTTTTATAATTTGAGAAAAATCCATTACCGGCTGCCTGATGAAATTTCTCACTTTTGAGCAATCCCAATTTTGCCCAATTAAATGCCCCAGAAGTGCAAATTATTACTTTTACGGTCATGTCTAGTGTCAGCACATTGTTTTAGACAAATTTCCTAGTGATCCAGAAACTTATATTTTGGGAAAAATCCATGACCGGCCGCCTGACGAAATGTCTCAATATTGAGGTATTTCCATTTTGTCAAGAGAACAGCCCCAATGGTTATGGCTAGTGTCAGCACATTATTTTAGACTACTTTCCTAGTGATCCTAAACTTGTGTATTTTGGGGAAAATTCATGACCTAACGAAATTTCTCAATTTTGAGCTATCCCAATTTTGTCAACAAAACTGCTACAGGAGTGCACATTATTACTTTTATGGTCATGTGTGGCGTCAGCACATTATGTTAGACTAATTTCCTAGTGATCGAGAAACTTTTATATTTTGGAAAAAATCCATGACCGGCCGAATGAAGAAATTTATCAATTTTGAGCAATCCCAATTTTGCCAACTTAAATGCCCCAGAAGTGCAAATTATTACTTTTACGGTCATGTCTAGTGTCAGCACATTGTTTTAGACAAATTTCCTAGTGATCCAGAAACCTATATTTTGGGAAAAATCCATGACCAGCTGCCAGACGAAATTTCTCAATTTTGAGCTATCCCAATTTTGTCAACTAAAATGCCTCAGGAGTGCAAATTATTACTTTTATGGTCATGGCTAGTGTTAGCACATTGTTTTAGACTATTTTCCTAGTGATCCAGAAACTTTTATTATTTGGGGAAAATTCATAACCGCCCGCCTGACGAAATTTCTAAATTTTGAGATATCCCAAATTTGTCAACTAAACTGCCCCAGGAGTGCAAATTATTACTTTTATGGTGATGTCTAGTGTCAGCACATTAGACTAATTTCCTACTGATTCAAAAACTTTTATATTTTTAAGAAAAACCATGACTGGTCGCCTGACGAAATTTCTCAAATTTGAGCTATCCCAATTTTGTCAAGAAAAAAGCCCCAGGAGTATAAATTATAACTTTTATGGTAATGTGTGGTGTCAGCACATTGTTTTAGACTAATTTCCTAGTGATCCAGAAACATTTATATTTTGGGGGAAATCTATGACCGGCCGAATGACGAATTTTCTCCATTTTGAGCAATCCCAATTTTGTCAACTAAACTGCCCCAGGAGTGCAAATTATTACTTTTATGGTCATGTCTAGTGTCAGCACATTGTTTTAGACTAATTTCCTAGTGATCCAGAAACATTCATATTTTGGGACCCGGTCTTTGGGATATATCTATGACTGGCCGCCTGTTGAAATTTCTCAATTTTGAGGTATCTCCATTTTGTCAAGAAAACAGCCCCAGGAGTATAAATTATTACTTTTATGGTCATGGCTAGTGTCAGCACATTATTTTAGACTAATTTCCTAGTGATCATAAACTTTTGTATTTTGGGGAAAATCCATGACTGGCCGAATGTAGAAATTTCTCAAATTTTAGCTATCTGAATTTTGTCAACTAAACTGCCCCAGGAGTGGAAATTATTACTTTTATGGTCATGTCTAATGTCAGCACATTGTTTTAGAATAATTTCCTAGTGATCCAAAAACTTTTATTATTTGGGGAAAATTCATGACCGGCCGCTTGACGAAATTTCTAAATTTTGAGCTATTACAATTTTGTCAACAAAACTGCTCCAGGAGTGCAAATTATTACTTTTATGGTCATGTGTGGCATAAGCACATTGTTTTAGACTAATTTCCTAGTGATCTAGAAACTTTTATATTTTGGGGAAAATGCATGACCGGCCGAATGACGAAATTTCTCAATTTTGAGCTATCCCAATTTTGTCAACTAAACCACCCCCAGGAGTGCAAATTATTACTTTTATGGTCATGGCTAGTGTCAGCACATTGTTTTAGACAAATTTCCTAGTGATCCAGAAACTTTTATATTTTGGGAAAAATCCATGACCGGCCGCCTGTTGAAATTTCTCAATTTTCAGCTGTCCCAATTTTGTCAGGAAAACAGCCCCAGGAGTATAAATTATTACTTTTATGGTCATGTGTGGTGTCAGCACATTATGTTAGACTAATTTCCTAGTGATCTAGAAACATTTATATTTTGGGAAAAATCTATCACCGGCCGAATGACGAAATTTCTCCATTTTGAGCAATCCCAATTTTGTCAAGTAAACTGCCCCAGGAGTGCAAATTATCAATTTTATGGTCATGGCTAGTGTCAGCACATTGTTTTAGACTAATTTCCTAGTGATGTAGAAACTTTTATATTTTGGGAAAAATCTATGACCGGCCGCTTGTTGAAATTTCTCAATTTTGAGGTATCTCCATTTTGTCAAGAAAACAGCCCCAGGAGTATAAATTATTACTTTTATGGTTATGGCTAGTGTCAGCACATTATTTTAGACTACTTTCCTAGTGATCCTAAGCTTGTGTATTTTGGGGAAAATCCATGACCTGACAAAATTTCTCAATTTTGAGCTATCCCAATTTTGTCAAAAAAAATGCTCCAGGAGTGCAAATTATTACTTTTATGGTCATGTGTGGTGTCAGCACATTATGTTAAGACTAATTTCCTAGTGATCTAGAAACTTTTATATTTTGGAAAACATCCATGACCGGCCGAATGACGAAATTTCTTAATTTTGAGCTATCCCAATTTTGTCAACTGCCTCAGGAGTGCAAATTATTACTTTTATGGTTATGTCTAGTGTTAGCACATTGTTTTAGACTAATTTCCTAGTGATCCAGAAACTTTTATAATGTGAGAAAAATCCATTACGAAATTTCTCAATTTTTAGCTATCCCAGATTTGTCAACTAAACTGCCCCAGGAGTATAAATTATTACTTTTATAGTCATGTCTAGTGTCAGCACATTGTTTTAGACTAATTTCCTAGTGATCCAGAAACTTTTATATTTTGGGAAAAATTCATGACCGGCCGCCTGTTGAAATTTCTCACTTTTCAGCTGTCCCAATTTGGTCAAGAAAAGAGCCCCAGGAGTATTAATTATTACTTTTATGGTCATGTGTGGTGTCAGCACATTGTTTTAGACTAATTTCCTAGTGATCCAGAAACATTTATATTTTGGGGAAAATCTATGACCGGCCGAATGACGAAATTTCTCCATTTTGAGCAATCCCAATTTTGTCAAGTAAACTGCCCCAGGAGTGCAAATTATTACTTTTATGGTCATGTCTAATGTCAGCACATTGTTTTAGACTAATTTCCTAGTGATGTAGAAACTTCTCAATTTTGAGAAATTTGCTACAATAGGGCAGATTATTACTTTTACGGACATTGTTTTAGACTTATTTCCCAGTGATCCAGCAACTAAGAATTTTTTTTAGAAACATCCTGACCGGCGACCTGTTGAAATTTTTCGATTTTGAGCTATTTCAATTTCCATCCAGAAATTGCTCAGCAGGGCACATTATTACTTTTATGGTCATATCTAGTGTCAGGACATTGTTTTATACTAATTTCCTAGTGATCCAGTAACTTTGATTTTCATAGAAAAATGAACTGTGACAACCTGTTGAAATATCTAACATGTGAACTATTTCAATTGTCCATAAAAATTGCTCCAATAGTGCAGATTATTACTTTATGGTCAGATCTAGTGTCAGGACATTGTTTTGGACTAATTTCCTAGTGATGCAGCAGTTTTATATTTTGAGAAAAATCCATGACCGATGACGTTTTGAAATTTCTCAGTTTCCCCAAATAAATTGCTCCAATAGGAAAAATTATTTCTTTTAAGGTCCAGTTTAAAATTAATTTTCTAGTGATCAGTCAACTCTTACTTTTTGGAAAATGCCTGACGACGAGTAAGACAAAATTTCTCAATTTTCAAAAATCTCTATTGTGGAAAGAAATGTGCTCCAACATGGAAATCATATACTTTTATGCACATATAGTACCTAAATTAATGTTTCAGACTAACTTTCCAAGGGTCAGATTACAATTTAGGGGAAATTTCATTACTGAGCAAATGACAAAATATCTCAATTTTGAGGAGATTGTGTAACGACAAAATTTCATGTTCTCTATTTAAAGAGTACTTGTGATTTACTTTCCTTTGCACCTAAAAATGCACTGACCACAGAATTACCATCAGTTTGTATCCCTCTACTGTAAAACAGGTACTCTATTCTCAGATGCTGATGATAAGTAGTTAGCAAAGGAACTGTTTACCTTACCTCATGTATACATGAATTTAGCATTTCACATTACAATGGGGAGCAGCTAGCCAAGTAGCTGTGAATGCTGATTTCTCCTTTGGGAGATCTGGGTTTAAATCCTCAGTAAGGTTTTTTTTTGTTGTTGGATTTTTTTCCTGTTGGGGGAAAAAAGAACATCCTAACTTGCACAGTTTGCGGTGACTGCACTAGTCAGGCGGCCATAATTTCTCAGGCTCAACACCCCCCCCCCCCACCCCCTTAATTTCATGACTTATCTTTTTCTCTTTCCCTATTGGGCCTTTCAGATGAAGTTTAAAAAGAGACATAAAATATGATATACAGCAAATCAAAGTGTTACAGGGAAATGTAACAATAACTGAAGGATCTTCTGTAATGCATTTATAACAGATTCTCAGTTACTTCTGTCTCTTTCTAATGGGGGTGATCGTGAACTACCTTATGCAGGCATGATCATCTCTGGCCAGGTTAATGAGGGCAAACAGCACACTCTGCGATCTTGCTTGAAATGTCAGGAGATTTGTCTATTCAGAAACAGAAATAAAATTGTATTTTAATCAGACAGACAAGAAATAAGTTGCACAATTTATGGCTTAGACATGTCCCTGCATCTTGTCAGGAACATACTGTACAGATAAACATAAAACAAAGCAACATCAATTAATCCTTGAAGCTGAAATATACAATACATATAATCAAACAAATTAGTCAGGTCTTGGATAAGACTGAGCTACAATAGGACAGTAGACAGTACTACCTGCTTTCTGTTAGTGCTGAATGCTAGGTGGCACTCACCAAGCCTGATACCCTACATTGTGCCAAGGGCTTCACACAAAGTAGCGCAACTGGGAGGCTACAAGCCTTACCCTAGCGCGGGGAAATGCAGCCTAAAGACTCAATGTCAAGGCAGGGCAGACCAGGCCCTAAGCTTTGGTCTGAAACTAGTTTAGGATCGAGGCTGCAACAGGCGGACAGCATTGCTTAGCTGATTCAGCAGCTTCTGCAGCTGGTCTTTTTCCAGATATATTGGTGTTCACTTTTCCTGTGGAGTAAACTAGACAGCCAAGAGAGGAATCATGCTGCATGGGCAAACACATGATCTCTACAATTCAGCCCAGGCTTTGTCCTATGGAGAGAGAATATTTTATAAACTATCATCTATCAAGATAGTGAGGTGCCTGTCATCATATTCCTACAGTATTTTAGACCATCTAACATCGTAATTTTTAACTAACTATCATGCATTTGTGTTTACGCAGTGGCATGGCCTAGCCAAGCTGCTTCAGGATATCTTTAAAAGAATCCATTCTGTGTTAAACAACACATGAAACACATGAGTTTATTAATCCATTCTGCGTATAACACGTGAAACACGATTTATTTAAGACTATTAACCTTTCATCATAAAACCACTACACCACATAAATATATGAGAACATGAATACTCAGAATGCAACTGAGCTGAAGAGAAGTGGTGAGAACAGAAGAGCATGGGGTAACATTCAATAATGTATATACAAATCATCATGTAGCCTAATCGACATTCTGTGAATGTGGTTAGTGCCATGACACAAAGAGAGGTTGGATAAGAGTTAATACACGGGAGTTAATATAAAGGGAGATAAATAAAACGGCTTAGCGGAACAGAGTTGCAACCCAGTGCCATACATTGAGTGTGGTTTGTTTAATCTCCTGGCTCGATCTTTAACTGTCCAATATATGGCAATGCTAAACACACTGAAGACAACTGACTTAGGATTGCGTCTCACAATATTGGATTTTTATTGAGCACACCTCAATGTCCAGCTAATATGCTGACCAAGTTATGTATTGATTGAGTACATTACACTCCCAGACGTCATAGCTATGGTAGTCTGTCAGAGGTGGCCCTAATCTTCTATCGAAGGCGTCAACGATCCATCGTTAGCTGTTTATTACTAGCATTACACATACAATTGTTGAATACTTAGTTATGAGTATGAAAATTACACCACAGACACTGGGTACATGAATATACATGGTTATGTAGCGTCACGCCACTCAAGTAGAAGGCCTGGCAATCGCCCACTGTAAATTCTCATTGGTTGGCATTCTCCGAGCTTCTGTCGTCAATTTAATTAGTAACCCTTCAGCTCCAGCACTAGATATTCACCATAGCTGGATACGTTTCAATATAACTTACATAGGCTGTAGAAAATGGCTGATGTTACTGCTTGACTGTAGAAATGGCTGATGTTATTCTTTCAGTGCCCTGGCCGCAAGTGAAGTCTCCAGTCTAACACGCTGTGAGTTGCGTGTAATCACATGACTTCCCTCCGTGTGTCACTACTTCCTCGTGGCAATGGCCCGCCTTACCAGCCTGTGCTGAGCTGTTATCGATTCTACTCAATGACCCTGGGTCTCTGTCCCACTAAGCTGTTTTATTTCTCTTCCTTTATATATAAAAGTATTAACTCTTATTCGATCTCTGTCATGGCAGTCAGTATCTTCCATGAAAATGAGAAAATTAAACAGATTAACACTGCTGTCAAGTTCGATGATCAAATTTTTGATACATACTTGCTGCGCAAATTTGACTATCATCAAATACATTATATTATGCCAGTGGAAGTGGACCATTACCCATTTGTTCCCAAGGCCTAGAAGGGAAGCAAAGAACAGCAACACTGTAACCTGCGATGTATGGTGTCTCATCTCCTTTCATCATGTTACTCTTGTACCTTGCGGTGTCGAGGTGAAGTATAAACGGGAGAGTGCCCATTTATGGGCTTCATGTATCAATATTCCCATGGACTCTTATTCCCTGCATCCATCGTTTACGTGGTCGGCCTCTTCCTCTGCTTCCCTCTGGTCTTTACATCATTGCTTGTGGTATTCTGTTGGTAACCTACTTGCATGGCCAAACCATTTGACTTGCTGCCTTCTAATAAAATCTAGTGCAACTATAACCCCCACTTTAGTTCTGATTTCTTCATTTATGATCTTATCTCTTCTTGATACAATGAGTAGTATTCTCAGGAATCTCATTTCTGATGGGATTTTTCTTTTCTATTTTTCTGTCACTGTCCAGGTTTGGCATTGGTAACAGAGTTGGTAGGAAGATTGTGTTGTAAAGTGCTTCCTTAGTAGTTATTGATAAAAGTTTGTTCTTTAGTATTGGTGCCATGTGTCCAATGAGTTGGTTTGCCTTATTGCATCTATTTTCGATCTCATATTTTGATTTGCCATTTGATAACATACTTCCTAGGTACTTTAAACTCTTTACTTGTTTCAAGGGATGTTCGTTTAGGTGAATCGTTGCTTTTTCTTCTTTAGTTACAGTTATGTTTTACGTGTGCTAATGTTCATGTTGTTCCTTACACATTTCGTTTAGACTATTCATGTGGTCTTGTAATTAGTCTGATTGTGCTATTAGTGCTTGGTGTACCAGTACCCCCAGGGCTTTGACAGGTAGGGTACACTTAAATATATCCCCGCTCTGTCCTGACCACCTCACTAGGACTTTCCGTCTACTGGCCCCTCCCACCGAGCCGGGACTCCACCTGTCCTTCTCTTCCCACCTATGGATACCCACCCACAAGAGGCTCGGACCAGACAGCAGTTGTACCCTCACACCAAGACATGGTAACAAAAGCATTTTATTTACAAAATATTCCAGAGTTGGAAGGCTGAAAAGCCGGGATAGAAGTATGTCTATATACAGAGCTAAAGAAGAGAGGTGAGAAGAGCTAGAGATGATCCATCTTCGTCAGTCAGTATGTGAGATCTGTTCAGTGCGTTAGTCCAGTCATTGCTATGCACTCACCCGGATAACTTCTGGCACAGCGGACTCCCAAAGTGTAGACACCTCAGGCGTCCTCCAAGTCCACCGTAATTACTATGTCGGAATGGCCATTCTCATGTCTGATAGAATCTCACACCTACACGGTTCAATGATGTCGTCATTCAGTGACGTAACCAATCACCACTGGATACTCACAACTGTCTGAACTGGGTGACCCTAGGGCTCTAGGCGTCCCCCTCAGATATTCGTACTGCTGCGCAAGGCTGGAGCATGGTAGCTCCTCACAATAACAATGTCACTGAGATTATCTCAAAAGCAGCATAACATTGGAGCATGGTAGCTCCCTACAATAACAATGTCACTGAAATGTACTTAACCGCAGCACATTAGAGCATGGTAGCTTCCTACAATAACAATGTCAATGAGATGTTCTTATCAGCAGCACAACATTGGAACGTGGTAGCTCCCCACAAGTAACAATGTCCATGAGACCCGGCTGAGTCCTAAACATTCTCAGAAGTTCCATCTCCGGCAAATAGTAACTACTACTTAACTTGAATAGTGGCACATCAATGACACAAAAAGTCCTCATCCTGAGCAATATTGCCTGATACTACCTGATAACATTACAGGTCTAAGTCCATTTAGACCAGTGGTTTTCAACTGTGCGTTCTTGCGCCGTTAGGCCGACACATCCGACTTCTGTGGGTATTTGTTGACCGGGTTAACCTTCCTGGAGATTAATACAAGAATCAGTTACTTGATATTATTTTTCCCTCTAAATTTTAGTTCTGTACTTCTCGCCCTAATGAAATTCATTTTATAACGTAAGCAGACCAGCAAATTACGTTTTATATAGATGTCTAGACATGTTCTAGTATGTGTTATTAAATTTAGCTTCCATTGTTATGTATACTGTGTAAGGGGCGGGGGGATATTTATATGGAGGAAATTTGAAAAGGGGGGGGGGGAATAATATTCTGAACATATTGTAAAGAGGGGAAGGGGCCAAACAAGGTTGAGAACCACTGATTTAGACGCTTCAGTTGTAGATCCCATCTGGATCAGCCTGAGTAGTCGGTGAAAGTATTCGGCTACAACTGTGACTTACATGCACAAACAGAAATATGCTATCAGAAATGTATTACTATAAAAGTATAGTATACTGGATCTTCTCTCCCTTCAAGGAAGTTCTCACATGAGGGTGCATCAGTGGTCAGATAGCTAGTCAAATAGCTCGTCTGGGAAGCACATGTCCCGAAAGTACTGGTGTTGTCCGTCTGACCTGTCACCAGATCCTGCCACTTTGTGCTATCTCTTTTCTCCATCTATCATCCACCATCAACCTTATTATACACCTACTTCAATTTAAGTGTAGTGGTTTTACCATCTGAAGGTGTCTGCTGGACAGTTCCTCCTCCTCATCCTAACTAAAGAATTAATTAATTAATTAAACCATTACTCAATCATTTAATTAATCATTCATTAATAACTTCAGAATTATTAACAAATCAATAAACAATCAATCGCTTCTGTTCTGGGATCCCAGTCCCAGTGTGTAGTTCCATCCCAAGTTATTGGTGAAAATCCACTCCCATTCCATTACCCAAGATCAGCTGCGGACAAAGAGTGAACGGTTTCCATGGCGTATTAGGCCACTCCATCTCTTTTAGAATGACATCTAGCAACTCCCAATGTCTATCTGCAAGTGTATCAAGGCTCTATTCTGTAGCACCCTCCCCCTAGTAGATGTGACCCCCCACTAGCAGGATAGGGCTTAGAGAGAGGAGTAGAGAAATTTCATTGAACGTTCCGTTTGAATCTCGTCTTTGTTTCAAATGCATAAGCACTCGGTTGTGACACGTCGTCACAGTACACGCCGGTCATTCCGAATTAGCAAGTAACATCACCACCACGATCCCACATGAAATAAATTACTACCACTATCACTGTAACTTCACAGCACCACTTCCTTGGAACAAAAGCATTGCCACATTCACATAGCAAGCAATTCACTGCACTTCCTTTTAGAAATAGAACACAACATTTCCTTGAAATACCACAGCATAGTATATCTAGAGAATGTAACACACCACTAGTTAATAAACAAGTAGGTCAACATACATGTTATGCGTAACCCTACCATATTGACAAAAAGACACTCCACAGCAGCAGTGCTACTTTTCTAGTAACTTTACTCTTTTTAACAACACACAAGTATTATGTATATTTCGCAACATAGTGCTTGTGTAAAGGACTGGGCTATAATCCTAAATCTACACACAACATTGTACTAGTACTGTTAGAGCGCAGGTAGTTAACACTCGACCATGGCCTAGATTTACAACCGGCACGATCGATAATGCTACTAAATTATTCATAAGATCGGTTTCGGCAAACACAGCGCGATGGTAATATTTATATCTGCATATTGAGGCTCAGTATGAACAAAGACTAAGTAAGATGGTCTTTAGCTTAGAATGAGAGACACTAGATTTATGCCGTCTCAATGTCAGGCACTGGCAAGCGCCTTGAAGACAAAAATGTTGACAGATCTAATTCTATGTCTACTCGAGTTGATAGCTGGGGTGCGACTGGCACTGACAAAGCTAGCCCATTGAGTTGCGTACACCACTCAACACTCAAGCTTCAAGTGATTCATGGAGGAAGCCACTTTCCTGTGTAACTCCTGTTGAGTGATGCCCTACGTGATTGGGCGCATGTCGTTAACTCAACCGAACATTCACTCGACTGTACTAGAAACGTCAAGAACAGAAGAAGTCAGTCGGGTTCCCACGAGTTATAATTAGCCTGGAAAGGAAACAACTGTTAACCCCAGCCTATAGGAGATTCCCCTGTGTGAAGACACGTGAATTGGGTCATCCTGTTACATTAGAAGAAATTAATTGGAGAACTTGGTGACAACTGGAATGGCCATTCTCATGTCCGATATCAGGATGTCACACCAGCAGGTACAATGTCGTCGTCACTCAGTGACGTAACCAATCACCATTGGATACTCACAACTGTCTGAACAGGGCGACCCTAGGGCTCTAGGCATCCCCCTCGGATGTTCGTACTGCTGCGCAAGGCTGGAGAGTGATAGCTCCTCACAATAACAATGTCACTGAGATGATCTCAACAGTAGCATAACATTGGAGCGTGGTAGCTCCCTACAATAACATTGAAATGTACTTAACCGCAGCACATTAGAGTGTGGTAGTTCCCTGTAACAAGACTCCCAGGGCTTGGACAGGTATGTTACTAATAGTTATATCCCCAGCCTTTGGTCCGACCACTCCAATAGGACTTTCAGTCTACAAGGCCCCCCCACAAGCCGGGACAGCTGACCTTCCCCTCCCACCTATGGATTCCTACCCACAGGGGGCTCGGACAAGACACCAGTCACACTTATACTCAAAGCCATGGTCAACAAAGCAAAATTTGGTTTCATAATACGTCAAACTGAACTCAGAGAGGGATGGCTGAAAAGCCTGGATAGAAGACACCTCTGTACAACGCTGAATGAGAGCAGCGAGAAGATCTACATGTGATCAGTCATCATCATAAAGCATGTGAATTCTGTTCGTGCCGTCATGGCCAACCACTCACCCTATGAATCTCTGGTGCAAAGGAACTCCAAGTCGTAGACCTTCCAGAGTTCTCTCCTTCCACTGTGAGTATGATATCGGACTGGCACTTCAACAAAGT
The DNA here is from genome assembly GCA_963921405.1 of Cepaea hortensis. NCBI lineage: Eukaryota > Metazoa > Mollusca > Gastropoda > Stylommatophora > Helicidae > Cepaea > Cepaea hortensis. The sequence goes on along the minus strand of OY992897.1, from coordinate 60,879,780 downwards.
TTGCAGGTCATCCCTCGATGACGGAATCACTCGCACCAGATTTCACCCTACTGATGAATGGAAAGTACTGCTGTACCATATAATATAAGAGCCTGGTGGCTCTTTGGCATCTCAAAGTCAACTGGATGAACTATTCTGCAACATAAGACTGGAGCGTTGGCTCCATTCACTAACACTGTCACTATTCAATAACTCCAACATAGGAATGTAATGACTCGGCACATTAGCAATGTCACAGTTCAACAACACCATTTAGGAGTATAATAACTCAGCACATTAGCAATGTCACAGTTTAACAACACCACTTTAGGAGTATAATGACTCAGCACACTAGCATTATCACTGTTCAGAACACCAACTAAAGAATGTGGTGACTCAGCATACTAGCATTATCACTGTTCATCAACAGCACCTAGGAATTTGGTAGCTCCCTACTAAAACATGGATGTTCCTCAGATGTTCATGAAAATAGCAGACTACTGTTGTGGTTCACTGACCAAGTTCAAGGTTTCTGAGATGATCACAAATGTAGATCCACACAGAAGTTAGATGAATCACTACACATTTGACATCACTAAGACCCAGCTGGGCCTGAAACATATTTAAACTGGTCAGAGTAGTTGCTGTTTCACACAAATTCACAACAGCCAATTCAACTTGACTATAGATCATCAAGGAAACACATATTCATAGAAGTATCACTCAGAGTTCTCATAGGAACACCTGTTACCTTACAGGCGTGAATAAGAGACGCATCAGTCCTAGACCCCATCTGGATCTGTTGACCAAATCTTCGTCGGACGTGTAGCGGTTGTCTTAGCTTAGACACACCGTGAACTTATTAAAACTCATGTTTCTCATATGTGTTGACTCTGACAGATTCATGTGACCATTCCCAGTATTGCCCTGAAACATCACATTGACTGGCACTGGAACGAGCTGGTCCAATTGTGTTCATGGTATAACTCTAGAATCTCTATCATATAAACAGATCCTCAAACAAGGACTCAGAGTACTCGGCAACAACTGCGACAAACATGCACATCAACATCACATGCATCAGCATATAATATGACACAATGATATATCATCAACATATAGATCATCTCTCCTACCAAGGAGGTACATGCATGAGAGTGCCTTAGTGAGCAAGTAGATAGTCAAGTAACTCTTCTGGGCAACATCTGGCCCAATAACACCAGAGTAGTCTGTATGACTCAGTCATAGGATCCTACTACCTGGTGTTATTCCATTCTTCCATTTCTCCAGTAGTCTTTCCCCCAAAGATGAGCTGTGGAAAAAAAGTACCTTATTTCCATGGCGATTTAGACCACATCATCCTATTTATAATGGCACCCAGCACCTCATCCCATAAATCTTCATGCCTACCATAAGTGTGGATCAAGGCCCTCATATGCAACCCCCTCCCCCTAGTAGACGGTTTCCCACACTAACAGGGTCGGATTTACAAAAGAGAAGAGAAGAAGAGTCCATCAAACGTTCCGCTTGTATTTCAGATTGGTACAAATGCAACGGCCTCGTTTACAATGCGTCGTATCACTCTCGGTCGGGCTTGCAAAATAAACACGTAGTGACATCACAATTCCACAAGTAATCCACAACTACCACAATCAGGTAACTATAAAGCATTCCTACATATAGGTGTAACAGCACTGTCACCCTCACACAGTAACTACTTCACTACACGTCCTGATGAAAATAACACAACACCTTGGTTCCAGGAATTCACAGAGCACCATCTAATGCATAATTTACATCGCTATCTAGCTAAGCAAAGAACACATCACTCTTGCTAAGGCAGATAACTCATCACTAGTAATGCCACTAATATCACACAGCCTTTACTAGTGTCAAGGATACCACAGCCCTAGCTATGAAATCAAGGAACAAGCCTGTTAACAGTTGTTATACAACTATTAAATTGCCCAAAGCACACTCACAAGTAGCAGTGGTAAATTCATAGTAAATATACTGCACTAACAATCCATGTGAATATTATCAACATAGCAATGTTAGTCATATTTCCTACAATAATGCCTGGTTTACAGAACCCAGCATGTATTTCTAACTACACACACATAATGTGTCAGCGCCACAAACACCTGTATTCACAGTAAGCCTCTGACCTAGATAGTCACTAGCCGATTGATACAGCTAATTACATATTCAGATGGTCGGGCAGAAAACAATCGCATTTCACTAACAATCATTTACGTGGCCGGTGCTATGTTAAGGACAGATTCTAAGTATTTATGTATTTACCTTTAGTCCAGAGTCACTGCAATTATAGACTGCATTAGTGTCACGCCCTGGCAAGCAGTGCAGACATCAAGTCTCCATAGTCAAGAAATTGCGACCGTGCTCGTTGACAGATAGATGGCGACTGAACTCAACTGTGCTACTGCGCAAAGTTTCAAATCCCACTCGACCCCTGAGAATCTCCAGTTTCGCTGCTAATTCCGGATCCCCATGAAACCTATGTGGATTGATGTCCTAAGTAAGTGCTACCATCACGTAGATACTCTGGATCTATCCCTCTCGAATCAACTTGAAATCTCTAGAAAAGATACTTTAGCTGGGGTTTCACCTAACTATTTTAAGATCAGACGGGAGCCCACACGCTTAGTTATGCCATAACAGATTTTCCGCCGAGTAAAGACATGTGCCCTGGGTGGTTTTGTCACACTCCCTATAATAACAATGTCAATGAGATGTTCTTATCAGCAGCACAACACTGGAGCTTGGTAGCTCCCCACAAGTAATGTCCAAGAGACCCGGCTGGGTCCTAAACATTCTCAGAAGTTCCATTTCTGGTAAATAGTAACTACTACTTAACTTGAATAGTGGCACATCAATGACACAAAATGTCCTCATCCTGAGCAGTAGAGCCTGATACTACCTAATAACATTACAGGTCTAAGTCCATTTAGACCAGTGATTCTCAACCGGTGGGGAATCCTCCCCCCCCCCCCCCCCCAACATATGGGGAAAATTTTTAGATTAATACAAGAATCAGTTACTTGATATTGTTTTTCCCTCTAAATTTTACGATTCTGTAATTCTCGCCCTAATGAAATTCATTTTATAACGTAAATAGACCCGCAAATCATATAGATGTCTAGACTTGTTCTAGTATGTGTTATTAAATTTAGCTTCCACTGTTATGTATACTGTGCAAGGGGCGGGGGGGATATTTATAGGGAGGAAATTCGAAAGAAGGGGGGGGGGGAATAATATTCTGAACATATGGTAAAGGAGGGCATGGGCCAAAAAAAGTTGAGAACCACTGATTTCAACAGGTACAATGATATCACTCAGTGATGCAATCAATCACTATTGGATACTCACAACTGTCTGAACAGGGCAACCCTAGAGCTCTAGGCATCCCCCTCGGATATTTGTACTGCTGCACAAGACTGGAGCATGGTAGCTCCTCACAATAACAATGTCACTGAGATGATCTCAACAGTAGCATAACATTGGAGCGTGGTAGCTCCCTACAATAACAATGTCACTGAAATGTAGTGAACCGCAGCACATTAGAGCGTGGTAGTTCCCTGTAACAAGACCCCCGGGGCTTGGATAGGTATGTTACTAATAGTTGTATTCCCAGCCTTTGGTCCGACCACTCCAATAGGACTCAGTCTACAAGGCCCCCCACAAGCCGGGACAGCTGACCTTCCCTTCCCACCTATGGATTCCTACCCACAGGGGGCTCGGACAAGACACCAGTCATACTTATGCTCAAAGCCATGGTCAACAAAGCAAAATTTGATTTCATAATACGTCAAACTGAACTCAGAGAGGGATGGCTGAAAAGCCTGGATAGAAGACACCTCTGTACAATGCTGAATGAGAGCAGCGAGAACATCTACATGTGATCAGTCATCATCATAAAGTATGTGTATTCTGTTCATGCTGTTGTAGCGTCGTGGCCAACCACTCACCCTATGAATCTCTGGTGCAAAGGAACTCCAAGTTGTAGACCCTCCAGAGTTCTCTCCTTCCACTGTGAATATGATATCGGACTGGTCAGGCGTATGTCTGATACCTGACTGGCACTTCAAAGTTCGCTGGTCATCCCTCTATGACAAAATCACTCGCACCAGATTTCACCCTACTGATGAATGGAAAGTACTGCTGTACCATATAATATAAGAGCCTGGTGGCTCTTTGGCATCTCAAAGTCAACTGGATGAACTATTCTGCAAACATAAGACTGGAGCGTTGGCTCCATTCACTAACACTGTCACTATTCAATAACTCCAACGTAGGAATGTAATGACTCGGCACATTAGCAATGTCACAGTTTAACAACACCACTTTAGGAGTATAATGACTCAGCACACTAGCATTATCACTGTTCAGAACACCAACTAAAGAATGTGGTGACTCAGCATACTAGCGTTATCACTGTTCATCAACAGCACCTAGGAATTTGGTAGCTCCCTACCAAAACATGGATGTTCCTCAGATGTTCATGAAAATAGCAGACTACTGTTGTGGTTCACTGACCAAGTTCAAGGTTTCTGAGATGATCACAAATGTAGATCCACACTGAAGGTAGATGAATCACTACACATTTGACATCACTAAGACCCAGCTGGGCCTGAAACATATTTAAACTGGCCAGAGTAGTTGCTGTTTCACACAAATTCACAACAGCCAATTCAACTTGACTATAGATCATCAAGGAAATACATATTCATAGAAGTATCACTCAGAGTTCTCATAGGAACACCTGTTACCTTACAGGCATGAATAAGAGACGCATCAGTCCTAGACCCCATCTGGATCTGTTGACCAAATCTTCGTCGGACGTGTAGCGGTTGTCTTAGCTTAGACACACCGTGAACTTATTAAAACTCATGTTTCTCATATGTGTTGACTCTGACAGATTCATGTGACCGCTCCCAGTATTGCCCTGAAACATCACATTGACTGGCACTGGAACAAGCTGGTCCAATTGAGTTCATGGTATAACTCTAGAATCTCCATCATATAAACAGATCCTCAAACAAGGACATCTGTGAGAGTACTCGGCTACAACTGCGACTAACATGCACATCAACAACATCACATGCATCAGTACATAATATGACACAATGATATAATATATCAACAACATAGTAGATCATCTCTCCTACCAAGGAGGTACATGCATGAGAGTGCCTTAGTGAGCAAGTAGATAGTCAAGTAACTCTTCTGGGCAACATCTGGCCCAATAACACCAGAGTAGTCTGTATGACTCTGTCATAGGATCCTACTACCTGGTGTTATTCCATTCTTCAATTTCTCCTCCTACAACAACCGTAGAGTACACCTACTTATCTTTCAGTGTAGAGGTTTAATTATCTGGGAGGTGTCCAGTCGGACATTTCCTCCTCATCAACATAACTCAACAATTAATTAACTACTTAACCCATTAACTAATTAATTACATCATAATTCATTAATAACCACACAGCATTAATAAATTAAATCATCAGTCATTAATAACTCAACAGCATTAACAAAATAATACATCAAGCAAATGCTTTTGTCCTGGGATCTCTGTCCCAGAACCAGTATGACCTTTCTTAGTGAACCTTGTCTCCATAAGGTCGAGTCTGTGAAGGGCTATCACAGGTTTGGTGGCAATCCACCCAGTAGTCTTTCCCCCACTTGACGCTCGACGCTCAGAGGAAAGGCGAGACGGACATATAATCAGATTGCTACTGGAACTATTAGTGTTGGAACTCTTCGCTGGTTGCTGAGGATGGGGATGGAGCGCTTATGGGAATGTCCCGAATGCTGTGATGTCATTTCCTAAATCAATCAATCAATCAATCAATCCCCCAAAGATGAGCTGTGGAAAAAGAGTACCTTATTTCCATGGCGATTTAGACCACACCATCCTATTTAGAATGGCACTCAGCACCTCATCCCATAAATCTTCATGCCTCCCATAAGTGTGGATCAAGGCCTTCATATGCAACCCCCTCCCCCTAGTAGATGGTTTCCCCCACTAACAGGGTCGGATTTACAAAAGAGAAGAGAAGAAGAGTCCATCAAACATTCCGCTTGTATTTCAGATTGGTACAAATGCAACGGCCTCGTTTACAATGCACTGTATCACTCTCGGTCGGGCTTGCAAAATAAACACGTAGTGACATCACATTTCCACAAGTAATCCACAACTACCACAATCAGGTAACTATAAAGCATTCCTACATAGAGGTGTAACAGCACTGTCACCCTCACATAGTAACTACTTCACTACATGTCCTGATGAAAATAACACAACACCTTGGTTCCAGGAATTCACAGAGCACCATCTAATGCATAATTTACATCGCTATCCAGCTAAGCAAAGAACACATCACTCTTGCTAAGGCAGATAACTCATCACTAGTAATGCCACTAATATCACACAGCCTTTACTAGTGTCAAGGATTCCACAGCCCTAGCTATGCAATCAAGGAACAAGCCTGTTAACAGTTGTTATACAACTATTAAATTGCCCAAAGCACACTCACAAGTAGCAATGGTAAATTCATAGTAAATATACTGCACTAACAATCCATGTGAATATTATCAACATAGCAATGTTAGTCATATTTCCTACAATAATGCCTAGTTTACAGAACTCAGCATGTATTTCTAACTACACACGCATAATGTGTCAGCGCGACAAACACCTGTATTCACAGTAAGCCTCTGACCTAGATAGTCACTAGCCGATTGATACAGCTAATTACATATTCAGATGGTCGGGCAGAAAACAATCGCGTTTCACTAACAATCATGTACGTGGCCGGTGCTATGTTAAGGACAGATTCTAAGTATTTATGTATTTACCTTTAGTCCAGAGTCACTGCAATTATAGACTGCAATAGTGTCACACACTGGCAAGCATTGCAGACATGAAGTCTCCATAATCAAGAAATTGTGACCGTGCTCGTTGACAGATAGATGGCGACTGAACTCAACTGTGCTACTGTGCAAAGTTTCAAATCCCACTCGACCCCTGAGAATCTCCAGTTTCGCTGCGAATTCCGGATCCCCATGAAACCTATGTGGATTGATGTCCTAAGTAAGTGCTACCATCACGAAGACACTCTGGATCTATCCCTCTCGAATCGACTTGAAATCTCTAGAAAAGATACTTTAGCTGGGGTTTCTCCTAAGTATTTTAAGATCAGACGGGAGCCCACACGCTTAGTTATGCCATAACAGATTTTCCGCCGAGTAAAGACATGTGCCCTGGGTGGTTTTGTCACACTCCCTATAATAACAATGTCAATGAGATGTTCTTATCAGCAGCACAACACTGGAGCTTGGTAGCTCCCCACAAGTAATGTCCATGAGACCCGGCTGGGTCCTAAACATTCTCAGAAGTTCCATTTCTGGTAAATAGTAACTACTACTTAACTTGAATAGTGGCACATCAATGACACAAAATGTCCTCATCCTGAGCAGTAGAGCCTGATACTACCTAATAACATTACAGGTCTAAGTCCATTTAGATGCTTCAGTATTAGATCCCATCTGGATCAGTCAATGTAAACTCTGTCAGACTTTTCATGGCTGCATCCATTTAGACAGGCTGCCGTTCATATCATAGCTCTTCACTGGTTTGCTCTGACTTTTTGAATATTCATTGGATTGCTCCCAGTATTGAAACAATAAATCATCAAGAGTTTCATGGAACAAGCTGGTCCACATTATTCCATAGTATCATTTCAAGATCTCCATCTGAAAAGTAAACCCTGAAAAGAATAGGTCGGTGAGAGCATTTGATTACAACTGTGACTTACATGCACATAAACAGAAACACGCTATCAGAAATGTATTACTATAACATTATAGTATACTGGATCTTCTCTCCCTTCAAGGAGGTTCTCGCATGAGCGTGCATCAGTGGTCAGATAGCTAGTCGAATAGCTCATCTGGGAAGCACATGTCCCGAAAGTACTGGTGTTGTTTGTCTGACCCTGTCACTGGATCCTGCCACTTTGTGCTATCTCTTTTCTCCATCTACAATAACAATGTCAATGAGATGTTCTTATCAGCAGCACAACATTGGAACATGGTAGCTCCCCACAAGTAACAGTGTCCATGAGACCTGGCTGGGTCCTAATCATTCTCAGAAGTTCCATCTCTGGTAAATAGTAACTACTATTTAACTTGAATAGTGGCACATCAATGACACAAAAAGTCATCCTGAGCAATAGAGCCTGATACTACCTGATAACATTACAGGTCTAAGTCCATTTAGACCAGTGATTCTCAACCGGTGGGGAATCCTTCCCCCCCCCCCCACCCCACCCCAGGGGGAAATTTTAGATTAATACAAGAATCAGTTACTTGATATTGTTTTTCCCTCTAAATTTTACGGTTCTGTAATTCTCGCCCTAATGAAATTCATTTTATAACGTAAATAGACCCGCAAATCACGTTTTATGTAGATGTCTAGACTTGTTCTAGTATGTGTTATTAAATTTAGCTTCCACTGTTATGTATACTGTGTAAGGGGCGGGGGGATATTTACAGGGAGGAAATTCGAAAAGGGGGGGGGGGAATAATATTCTGAACATATGGTAAAGGAGGGTATGGGCCAAAAAAAGTTGAGAACCACTGATTTCAACAGGTACAATGATATCACTCAGTGATGCAATCAATCACCATTGGATACTCACAACTGTCTGAACAGGGCAACCCTAGGGCTCTAGGCACCACCCTCAGATATTCGTACTGCTGCCCAAGACTGGAGCATGGTAGCTCCTCACAATAACAATGTGACAGATGATCTCAACAGTAGCATAACATTGGAGCGTGGTAGCTCTCTACAATAACAATGTCACTGAGATGATCTCAACAGTAGCATAACATTGGAGCGTGGTAGCTCCCTACAATAACAATGTCACTGAAATGTAGTTAACCGCAGCACATTAGAGCGTGGTAGTTCCCTGTAACAAGACCCCCGGGGCTTGGATAGGTATGTTACTAATAGTTGTATCCCCAGCCTTTGGTCCGACCACTCCAATAGGACTCAGTCTACAAGGCCCCCCACAAGCCGGGACAGCTGACCTTCCCTTCCCACCTATGGATTCCTACCCACAGGGAGCTCGGACAAGACACCAGTCATACTTATACTCAAAGCCATGGTCAACAAAGCAAAATTTGATTTCATAATACGTCAAACTGAACTCAGAGAGGGATGGCTGAAAAGCCTGGATAGAAGACACCTCTGTACAACGCTGAATGAGAGCAGCGAGAACATCTACATGTGATCAGTCATCATCATAAAGTATGTGTATTCTGTTCGTGCCGTCGTAGCGTTGTTGCCAACCACTCACCCGATGAATCTCTGGTGCAAAGGAACTCCAAGTCGTAGACCCTCCAGAGTTCTCTCCTTCCACTGTGAGTATGATATCGGACTGGTCAGGCGTATGTCTGATACCTGACTGGCACTTCAACAAAGTTCGCTGGTCATCCCTCTATGACAAAATCACTCGCACCAGATTTCACCCTACTGATGAATGGAAAGTACTGCTGTACCATATAATATAAGAGCCTGGTGGCTCTTTGGCATCTCAAAGTCAACTGGATGAACTATTCTGCAAACATAAGACTGGAGCGTTGGCTCCATTCACTAACACTGTCACTATTCAATAACTCCAACGTAGGAATGTAATGACTCGGCACATTAGCAATGTCACAGTTCAACAACACCACTTTAGGAGTATAATAACTCAGCACATTAGCAATGTCACAGTTTAACAACACCACTTTAGGAGTATAATGACTCAGCACACTAGCATTATCACTGTTCAGAACACCAACTAAAGAATGTGGTGACTCAGCATACTAGATGATCACAAATGTAGATCCACACAGAAGGTAGATGAATCACTACACTTTTGACATCACTAAGACCCAGCTGGGCTTGAAACATATTTAAACTAGCCAGAGTAGTTGCTGTTTCACACAAATTCACAACAGCCAATTCAACTTGACTATAGATCATCAAGGATATACATATTCATAGAAGTATCACTCAGAGTTCTTATAGGAACACCTGTTACCTTACAGGCATGAATAAGAGACGCATCAGTCCTAGGCCCCATCTGGATCTGTTGACCAAATCTTCGTCGGACGTGTAGCGGTTGTCTTAGCTTAGACACACCGTGAACTTATTAAAACTCATGTTTCTCATGTGTGTTGACTCTGACAGATTCATGTGACTTCTCCCAGTATTGCCCCGAAACATCACATTGACTGGCACTGGAACAAGCTGGTCCAATTGAGTTCATGGTATAACTCTAGAATCTCCATCATATAAACAGATCCTCAAACAAGGACATCTGTGAGAGTACTCGGCTACAACTGCGACTAACATGCACATCAACAACATCACATGCATCAGTACATAATATGACACAATGATATAATATATCAACAACATAGTAGATCATCTCTCCTACCAAGGAGGTACATGCATGAGAGTGCCTTAGTGAGCAAGTAGATAGTCAAGTAACTCTTCTGGGCAACATCTGGCCCAATAACACCAGAGTAGTCTGTATGACTCTGTCATAGGATCCTACTACCTGGTGTTATTCCATTCTTCCATTTCTCCTCCTACAACAACCGTAGAGTACACCTACTTATCTTTCAGTGTAGAGGTTTAATTATCTGGGAGGTGTCCAGTCGGACATTTCCTCCTCATCAACATAACTCAACAATTAATTAATTACTTAACCCATTAACTAATTAATTACATCATAATTCATTAATAACCACACAGCATTAATAAATTAAATCATCAGTCGTTAATAACTCAACAGCATTAACAAAATAATACATCAAGCAAATGCTTTTGTCCTGGGATCTCTGTCCCAGAACCAGTATGACCTTTCTTAGTGAACCTTGTCTCCATAAGGTCGAGTCTGTGAAGGGCTATCACAGGTTTGGTGGCAATCCACCCAGTAGTCTTTCCCCCACAGATGAGCTGTGGAAAAAGAGTACCTTATTTCCGTGGCGATTTAGACCACATCATCCTATTTATAATGGCACCCAGCACCTCATCCCATAAATCTTCATGCCTACCATAAGTGTGGATCAAGGCCCTCATATGCAACCCCCTTCCCCTAGTAGATGGTTCCCCCCCCCCCCCCCACTAACAGGGTCGGATTTACAAAAGAGAAGAGAAGAAGAGTCCATCAAACGTTCCGCTTGTATTTCAGATCGGTACAAATGCAACGGCCTCGTTTACAATGCGTCGTATCATTCTCGGTCGGGCTTGCAAAATAAACACGTAGTGACATCACAATTCCACAAGTAATCCACAACTACCACAATCAGGTAACTATAAAGAATTCCTACATAGAGGTGTAACAGCACTGTCACCCTCACATAGTAACTACTTCACTACACGTCCTGATGAAAATAACAACACCTTGGTTCCAGGAATTCACAGAGCACCATCTAATGCATAATTTACATCGCTATCTAGCTAAGCAAAGAACACATCACTCTTGCTAAGGCAGATAACTCATCACTAGTAATGCCACTAATGTCACACAGCCTTTACTAGTGTCAAAAAAACACACACAAGTAGCAGTGGTAAATTCATAGTAAATATACTGCACTAACAATCCATGTGAATATTATCAACATAGCAATGTTAGTCATATTTCCTACAATAATGCCTAGTTTACAGAACTCAGCATGTATTTCTAACTACACACGCATAATGTGTCAGCGCGACAAACACCTGTATTCACAGTAAGCCTCTGACCTAGATAGTCACTAGCCGATTGATACAGCTAATTACATATTCAGATGGTCGGGCAGAAAACAATCGCGTTTCACTAACAATCATGTACGTGGCCGGTGCTATGTTAAGGACAGATTCTAAGTATTTATGTATTTACCTTTAGTCCAGAGTCACTGCAATTATAGACTGCAATAGTGTCATGCCCTGGCAAGCATTGCAGACATCAAGTCTCCATAGTCAAGAAATTGCGACCGTGCTCGTTGACAGATAGATGGCGACTGAACTCAACTGTGCTACTGTGCAAAGTTTCAAATCCCACTCGACCCCTGAGAATCTCCAGTTTCGCTGCGAATTCCGGATCCCCATGAAACCTATGTGGATTGATGTCCTAAGTAAGTGCTACCATCACGAAGACACTCTGGATCTATCCCTCTCGAATCGACTTGAAATCTCTAGAAAAGATACTTTAGCTGGGGTTTCTCCTAACTATTTTAAGATCAGACGGGAGCCCACATGCTTAGTTATGCCATAACAGATTTTCCGCCGAGTAAAAACATGTGCCCTGGGTGGTTTTGTCACACTCCCTATAATAACAATGTCAATGAGATGTTCTTATCAGCAGCACAACACTGGAGCTTGGTAGCTCCCCACAAGTAATGTCCATGAGACCCGGCTGGGTCCTAAACATTCTCAGAAGTTCCATTTCTGGTAAATAGTAACTACTTCTTAACTTGAATAGTGGCACATCAATGACACAAAATGTCCTCATCCTGAGCAGTAGAGCCTGATACTACCTAATAACATTACAGGTCTAAGTCCATTTAGACCAGTGATTCTCAACCAACCGGTGGGGAATCCTCCCCCCCCCCCCAACCTATGGGGAAAATTTTAGATTAATACAAGAATCAGTTACTTGATATTGTTTTTCCCTCTAAATTTTACGGTTCTGTAATTCTCGCCCTAATGAAATTCATTTTATAACGTCAATAGACCCGCAAATCACGTTTTATGTAGATGTCTAGACTTGTTCTAGTATGTGTCATTAAATTTAGCTTCCACTGTTATGTATACTGTGTAAGGGGCGGGGGGATATTTACAGGGAGGAAATTCGAAAGGGGGGGGGGGGGGGAATAATATTCTGAACATATGGTAAAGGAGGGTATGGGCCAAAAAAAGTTGAGAACCACTGATTTCAACAGGTACAATGATATCACTCAGTGATGCAATCAATCACCATTGGATACTCACAACTGTCTGAACAGGGCAACCCTAGGGCTCTAGGCACCACCCTCAGATATTCGTACTGCTGCACAAGACTGGAGCATGGTAGCTCCTCACAATAACAATGTGACTGAGATGATCTCAACAGTAGCATAACATTGGAGCGTGGTAGCTCTCTACAATAACAATGTCACTGAGATGATCTCAACAGTAGCATAACATTGGAGCGTGGTAGCTCCCTACAATAACAATGTCACTGAAATGTAGTTAACCGCAGCACATTAGAGCATGGTAGTTCCCTGTAACAAGACCCCCGGGGCTTGGATAGGTATGTTACTAATAGTTGTATTCCCAGCCTTTGGTCCGACCACTCCAATAGGACTTTCAGTCTACAAGGCACCCCACAAGCCGGGACAGCTGACCTTCCCTTCCCACCTATGGATTTCTACCCACAGGGGGCTCGGACAAGACACCAGTCATACTTATACTCAAAGCCATGGTCAACAAAGCAAAATTTGATTTCATAATACGTCAAACTGAACTCAGAGAGGGATGGCTGAAAAGCCTGGATAGAAGACACCTCTGTACAACGCTGAATGAGAGCAGCGAGAACATCTACATGTGATCAGTCATCATCATAAAGTATGTGTATTCTGTTCGTGCCGTCGTAGCGTTGTTGCCAACCACTCACCCGATGAATCTCTGGTGCAAAGGAACTCCAAGTCGTAGACCCTCCAGAGTTCTCTCCTTCCACTGTGAGTATGATATCGGACTGGTCAGGCGTATGTCTGATACCTGACTGGCACTTCAACAAAGTTCGCTGGTCATCCCTCTATGACAAAATCACTCGCACCAGATTTCACCCTACTGATGAATGGAAAGTACTGCTGTACCATATAATATAAGAGCCTGGTGGCTCTTTGGCATCTCAAAGTCAACTGGATGAACTATTCTGCAAACATAAGACTGGAGCGTTGGCTCCATTCACTAACACTGTCACTATTCAATAACTCCAACGTAGGAATGTAATGACTCGGCACATTAGCAATGTCACAGTTCAACAACACCACTTTAGGAGTATAATAACTCAGCACATTAGCAATGTCACAGTTTAACAACACCACTTTAGGAGTATAATGACTCAGCACACTAGCATTATCACTGTTCAGAACACCATTTAAAGAATGTGGTGACTCAGCATACTAGCATTATCACTGTTCATCAACAGCACCTAGGAATTTGGTAGCTCCCTACCAAAACATGGATGTTCCTCAGATGTTCATGAAAATAGCAGACTACTGTTGTGGTTCACTGACCAAGTTCAAGGTTTCTGAGATGATCACAAATGTAGATCCACACAGAAGGAAAATGAATCACTACACATTTGACATCACTAAGACCCAGCTGGGCCTGAAACATATTTAAACTGGCCAGAGTAGTTGCTGTTTCACACAAATTCACAACAGCCAATTCAACTTGACTATATAGATCATCAAGGAAATACATATTCATAGAAGTATCACTCAGAGTTCTCATAGGAACACCTGTTACCTTACAGGCATGAATAAGAGACGCATCAGTCCTAGGCCCCATCTGGATCTGTTGACCAAATCTTCGTCGGACGTGTAGCGGTTGTCTTAGCTTAGACACACCGTGAACTTATTAAAACTCATGTTTCTCATATGTGTTGACTCTGACAGATTCATGTGACCGCTCCCAGTATTGCCCTGAAACATCACATTGACTGGCACTGGAACAAGCTGGTCCAATTGAGTTCATGGTATAACTCTAGAATCTCCATCATATAAACAGATCCTCAAACAAGGACATCTGTGAGAGTACTCGGCTACAACTGCGACTAACATGCACATCAACAACATCACATGCATCAGTACATAATATGACACAATGATATAATATATCAACAACATAGTAGATCATCTCTCCTACCAAGGAGGTACATGCATGAGAGTGCCTTAGTGAGCAAGTAGATAGTCAAGTAACTCTTCTGGGCAACATCTGGCCCAATAACACCAGAGTAGTCTGTATGACTCTGTCATAGGATCCTACTACCTGGTGTTATTCCATTCTTCCATTTCTCCTCCTACAACAACCGTAGAGTACACCTACTTATCTTTCAGTGTTTTGCGTATCCTTTTACAGGACTTAGCTGTCAACAGCAGCATCTTTCAGCTGTCTGTTGATCTCTTGGCAAGATTACGCTCAGTAGTTTGCCATTGCTTTCTGAGCGGCCGGCTCAGTATCCGCAAGTCACGAGCGGGGGTCGAACCACCTCAGTTCTCGCTCCGCTGCGAGACTCTGCGTGATAAACGGGATTACAGAGAGAAAGTGTTGTAACCCCACAGCCAGAGAGACCGGCATCTTTCAGTGTAGAGGTTTAATTATCTGGGAGGTGTCCAGTCGGACATTTCCTCCTCATCAACATAACTCAACAATTAATTAATTACTTAACCCATTAACTAATTAATTACATCATAATTCATTAATAACCACACAGCATTAATAAATTAAATCATCAGTCATTAATAACTCAACAGCATTAACAAAATAATACATCAAGCAAATGCTTTTGTCCTGGGATCTCTGTCCCAGAACCAGTATGACCTTTCTTAGTGAACCTTGTCTCCATAAGGTCGAGTCTGTGAAGGGCTATCACAGGTTTGTTGGCAATCCACCCAGTAGTCTTTCCCCCACTCGACGCTCAGAGGAAAGGCGAGACGGACATATAATCAGATTGCTACTGGAACTATTAGTGTTGGAACTCTTCGCTGGTTGCTGAGGATGGGGATGGAGCGCTTATGGGAATGTCCCGAATGCTGTGATGTCGGTTTCTAAATCAATCAATCAATCAATCAATCCCCCAAAGATGAGCTGTGGAAAAAGAGTACCTTATTTCCATGGCGATTTAGACCACACCATCCAATTTAGAATGGCACCCAGCACCTCATCCCATAAATCTTCATGCCTCCCGTAAGTGTGGATCAAGGCCTTCATATGCAACCCCCTCCCCCTAGTAGATGGTTTTCCCCCAATAACAGGGTCGGATTTACAAAAGAGAAGAGAAGAAGAGTCCATCAAACGTTCCGCTTGTATTTCAGATTGGTACAAATGCAACGGCCTCGTTTACAATGCGCTGTATCACTCTCGGTCGGGCTTGCAAAATAATCATGTAGTGACATCACATTTCTACAAGTAATCCACAACTACCACAATCAGGTAACTATAAAGCATTCCTACATAGAGGTGTAACAGCACTGTCACCCTCACATAGTAACTACACTACACGTCCTGATGAAAATAACACAACACCTTGGTTCCAGGAATTCACAGAGCACCATCTAATGCATAATTTACATCGCTATCTAGCTAAGCAAAGAACACATCACTCTTGCTAAGGCAGATAACTCATCACTAGTAATGCCACTAATATCACACAGCCTTTACTAGTGTCAAGGATTCCACAGCCCTAGCTATGCAATCAAGGAACAAGCCTGTTAACAGTTGTTATACAACTATTAAATTGCCCAAAGCACACTCACAAGTAGCAGTGATAAATTCATAGTAAATATACTGCACTAACAATCCATGTGAATATTATCAACATAGCAATGTTAGTCATATTTCCTACAATAATGCCTAGTTTACAGAACTCAGCATGTATTTCTAACTACACACGCATAATGTGTCAGCGCGACAAACACCTGTATTCACAGTAAGCCTCTGACCTAGATAGTCACTAGCCGATTGATACAGCTAATTACATATTCAGATGGTCGGGCAGAAAACAATTGCGTTTCACTAACAATCATGTATGTGGCCGGTGCTATGTCAGATTCTAAGTATTTATGTATTTACCTTTAGTCCAGAGTCACTGCAATTATAGACTGCAATAGTGTCACGCCCTGGCAAGCATTGCAGACATCAAGTCTCCATAGTCAAGAAATTGCGACCGTGCTCGTTGACAGATAGATGGCGACTGAACTCAACTGTGCTACTGTGCAAAGTTTCAAATCCCACTCGACCCCTGAGAATCTCCAGTTTCGCTGCGAATTCCGGATCCCCATGAAACCTATGTGGATTGATGTCCTAAGTAAGTGCTACCATCACGAAGACACTCTGGATCTATCCCTCTCGAATCGACTTGAAATCTCTAGAAAAGATACTTTAGCTGGGGTTTCTCCTAACTATTTTAAGATCAGACGGGAGCCCACACGCTTAGTTATGCCATAACAGATTTTCCGCTGAGTAAAGACATGTGCCCTGGGTGGTTTTGTCACACTCCCTATAATAACAATGTCAATGAGATGTTCTTATCAGCAGCACAACACTGGAGCTTGGTAGCTCCCCACAAGTAATGTCCATGAGACCCGGCTGGGTCCTAAACATTCTCAGAAGTTCCATTTCTGGTAAATAGTAACTACTACTTAACTTGAATAGTGGCACATCAATGACACAAAATGTCCTCATCCTGAGCAGTAGAGCCTGATACTACCTAATAACATTACAGGTCTAAGTCCATTTAGATGCTTCAGTATTAGATCCCATCTGGATCAGTCAATGTAAACTCTGTCATGACTTTTCATGGCTGCATCCATTTAGACAGGCTGCCGTTCATATCATAGCTCTTCACTGGTTTGCTCTGATTTTTTTAATATTCATTGGATTGTTCCCAGTATTGAAACAATAAATCATCAAGAGTTTCATGGAACAAGCTGGTCCACATTATTCCATAGTATCATTTCAAGATCTCCATCTGAAAAGTAAACCCTGAAAAGAATAGGTCGGTGAGAGCATTTGGTTACAACTGTGACTTACATGCACATTAAACAGAAACACGCTATCAGAAATGTATTACTATAACATTATAGTATACTGGATCTTCTCTCCCTTCAAGGAGGTTCTCGCATGAGCGTGCATCAGTGGTCAGATAGCTAGTCGAATAGCTCGTCTGGGAAGCACATGTCCCGAAAGTACTGGTGTTGTTTGTCTGACCCTGTCACTGGATCCTGCCACTTTGTGCTATCTCTTTTCTCCATCTACAATAACAATGTCAATGAGATGTTCTTATCAGCAGCACAACATTGGAACATGGTAGCTCCCCACAAGTAACAGTGTCCATGAGACCTGGCTGGGTCCTAATCATTCTCAGAAGTTCCATCTCTGGTAAATAGTAACTACTATTTAACTTGAATAGTGGCACATCAATGACACAAAAAGTCATCCTGAGCAATAGAGCCTGATACTACCTGATAACATTACAGGTCTAAGTCCATTTAGACCAGTGATTCTCAACCGGAGGGGAATCCATTAACCCCCCCCCCCCCCCCCACCCCAGGGGGAAATCTTAGATTAATACAAGAATCAGTTACTTGATATTGTTTTTCCCTCTAAATTTTACGGTTCTGTAATTCTCGCCCTAATGAAATTCATTTTATAACGTAAATAGACCCGCAAATCACGTTTTATGTAGATGTCTAGACTTGTTCTAGTATGTGTTATTAAATTTAGCTTCCACTGTTATGTATACTGTGTAAGGGGCGGGGGGATATTTACAGGGAGGAAATTCGAAAGGGGGGGGGGGGAATAATATTCTGAACATATGGTAAAGGAGGGTATGGGCCAAAAAAAGTTGAGAACCACTGATTTCAACAGGTACAATATCACTCAGTGATGCAATCAATCACCATTGGATACTCACAACTGTCTGAACAGGGCAACCCTAGGGCTCTAGGCACCACCCTCAGATATTCGTACTGCTGCACAAGACTGGAGCATGGTAGCTCCTCACAATAACAATTTGACTGAGATGATCTCAACAGTAGCATAACATTAGAGCGTGGTAGCCCCCTACAATAACAATGTCACTGAAATGTAGTTAACCGCAGCACATTAGAGCATGGTAGTTCCCTGTAACAAGACCCCCGGGGCTTGGATAGGTATGTTACTAATAGTTGTATTCCCAGCCTTTGGTCCGACCACTCCAATAGGACTTTCAGTCTACAAGGCCCCCCACAAGCCGGGACAGCTGACCTTCCCTTCCCACCTATGGATTCCTACCCACAGGGGGCTCGGACAAGACACCAGTCATACTTATACTCAAAGCCATGGTCAACAAAGCAAAATTTGATTTCATAATACGTCAAACTGAACTCAGAGAGGGATGGCTGAAAAGCCTGGATAGAAGACACCTCTGTACAACGCTGAATGAGAGCAGCGAGAACATCTACATGTGATCAGTCATCATCATAAAGCATGTCTATTCTGTTTGTGCCGTCGTAGCCAACAACTCACCCAATGAATCTCTGGTGCAAAGAAACTCCAAGTCGTAGACCCTCCAGAGTTCTCTCATTCCACTGTGAGTATGATATCGGACTGGTCAGGCGTATGTCTGATACCTGACTGGCACTTCAACAAAGTTCGCTGGTCATCCCTCTATGACAAAATCACTCGCACCAGATTTCACCCTACTGATGAATGGAAAGTACTGCTGTACCATATAATATAAGAGCCTGGTGGCTCTTTGGCATCTCAAAGTCAACTGGATGAACTATTCTGCAAACATAAGACTGGAGCGTTGGCTCCATTCACTAACACTGTCACTATTCAATAACTCCAACGTAGGAATGTAATGACTCGGCACATTAGCAATGTCACAGTTCAACAACACCACTTTAGGAGTATAATAACTCAGCACATTAGCAATGTCACAGTTTAACAACACCACTTTAGGAGTATAATGACTCAGCACACTAGCATTATCACTGTTCAGAACACCAACTAAAGAATGTGGTGACTCAGCATACTAGCGTTAGCACTGTTCATCAACAGCACCTAGGAATTTGGTAGCTCCCTACCAAAACATGGATGTTCCTCAGATGTTCATGAAAATAGCAGACTACTGTTGTGGTTCACTGACCAAGTTCAAGGTTTCTGAGATGATCACAAATGTAGATCCACACAGAAGGTAAATGAATCACTACACATTTGACATCACTAAGACCCAGCTGGGCCTGAAACATATTTAAACTGGCCAGAGTAGTTGCTGTTTCACACAAATTCACAACAGCCAATTCAACTTGACTATAGATCATCAAGGATATACATATTCATAGAAGTATCACTCAGAGTTCTTATAGGAACACCTGTTACCTTACAGGCATGAATAAGAGACGCATCAGTCCTAGGCCCCATCTGGATCTGTTGACCAAATCTTCGTCGGACGTGTAGCGGTTGTCTTAGCTTAGACACACCGTGAACTTATTCAAACTCATGTTTCTCATATGTGTTGACTCTGACAGATTCATGTGACCGCTCCCAGTATTGCCCTGAAACATCACATTGACTGGCACTGGAACAAGCTGGTCCAATTGAGTTCATGGTATAACTCTAGAATCTCCATCATATAAACAGATCCTCAAACAAGGACATCTGTGAGAGTACTCGGCTACAACTGCGACTAACATGCACATCAACAACATCACATGCATCAGTACATAATATGACACAATGATATAATATATCAACAACATAGTAGATCATCTCTCCTACCAAGGAGGTACATGCATGAGAGTGCCTTAGTGAGCAAGTAGATAGTCAAGTAACTCTTCTGGGCAACATCTGGCCCAATAACACCAGAGTAGTCTGTATGACTCTGTCATAGGATCCTACTACCTGGTGTTATTCCATTCTTCCATTTCTCCTCCTACAACAACCGTAGAGTACACCTACTTATCTTTCAGTGTAGAGGTTTAATTATCTGGGAGGTGTCCAGTCGGACATTTCCTCCTCATCAACATAACTCAACAATTAATTAATTACTTAACCCATTAACTAATTAATTACATCATAATTCATTAATAACCACACAGCATTAATAAATTAAATCATCAGTCATTAATAACTCAACAGCATTAACAAAATAATACATCAAGCAAATGCTTTTGTCCTGGGATCTCTGTCCCAGAACCAGTATGACCTTTCTTAGTGAACCTTGTCTCCATAAGGTCGAGTCTGTGAAGGGCTATCACAGGTTTGGTGGCAATCCACCCAGTAGTCTTTCCCCCACTCGACGCTCAGAGGAAAGGCGAGACGGACATATAATCAGATTGCTACTGGTACTATTAGTGTTGGAACTCTTCGCTGGTTGCTGAGGATGGGGATGGAGCGCTTATGGGAATGTCCCGAATGCTGTGATGTCGGTTTCTAAATCAATCAATCAATCAATCAATCCCCCAAAGATGAGCTGTGGAAAAAGAGTACCTTATTTCCATGGCGATTTAGACCACACCATCCAATTTAGAATGGCACCCAGCACCTCATCCCATAAATCTTCATGCCTCCCGTAAGTGTGGATCAAGGCCTTCATATGCAACCTCCTCCCCCTAGTAGATGGTTTTCCCCCAATAACAGGGTCGGATTTACAAAAGAGAAGAGAAGAAGAGTCCATCAAACGTTCTGCTTGTATTTCAGATCGGTACAAATGCAACGGCCTCGTTTACAATGCGCTGTATCACTCTCGGTCGGGCTTGCAAAATAAACACGTAGTGACATCACATTTCCACAAGTAATCCACAACTACCACAATCAGGTAACTATAAAGCATTCCTACATAGAGGTGTAACAGCACTGTCACCCTCACATAGTAACTACACTACACGTCCTGATGAAAATAACACAACACCTTGGTTCCAGGAATTCACAGAGCACCATCTAATGCATAATTTACATCGCTATCTAGCTAAGCAAAGAACACATCACTCTTGCTAAGGCAGATAACTCATCACTAGTAATGCCACTAATATCACACAGCCTTTACTAGTGTCAAGGATTCCACAGCCCTAGCTATGCAATCAAGGAACAAGCCTGTTAACAGTTGTTATACAACTATTAAATTGCCCAAAGCACACTCACAAGTAGCAGTGATAAATTCATAGTAAATATACTGCACTAACAATCCATGTGAATATTATCAACATAGCAATGTTAGTCATATTTCCTACAATAATGCCTAGTTTACAGAACTCAGCATGTATTTCTAACTACACACGCATAATGTGTCAGCGCGACAAACACCTGTATTCACAGTAAGCCTCTGACCTAGATAGTCACTAGCCGATTGATACAGCTAATTACATATTCAGATGGTCGGGCAGAAAACAATTGCGTTTCACTAACAATCATGTATGTGGCCGGTGCTATGTCAGATTCTAAGTATTTATGTATTTACCTTTAGTCCAGAGTCACTGCAATTATAGACTGCAATAGTGTCACGCCCTGGCAAGCATTGCAGACATCAAGTCTCCATAGTCAAGAAATTGCGACCGTGCTCGTTGACAGATAGATGGCGACTGAACTCAACTGTGCTACTGTGCAAAGTTTCAAATCCCACTCGACCCCTGAGAATCTCCAGTTTCGCTGCGAATTCCGGATCCCCATGAAACCTATGTGGATTGATGTCCTAAGTAAGTGCTACCATCACGAAGACACTCTGGATCTATCCCTCTCGAATCGACTTGAAATCTCTAGAAAAGATACTTTAGCTGGGGTTTCTCCTAACTATTTTAAGATCAGACGGGAGCCCACACGCTTAGTTATGCCATAACAGATTTTCCGCTGAGTAAAGACATGTGCCCTGGGTGGTTTTGTCACACTCCCTATAATAACAATGTCAATGAGATGTTCTTATCAGCAGCACAACACTGGAGCTTGGTAGCTCCCCACAAGTAATGTCCATGAGACCCGGCTGGGTCCTAAACATTCTCAGAAGTTCCATTTCTGGTAAATAGTAACTACTACTTAACTTGAATAGTGGCACATCAATGACACAAAATGTCCTCATCCTGAGCAGTAGAGCCTGATACTACCTAATAACATTACAGGTCTAAGTCCATTTAGATGCTTCAGTATTAGATCCCATCTGGATCAGTCAATGTAAACTCTGTCATGACTTTTCATGGCTGCATCCATTTAGACAGGCTGCCGTTCATATCATAGCTCTTCACTGGTTTGCTCTGATTTTTTTAATATTCATTGGATTGTTCCCAGTATTGAAACAATAAATCATCAAGAGTTTCATGGAACAAGCTGGTCCACATTATTCCATAGTATCATTTCAAGATCTCCATCTGAAAAGTAAACCCTGAAAAGAATAGGTCGGTGAGAGCATTTGGTTACAACTGTGACTTACATGCACATTAAACAGAAACACGCTATCAGAAATGTATTACTATAACATTATAGTATACTGGATCTTCTCTCCCTTCAAGGAGGTTCTCGCATGAGCGTGCATCAGTGGTCAGATAGCTAGTCGAATAGCTCGTCTGGGAAGCACATGTCCCGAAAGTACTGGTGTTGTTTGTCTGACCCTGTCACTGGATCCTGCCACTTTGTGCTATCTCTTTTCTCCATCTACAATAACAATGTCAATGAGATGTTCTTATCAGCAGCACAACATTGGAACATGGTAGCTCCCCACAAGTAACAGTGTCCATGAGACCTGGCTGGGTCCTAATCATTCTCAGAAGTTCCATCTCTGGTAAATAGTAACTACTATTTAACTTGAATAGTGGCACATCAATGACACAAAAAGTCATCCTGAGCAATAGAGCCTGATACTACCTGATAACATTACAGGTCTAAGTCCATTTAGACCAGTGATTCTCAACCGGAGGGGAATCCATTAACCCCCCCCCCCCCCCCCCACCCCAGGGGGAAATCTTAGATTAATACAAGAATCAGTTACTTGATATTGTTTTTCCCTCTAAATTTTACGGTTCTGTAATTCTCGCCCTAATGAAATTCATTTTATAACGTAAATAGACCCGCAAATCACGTTTTATGTAGATGTCTAGACTTGTTCTAGTATGTGTTATTAAATTTAGCTTCCACTGTTATGTATACTGTGTAAGGGGCGGGGGGATATTTACAGGGAGGAAATTCGAAAGGGGGGGGGGGGAATAATATTCTGAACATATGGTAAAGGAGGGTATGGGCCAAAAAAAGTTGAGAACCACTGATTTCAACAGGTACAATATCACTCAGTGATGCAATCAATCACCATTGGATACTCACAACTGTCTGAACAGGGCAACCCTAGGGCTCTAGGCACCACCCTCAGATATTCGTACTGCTGCACAAGACTGGAGCATGGTAGCTCCTCACAATAACAATTTGACTGAGATGATCTCAACAGTAGCATAACATTAGAGCGTGGTAGCCCCCTACAATAACAATGTCACTGAAATGTAGTTAACCGCAGCACATTAGAGCATGGTAGTTCCCTGTAACAAGACCCCCGGGGCTTGGATAGGTATGTTACTAATAGTTGTATTCCCAGCCTTTGGTCCGACCACTCCAATAGGACTTTCAGTCTACAAGGCCCCCCACAAGCCGGGACAGCTGACCTTCCCTTCCCACCTATGGATTCCTACCCACAGGGGGCTCGGACAAGACACCAGTCATACTTATACTCAAAGCCATGGTCAACAAAGCAAAATTTGATTTCATAATACGTCAAACTGAACTCAGAGAGGGATGGCTGAAAAGCCTGGATAGAAGACACCTCTGTACAACGCTGAATGAGAGCAGCGAGAACATCTACATGTGATCAGTCATCATCATAAAGCATGTCTATTCTGTTTGTGCCGTCGTAGCCAACAACTCACCCAATGAATCTCTGGTGCAAAGAAACTCCAAGTCGTAGACCCTCCAGAGTTCTCTCATTCCACTGTGAGTATGATATCGGACTGGTCAGGCGTATGTCTGATACCTGACTGGCACTTCAACAAAGTTCGCTGGTCATCCCTCTATGACAAAATCACTCGCACCAGATTTCACCCTACTGATGAATGGAAAGTACTGCTGTACCATATAATATAAGAGCCTGGTGGCTCTTTGGCATCTCAAAGTCAACTGGATGAACTATTCTGCAAACATAAGACTGGAGCGTTGGCTCCATTCACTAACACTGTCACTATTCAATAACTCCAACGTAGGAATGTAATGACTCGGCACATTAGCAATGTCACAGTTCAACAACACCACTTTAGGAGTATAATAACTCAGCACATTAGCAATGTCACAGTTTAACAACACCACTTTAGGAGTATAATGACTCAGCACACTAGCATTATCACTGTTCAGAACACCAACTAAAGAATGTGGTGACTCAGCATACTAGCGTTAGCACTGTTCATCAACAGCACCTAGGAATTTGGTAGCTCCCTACCAAAACATGGATGTTCCTCAGATGTTCATGAAAATAGCAGACTACTGTTGTGGTTCACTGACCAAGTTCAAGGTTTCTGAGATGATCACAAATGTAGATCCACACAGAAGGTAAATGAATCACTACACATTTGACATCACTAAGACCCAGCTGGGCCTGAAACATATTTAAACTGGCCAGAGTAGTTGCTGTTTCACACAAATTCACAACAGCCAATTCAACTTGACTATAGATCATCAAGGATATACATATTCATAGAAGTATCACTCAGAGTTCTTATAGGAACACCTGTTACCTTACAGGCATGAATAAGAGACGCATCAGTCCTAGGCCCCATCTGGATCTGTTGACCAAATCTTCGTCGGACGTGTAGCGGTTGTCTTAGCTTAGACACACCGTGAACTTATTCAAACTCATGTTTCTCATATGTGTTGACTCTGACAGATTCATGTGACCGCTCCCAGTATTGCCCTGAAACATCACATTGACTGGCACTGGAACAAGCTGGTCCAATTGAGTTCATGGTATAACTCTAGAATCTCCATCATATAAACAGATCCTCAAACAAGGACATCTGTGAGAGTACTCGGCTACAACTGCGACTAACATGCACATCAACAACATCACATGCATCAGTACATAATATGACACAATGATATAATATATCAACAACATAGTAGATCATCTCTCCTACCAAGGAGGTACATGCATGAGAGTGCCTTAGTGAGCAAGTAGATAGTCAAGTAACTCTTCTGGGCAACATCTGGCCCAATAACACCAGAGTAGTCTGTATGACTCTGTCATAGGATCCTACTACCTGGTGTTATTCCATTCTTCCATTTCTCCTCCTACAACAACCGTAGAGTACACCTACTTATCTTTCAGTGTAGAGGTTTAATTATCTGGGAGGTGTCCAGTCGGACATTTCCTCCTCATCAACATAACTCAACAATTAATTAATTACTTAACCCATTAACTAATTAATTACATCATAATTCATTAATAACCACACAGCATTAATAAATTAAATCATCAGTCATTAATAACTCAACAGCATTAACAAAATAATACATCAAGCAAATGCTTTTGTCCTGGGATCTCTGTCCCAGAACCAGTATGACCTTTCTTAGTGAACCTTGTCTCCATAAGGTCGAGTCTGTGAAGGGCTATCACAGGTTTGGTGGCAATCCACCCAGTAGTCTTTCCCCCACTCGACGCTCAGAGGAAAGGCGAGACGGACATATAATCAGATTGTTACTGGTACTATTAGTGTTGGAACTCTTCGCTGGTTGCTGAGGATGGGGATGGAGCGCTTATGGGAATGTCCCGAATGCTGTGATGTCGGTTTCTAAATCAATCAATCAATCAATCAATCCCCCAAAGATGAGCTGTGGAAAAAGAGTACCTTATTTCCATGGCGATTTAGACCACACCATCCAATTTAGAATGGCACCCAGCACCTCATCCCATAAATCTTCATGCCTCCCGTAAGTGTGGATCAAGGCCTTCATATGCAACCTCCTCCCCCTAGTAGATGGTTTTCCCCCAATAACAGGGTCGGATTTACAAAAGAGAAGAGAAGAAGAGTCCATCAAACGTTCTGCTTGTATTTCAGATCGGTACAAATGCAACGGCCTCGTTTACAATGCGCTGTATCACTCTCGGTCGGGCTTGCAAAATAAACACGTAGTGACATCACATTTCCACAAGTAATCCACAACTACCACAATCAGGTAACTATAAAGCATTCCTACATAGAGGTGTAACAGCACTGTCACCCTCACATAGTAACTACACTACACGTCCTGATGAAAATAACACAACACCTTGGTTCCAGGAATTCACAGAGCACCATCTAATGCATAATTTACATCGCTATCTAGCTAAGCAAAGAACACATCACTCTTGCTAAGGCAGATAACTCATCACTAGTAATGCCACTAATATCACACAGCCTTTACTAGTGTCAAGGATTCCACAGCCCTAGCTATGCAATCAAGGAACAAGCCTGTTAACAGTTGTTATACAACTATTAAATTGCCCAAAGCACACTCACAAGTAGCAGTGATAAATTCATAGTAAATATACTGCACTAACAATCCATGTGAATATTATCAACATAGCAATGTTAGTCATATTTCCTACAATAATGCCTAGTTTACAGAACTCAGCATGTATTTCTAACTACACACGCATAATGTGTCAGCGCGACAAACACCTGTATTCACAGTAAGCCTCTGACCTAGATAGTCACTAGCCGATTGATACAGCTAATTACATATTCAGATGGTCGGGCAGAAAACAATCGCGTTTCACTAACAATCATGTATGTGGCCGGTGCTATGTTAAGGACAGATTCTAAGTATTTATGTATTTACCTTTAGTCCAGAGTCACTGCAATTATAGACTGCAATAGTGTCACGCCCTGGCAAGCATTGCAGACATCAAGTCTCCATAGTCAAGAAATTGCGACCGTGCTCGTTGACAGATAGATGGCGACTGAACTCAACTGTGCTACTGTGCAAAGTTTCAAATCCCACTCGACCCCTGAGAATCTCCAGTTTCGCTGCGAATTCCGGATCCCCATGAAACCTATGTGGATTGATGTCCTAAGTAAGTGCTACCATCACGAAGACACTCTAGATCTATCCCTCTCGAATCGACTTGAAATCTCTAGAAAAGATACTTTAGCTGGGGTTTCTCCTAACTATTTTAAGATCAGACGGGAGCCCACACGCTTAGTTATGCCATAACAGATTTTCCGCTGAGTAAAGACATGTGCCCTGGGTGGTTTTGTCACACTCCCTATAATAACAATGTCAATGAGATGTTCTTATCAGCAGCACAACACTGGAGCTTGGTAGCTCCCCACAAGTAATGTCCATGAGACCCGGCTGGGTCCTAAACATTCTCAGAAGTTCCATCTCTGGTAAATAGTAACTACTATTTAACTTGAATAGTGGCACATCAATGACACAAAAAGTCATCCTGAGCAATAGAGCCTGATACTACCTGATAACATTACAGGTCTAAGTCCATTTAGACCAGTGATTCTCAACCGGTGGGGAATCCATTAACCCCCCCCCCCCCCCCCCACCACCCCAGGGGGAAATCTTAGATTAATACAAGAATCAGTTACTTGATATTGTTTTTCCCTCTAAATTTTACAGTTCTGTAATTCTCGCCCTAATGAAATTCATTTTATAACGTAAATAGACCCGCAAATCACGTTTTATGTAGATGTCTAGACTTGTTCTAGTATGTGTTATTAAATTTAGCTTCCACTGTTATGTATACTGTGTAAGGGGCGGGGGGATATTTACAGGGAGGAAATTCGAAAGGGGGGGGGGGGGGGGAATAATATTCTGAACATATGGTAAAGGAGGGTATGGGCCAAAAAAAGTTGAGAACCACTGATTTCAACAGGTACAACATCACTCAGTGATGCAATCAATCACCATTGGATACTCACAACTGTCTGAACAGGGCAACCCTAGGGCTCTAGGCACCACCCTCAGATATTCGTACTGCTGCACAAGACTGGAGCATGGTAGCTCCTCACAATAACAATTTGACTGAGATGATCTCAACAGTAGCATAACATTAGAGCGTGGTAGCCCCCTACAATAACAATGTCACTGAAATGTAGTTAACCGCAGCACATTAGAGCATGGTAGTTCCCTGTAACAAGACCCCCGGGGCTTGGATAGGTATGTTACTAATAGTTGTATTCCCAGCCTTTGGTCCGACCACTCCAATAGGACTTTCAGTCTACAAGGCCCCCCACAAGCCGGGACAGCTGACCTTCCCTTCCCACCTATGGATTCCTACCCACAGGGGGCTCGGACAAGACACCAGTCATACTTATACTCAAAGCCATGGTCAACAAAGCAAAATTTGATTTCATAATACGTCAAACTGAACTCAGAGAGGGATGGCTGAAAAGCCTGGATAGAAGACACCTCTGTACAACGCTGAATGAGAGCAGCGAGAACATCTACATGTGATCAGTCATCATCATAAAGCATGTCTATTCTGTTTGTGCCGTCGTAGCGTCGTGGCCAACAACTCACCCAATGAATCTCTGGTGCAAAGGAACTCCAAGTCGTAGACCCTCCAGAGTTCTCTCATTCCACTGTGAGTATGATATCGGACTGGTCAGGCGTATGTCTGATACCTGACTGGCACTTCAACAAAGTTCGCTGGTCATCCCTCTATGACAAAATCACTCGCACCAGATTTCACCCTACTGATGAATGGAAAGTACTGCTGTACCATATAATATAAGAGCCTGGTGGCTCTTTGGCATCTCAAAGTCAACTGGATGAACTATTCTGCAAACATAAGACTGGAGCGTTGGCTCCATTCACTAACACTGTCACTATTCAATAACTCCAACGTAGGAATGTAATGACTCAGCACATTAGCAATGTCACAGTTCAACAACACCACTTTAGGAGTATAATAACTCAGCACATTAGCAATGTCACAGTTTAACAACACCACTTTAGGAGTATAATGACTCAGCACACTAGCATTATCACTATTCAGAACACCAACTAAAGAATGTGGTGACTCAGCATACTAGAGTTAGCACTGTACATCAACAGCACCTAGGAATTTGGTAGCTCCCTACCAAAACATGGATGTTCCTCAGATGTTCATGAAAATAGCAGACTACTGTTGTGGTTCACTGACCAAGTTCAAGGTTTCTGAGATGATCACAAATGTAGATCCGCACAGAAGGTAGATGAATCACTACACATTTGACATCACTAAGACCCAGCTGGGCCTGAAACATATTTAAACTGGCCAGAGTAGTTGCTGTTTCACACAAATTCACAACAGCCAATTCAACTTGACTATATAGATCATCAAGGAAATACATATTCATAGAAGTATCACTCAGAGTTCTCATAGGAACACCTGTTACCTTACAGGCATGAATAAGAGACGCATCAGTCCTAGGCCCCATCTGGATCTGTTGACCAAATCTTCGTCGGACGTGTAGCGGTTGTCTTAGCTTAGACACACCGTGAACTTATTAAAACTCATGTTTCTCATATGTGTTGACTATGACAGATTCATGTGACCATTCCCAGTATTGCCCCGAAACATCACATTGACAGGCACTGGAACGAGCTGGTCCAATTGAGTTCATGGTATAACTCTAGAATCTCCATCATATAAACAGATCCTCAAACAAAGATGTCGGTGAGAGTACTCGGCTACAACTGCGACTAACATGCACATCAACAACAACACATGCATCAGTACATAATATGACAATGATATAATATATCAACAAAATAGTAGATCATCTCTCCTACTAAGGAGGTACATGCATGAGAGTGCCTTAGTGAGCAAGTAGATAGTCAAGTAACTCTTCTGGGCAACATCTGGCCCAATAACACCAGAGTAGTCTATCTGACTCTGTCATAGGATCCTACTACCTGGTGTTATTCCATTCCTCCATTTCTCTTCCTACCACAACCGTAGAATACACCTACTTATCTTTCAGTGAAGAGGTTTAATTATCTTGGAGGTGTCCAGCCGGACATTTCCTCCTCATCAACATAACTCAACAATTAATTAATTATTTAACCCATTAACTAATTAATTACACCATAATTCATTAATAACCGCACAGCATTAATAAATTAAATCATCAGTCGTTAATAACTCAACAGCATTAACAAAATAATACATCAAGCAAATGCTTTTGTCCTGGCATCTCTGTCCCAGAACCGTTATGACCTTTCTTTGTTGACCTTGTCTCCTGAAGGTCGAGTCTGTGCAGGTCTATCACAGGTTTGGTGGCAATCCACCTAGTAGTCTTTCCCCCAGAGATTAGCTGTGGAAAAAGAGTACCCTGCTTCCGTGGCGAGTTAGACCCCATCATCCTATTTAGAATGGCACCCAGCACCCCATCCCATAAATCTTCATGTCCCCCCCCCCCCCCACCCACTAACAGGGACGCGTTTACAAAAGAGAAGAGAAGTAGAGCCATTCATCCAACGTTCCGCTCGTATTTTGGATCGGTACAAACACAACGGCCTCAATTACAACGTGTCATATCACTCTCAGTCGAGCATGCAAAATAAAGAAGTAGTGACATCACAATTCCACAGGTAATTCATAACTACCACAATCAGGTAACTACAAAGCATTCCTACATAGAGGTGTAATAGCACTGTCACTCTCACATAGCAACCACTTCACTACATGTCCTGGTGAAAATAACAACACCTTGGTTCCTGGAATTCACAGCGCACCACCAATCTAACGCATAGATTACATCACTATCTAGCTAAGTAAAGAACGCATCACTCACTTGCTAAGGCAGATAACTCATCACTAGCTATGCAACTAATATCACACAGCCTAACTATTGTCAAGGATTCAACACAGCCCTAGCTATTCAATCAATAAACAAGCACGTTAACACAGTTGTTACACATACCGTTATTAGATTGACCAAAGCACACTCACAAGTAGCAGTGTTAAATTTGTAGCAAATATCCTGTTCTAACAATCACTGTGAATATTATCAACATAGCAACGTTAGTCATATTTCCCACAATACCGCCTGCTTTAAAGAACTCATCATGTACTTCTAACTACACACGCAGCAGTGTCAGCGCGAACAAACACTTGTATAAACAGTGGGCTTCTGACCCAGATTGTCACTAGCCGATCATTAACGCTAATTACATATTCATACAATCGGGGCAGAAAACAATCGCATGTTGGTAACAATCATTTACGCAGACAGCGCTTCGCTAAGAACAGATTCTAAGTACTTTATCATTTACCTTGCTTTAAGAGTCACTGCAATTATCAGCTGCCTTGGTGTCATGCCCTGGCAAGCGTCAATAGACATCAATTCTCTACAGTCATGATATTGCAGCCGTGTTCGTTGACAGACGGATGGCGACTGAAACCAAGTGATCTATTGCGTGAAGTTTCGAATCCTCCTCGACCCCTGATCATCTCATGTTTCACGGAGAATACCAAATCCCCGTGATAACTATGTGGATTGATATCCTACATGGCTGCTATCATCACGTACACTCTCCGGATCTTACACTCTCGACTAGTCGAGAAATCTCTAGATAAGACGAATTTCGCTGGGGTTTCCCCAAGCTATTTTAAGATCAGACAGGAGTCCACTCGCCTAGCTACGACCGACAGGATTTTTCACCGAATGAAGTCACGTGACCTGGGTGGTTTCGTCACAGTTGGTGCTTTGAAAAGACTAATGAAAGCAGTACATTATATTCAACTATAAGCAAGAGATAATGTTCTTTGGTCATGTAATGAGAAGAGAAGCATGGGAAAATAACTGCAAAGATCAGGAACTGTCTCTGAGGTAGAAGAAGTTGAGGCAGATGAGGATAAATATTACTGGATGGCCTAAGAACAGGAATAACAACAGAACCGATGCAGAACCCAGGGATACATGTAAGCCAACACATGGGCAGAGCACATGACGACGACGATTAATGTACATGTTCTGTAAATACTTACAGGGGAAACTAAGGCAATGAGTGCTGGTGTGCAGCCTTGCTGCAGCAATATGTTCCTATGTTTACTGGAATCTGCAGCCATATTTCCAACTGCCCAAGCACATAGTTCCTAGTAATATAAAGACATGTGTGGGAACAAAGACACAACTCCGGCAACAGATCATGTTAAAAATAAACATTTTCCTATAAGGACCCTTTTATATGCCTCAGGAGCACTCGGTATATGATGCTAAACAATATTTTTATAGACTGATCGGCACTCTGTGGGTGATGTAGTCGCTATCACAATGGCCGTCTTTATTTCCCAAAATATTTCCTGGACCGTCTTTCAGTAGTTTTGTATTATTTCTAATTTCTTCATTAGATTATTTTTCACAGTTGTTCCACTTCTGCCGGCTGGATGTCAGGTGGGTTGTGTGGAACCGGTTGATTCAGAAGATCCTTACAGTATTCAGCCAATCTGTTCATTTGATCTTTAATATTGGTGAGAAGTTTTCCTTTACTATTTTTGTTAAGTCCACTGGGTTGATTATATTTTCCTACTAATTTCCTTGTGGTGCTTAACTGTCTCTGAGGTTTCACTTCGCTGCTGCTTTCTCTGCCTCTCTTGCTAGGCCATCTAAATATTGTCTTTTATCTGCCCTTATGTGCTCTTAACTTCTTTGCTAGCTTCTGTATATCTTCCTTGGGCTCTGACTTAGCAGCTCTGGTTTTGCTATTAAGATAGCCTTTTTTATTTTTTCTTTCTTCTATTTTCTTGAGGGTTTTGGACATTATCCATGCTTTGTTTCCTTCCCTTTCCTTCTTGGCCTTCCATTTATGCGCCGCTTAAAATGCTGTTAACCTGTTGCAAACTCTTCTCCATGTTCTAGTCTTCTAAGTGTTGCAAGATCTGGACTTATTTGAGATTGTGACCTTAAACTGTTCCGTGGATCCGAGATATCCTACGTTATACTGAATTCCATGTTTATAAGATGTTATATAGCTTTTAAGTTTTAACTTGATTTTACTTAGCAGTTAATTGTCCATATTTACAATATATTTACAGCACCTCTAAAGACTTCTACATCATGTGTAGATGATCTGAATTTCTTAATACATATATGATATTTTTGGTTTTCTGTTTTGTAGTTGAGTTATGCCCTTGTGGCTTTATGACTTATTCACTGCATAAAAATTGGTGAATAATTCTACACTTTCATTTATTACCCTTAGTCCATGTTTCCAAATGTCTTTGTAACCAGTATTATCCGATCCTATTTTGGCATCTAGGTCACCCTTAAAAATATTGATACTGTCATTTCTTGACTACCAATTATGTTTTGAAGTTTCTTGTAAAATTCCCCCTTTATATTTTTCATTTGTTGGTGCATAACACTGAATCATATTAATGTGTATTTTCTTTCTGACAGATCTAAATCTTGCTGTTATTCTAGAACTCACTGCTTCCCACTCTATGCTTTCTTTGCCTCTGTGGACAACATTAGGGCCACTCCTTCACAGTCTGGAGAAGTTTCATCTTTATGGCCTGAGTACAGGACTATTTCACCAGTGCTTAGATATTCACCTGTTCTAGTCCATCTTGTTTCACACAATCCCAACATGCTAGTATTATATTTCATTTCTGCTGTCACCTGCGCTGTCTTATCAAATATATAGTTTTACCATTCCAGTGCCAATCCTTTGAGTTTTCCCAGATGAAAGAAATTTAATCAATACCCTGGACTCCTTGAGGCTTTCTCAGCAATGCATCATATCTCTTTTTTAAGAGCTTGATTTCCTTGTGGTAGCTGAGTAACTATTCTTTATATGACTTGTTCATGGTTTGTTGGGTGGATTTGTGTCAACTTTTCAACGTGATTGTTAGCCTGCCCTAAGCACAACACTTCACTGGCTGCCTTTTATGACATGGCTGATAGGGTCCAGTGTTTCTATTCTTTGCTTCCCTTACAGGTCCCGATAGCACACAGGTGGAATCCTTAGTCGCCTCTTACGACATGCAAGGTGTTACTATTCTTTGCTTTCTCTTAGGGCCATGGATGATGTGCTATATGGTTATAGAAAGTATTGGTCTAAGCCTATTTTGAGGGAGCCACAGTAGTGCAGTGGCAAGGATGCTTGCCTGACAGCTGGTGGTCATGAGTTAAAATCCTGATCAAGGTGGGGATTTTTTTAAATGGATCCGAGCCCCCCAGGTCGATCCAGCCTCAAAGAGATACAAAGAAATGTTCTGGGAAGTAAAGGCTGTTATTGTAATATTAACCACATCACCCATCTAGGGTCAACGGGTCTCTAAATATGGGACAAGCACCATATACTGAGTTTGCTTTCAAGCATGGAAAAGAGTCTTTTAAGCATTTATAAAACATTTAAATTTTCCGTAATGGTATCTAAACTAAGTTAATTTATGTTTAAACTCTCGCTGTCACTAAACTTGCTATGATGGTTGGTTTGTGATGAACCCTCCTGGAGGATTCAGTTTTATACTCTTAAGTCTGATATATGGCATTCAGGTCATCTGACTCGGAAAAGACTATCGGCATGATGTTAGAGTAGAGACTTTTCTCCTGATCCGATACCAAAATACAGTCTCCACAGGACTATATTACAAAGCTCTCATTACGCCCTTCAAATTCAGAGACCAGTGAGTTATGCAAAACTAGTACTGAAACTTCACATCCAGGTACAGGCATATTAGCATGTCACCAGGTCATGATTAAGCACAGCACACATGCACCAACTGAAACTTGGGACCAAAGGTGGACATTTTCCTTCCACAGGTTTAATACACTTCACAATCATTCACCACAGACCTGCATTTGTGGGTCAGAACCTTGCAGGAACTGTATCAAAAGAGGAGATAATTGCATCATGCTCCTAGCACTCAAGGAGGCCGCTGCCGACAGAATGATGGCACCCCATGCAGCTGCATGCAAGACTGCTGTATCAGTTGATAGAAGACAGCTCTGCAAGGCTTGCAAGCCTTCATTTCTATCAAACAAAAATTGTGTTTTTAATTAGTTTGTAATAATGATTTTTGTGAAAAGTAAGTAAAGATCAATCTGCTAAATAGACAAACAGAACAGCAGTAAAGTTAATAAACTTCTGAAGAATGGGAAAGCTGCTGGCCCACATGGCATCCCAGTAGAGGCTGTAAAGTTAATATAAACATCTCAACTAAATTACTGCACAAATTATTTAGCAGCATCTGGGAAGCTGAAGAAATACCAGTTGACTAGAAAGAAGTTGCCAAAGAATGGGGACCTAGAAGAGTATGAAAAGTATACAGACAAAACAGAAGCCTAAAATGTTATGACAGAATTAAATGTGGAGCTCATGGAGAAAGCTAAAATACTGGTGAATCAAGAGGTGAAGAGAAAAAGCTGGCATTGAATATGACATCTGAGAAAACTTGAGAACAGTATAGCTAGAGAGGCTTTTATCTAGAATCCACTGGACAAAAGAAATTGATGACCTAAAACCATTAAAAAAAGTATAGACAGAAATAAATAATATGGGGAGGATATGGATGGAGCTGCATGGGATAGCTAAGGATAGGACAACTTGGAGTGAGTGGGTTGGGGGGACTATGCTGCAATGGAGGATAGAGGGTGAAAGAAGAAGTGAGGAAAACAAGACTAATCACCAATAAATTAGTTAAAAAAATACATACGATCTAATAAAGAAATAGACTCAATAATCTAATAAAGAAAACAGGCCTAAGAAACTAATACTGTAAATAAAATAGATTAATGAATCCAATAATGCAATGAATAAAGTAAGATTTATGAATCTAAAGAATCGGTAAAGAAAATATTTATTAATCTAAAAGTATAATGAAGAAAACAGTCTAGTGAAGAAAATAGACATTAATCTAATCTAGTAAGAATACAGGCAAGAATATAATAGTCAAGTAAAGAAATACTTAATCTAATAAAATAGTCAGGGGAAAAACTGCATATTTAATCAAACTTAGTTACTAAATGAAGAAAACGTGTACCTAAGAAAGATCCGGGCATTGTTGGGATCTCGAGCAAAACATTTCCGAAGTACAGTCAGAGCTTCTAGGTTATTACTCTGTTTCAGCAACTTTGTTGCTTGCGTTATCTAAATGAATTAAAATATGTAACAATCAACAAGATGGTAAAAATTTTTATATAATTTTCATTGCTTTCATCATTACCCGAGTATTATCATTGTATGAAGGTTATATCAATATTTTTTCCTTGTATACTTTCTTACATCAACAAGAATATATCCAAAATAGCAGCTGTCAACTTGACTTCATAGATTGCCTTGACATTTAGTGGGTGTAGGCCAAAATAGTTTTAAAGCAGCACCTGCACCCATGCATATACAGTAAACATTGAAAAAGAAAAACTACAGAAAATTGGTGGTGGGGGAGGGAGGGGGGCAAAGAAAATATTCAGCAGTAAATTAAATATTCTCAAATAACTTCAGAACAGAGGTCAAGGTCTTAAAAAGTCCAGCAAAATGCTGTTGACAGATAAACAAAAGTGAAATGCATAGCTCTCTTCACAGATGTGAAGTCAATTGTTTCACTACTGCAGAGAGAAACAGTGCAGACCTAAGAACAGCACTTCATGGACAATGCCAGCAATCCGAAAGAGGTTGTAATACAATGGATCCCCTGACACTGCGACATATCTGAAAGTGTAGACTAAAACACTGGCAAAGCAAGGTGGAAGACTACCTATGATGAAGCCAAGAGATTTATAAGAAGCAATTATAAAACCAAGTTGGAATCAAAGCATCCAGGCCAACAGATTGATTGATTTAGGAACTGACATCACAGCATTCGGGGCATTCCCATAAGCACTCCGTCCCCATCCTCAGAAGCCAGCGAAGAGTTCCAACCCCAATAGTACCAGTAGCAATCTGATTATATGTGCGTCTCGCCTTTCCTCTAAGCGTCGAGCATCGGCCAGATCCCCTCGTCACTCCTCGCTGTCTCATTCTTGCAAGACCATGGTGATCCATTTGCTCCTCCAAGGTGTTCATGTGCTCCCACAAGGCCGCAACCACATCTGCCTTATCATGCATCAATACTCCACCAAGTTTTGCAGAGCCAGCCAATCTGTCTGCCTGTTCATTCCCCAACAACAGAAAGATGGTGTATACTACTTATTCCACTGAGAATAAATAGTAATCTTCAGACTCTGCACAGGACACAACAGGCTGAAACACCAAGTGTTTAATCAACTAAAGATAGAAGATACTGATGAATGCAACTGTGAACGTGGTTAAATGACAGCTAAACATTTGTTGCAGGAGTGTCCAACATATGCAGAACAGGGAAAAACTATTCTAGCCTACACACTCCATTTGAAGACAAAAATCTATGGAGATGTTAACAAGCTCAAGTTGACTGCTCTCTTTAGATGTATTTAGGCTGGTGATTGAAGGTCTTTTTTCTACACAATCATCTGTTATTGTCAGGGTCTTACACTGGGCTCGCTACCTAACACATGTGGGACAGTACAAGTACAACGTGATTTGACTCAAGACTCAACGACACAACGTTCAACGGATTTAATTACAGATCATATACAATACGATGATCACAGCAAATATATATTGGATACTTCTAAACACTTACATCTACCATACAGCACACAGTCTCACTCTCAAGATGTCCAGGCATTCGACATTCGGGCACAGAAACCTTTCTCGCAACATGCGTCCTGTTCCGTCTACGTCCCAGAGCTGTCTGCCTATGGTTTGGAACTCGCCTCCTCACCGGAGGTGGCTTCACGAGACATGCGTGCGTCCTTGGTGTGACCGCTGGCCGTCTCGCCAGCCGGCAACTTCGCAGACAGGTGACCACTGTTCGCCTGGCGGCGTAACGAAGTTCCTTCATTCCTCCTAGGGACTGAGTCACCTGGCGGCGTAACGATGTCACGGCATCACTGCCGTACCGTAGACTCTGACACGCTCCCCCGGCAAATCCATGAAAGCTGTCATCTTTCATGTCTAATATAGGTACATACTGGGTTAATACTTTAACCCTTGTCAGAGTCAACCCTTATGTTGCTTATATCCATCGATATCATAATATATAGAAAATACACATCTGCCATAGAAACATATAATCAATAGAAGTTATATTGAACGACATGTGGTGTTTAACTTTTAACACCTGTCAGGTTTCATCTTCTCGATGGCTGGTTACATAAATTGCATTAACGACCCAGTCAGATCAGTAGTATCCAGCTTCACGCATCTACCTCGCAGCATTTTGAAAAAAAATAATAATATGGTTCTTGAAACAAAAACCATCTCGCTAGACCGAAATGTGGCTTTTCCCTAAGTCACATAAAACACTCAAACCCTTGACCTTGTTTGCCAAGGACTCTTGTGTTGGTCTGCAATGTCTGCAACCCTTTGCCATGCACAGTAAATGCCTACCTGAATGAGTTCAAAATCTGGCAAACACATGGCTATTTTTATATAACACATTACATTATACATTTCACATTATGGCCCTTTGTGTAAGGATGTAATAGCAACTAAAAGAAAGGCGAATAATTTCAAACATTTATAAATATAAT
Source organism: Cepaea hortensis (assembly GCA_963921405.1). NCBI lineage: Eukaryota > Metazoa > Mollusca > Gastropoda > Stylommatophora > Helicidae > Cepaea > Cepaea hortensis. The sequence goes on along the minus strand of OY992897.1, from coordinate 60,840,429 downwards.
AATTTACAATAATTATTTTATTACTTAGTGTCATTGCTTGACGTTGCTTCATATTAACGAGAAAAAGTCGGTAATATGAATACATTAATCAAGATATGATTCTAAGATTACACTAGCTAAATAAATAAACACACAATTCGTGTATTTCATTTTATAGATTCTTAAAGATTTTAGAATCGTCATAGCTATTTGAACTTTTATTTGTCGTCTGCTAATTTTACTCTAAATTCCTAACTTAATCCGGAAGTACACACGAACATTAAATCAGCTGATGAAGAAGCTTGTAGACCACTTGTTCCGGTTTGATGTAGTTACGGAAAGTACTTGTCTCATAGTTCATGTGTCGGATGTTTCACAAAACCTTCTGGATTACGATCGACTGTTCATGTGTTTCACAACCGAACATTAAGGATTTCGGTTAACTGCAATGGAGTAGCTGTCACTGTTTAGTTTACACATTCGCACTCGTCCTTAAAATATCCCTGGAATAATCCACACGCAGCTGTCACTGTCAAATTGGATAGTTCGCTTAAGGTAAGTTCTTGCGCGAATGTGACACTGTTGTTGTTTCAGAATATGTACAATTAAAGTTCGCTTTCTACCACACACTACACAATTATACATGACAATCACTACATGCATTAGTAAAATAAGAAACATTATTTATAATGGGGGTAACCCCTATCACAATGTAGACATTACACAGCTTTTGTGAATGAACGACTTATTCACTGATAGATGGCTGTGTTGATCTGAGTATTTTACACTGCACTCAGACTTTATAGCTCAATGGGTCGGTCGGACAACGGGACAACAAGTCAGCGATCGTATTGGTTCGGCCTGGAATATGGCGAACCTCGAAACTGTAGTCTTGGAGTTTCAAAGACCAACGGGCTATCATATGGTTTGATGGTACCCCAGAATTTATGAAACGCAAAGGACTACTGTCAGATTCCACGATAAAATGGCGTCCTAGAAGAAATCTAGACAATTTTGTAATACCCACCACTAAAGCTAGGGCTTCCAACTGAGGCATTGACCAGGATCGTTCTCTGGGCTTCAGTTTTCTGGATACAAAACACACGGGATGGAGGATGTTGTTGTGTTCTTGCATCAAGACTGCTCCAATCGCGACGGAGCTCGCATCTGTTCTTAATCTGAAAGGTAAACGGATGTTTGGCAATTTGAGGATGGGATTATGTGAGCTATCATCAGAAAAACAAGCTAATACTTTAGAGAATGCTAATTTTAGGCATTCATTGCTTACAATTTTGTCCGGCTTATCTTTAGTTAGTAAGTTAGTAAAAGCCTCGGTTAGTTCGGAAAAATCCGGAATAAACTGCCGATAATAATTTATCAGTCCTAATAAACTTCTGACTTGTTTCTTTGTAGTCGGAAGTGAGAGTTTTAGAATCTTGGACACAATGTTATCGTCTGTCGTGACAAAGCCATTGGATATTTTGTATCCCAAAAAGGATATTTCAGGGTAGGCCATGTCTACTTTAGCAGGCTTTACAGTCAGTCCGTGCTGTCTGATACGTTCAAATGTCAGTTCTAATGTCTTTATGTGTTCTGTCATTGTCTCTGTGTGAACACAGATGTCGTCTATATAGCAGATTATGTTAGGAATGTCTACAAGAAGAAGTCGTGTCATACGAACGAAGGTGGCAGGGGCATTGACTAGCCAAATGGAAGTTTGCACCATTCGTACAGTCCCCAAGGTGTGGCAAAAGCTGTCAGATGTCTGCTCTGTTCGTCTACTTCTATCTGATAATATCCTTTCGTCATATCTATCTTCGTGAAGAACCTAGCGTCTGTCAGTTCTGTCAAAAGATCGTCAGCGTTTGCCATTGGCTCCAAATCTAGAACAGTTATTTTATTTAGCTTTCGATAGTCAATGCACAGTCTTATGGTATTGTCCTTTTTGCGTACAATGACCATGGGAGATGAGAAGTCTGATTGGGATCGTCTTATGATGTTATTCTTTTCTAGGTTGATGATCTCCTGATGTAGCTGTTCTTTGTAATGTAATGGGATGGTGTATGGTCTGCATCGTATGGGTGTGTTTGATGTGAGTGTGATGTGATGCTGTACTAATTCTGTTTGTCCTGGGTTGTTGGAGAAGATGGTGTTGTACTGTTGTATTAGGTGTTTTAAACTGTCTGTCTCTGCTTGAGTTAGCTTTGGATTGATCTTGATATCCTTCAAGCAGTCTGTCGTGTCTAATGTAGGTGTTGGAATTTCGTCACTAACATCGTCATCTTCGTGATCTATTATCACTGTACAAGCTGTCGTATCGTCTTGTTCGTTGTCTCTGTTATGGTATGGTCTTAGCATATTTATGTGAAATATTTTGTGTTTGTCTTTTATTAGGATCTCATAGTCTACAGGTGAAATCTGTCTTGTCACTTTAAACGGTCCCTGCCAAGAATCAGTCAATAAGTGTCGGTCACTAGGTAACAGAAGAAGAACGTCCTGTCCAGGTGTCAAAGTTATTGTTCTGTTTCCTTTGTCAGCATACTGTCTATAAGTAGCACCAGATAATTTTAGTGCATTCTTAGCAATCGTACATGATTTGATGATTCTTTCACGCAATGATGTAACATATACGTATGATGATATGGGTTTAAGTACTGGAGTAGATTCAGTTAACATTTGGTGGTAAATAGTTAATGGGCCACGTGGTTTGGCACCATAAATAAGTTCAAAAGGAGAGAAACCGGTACTAGAATGTGGTACCTCGCGATAAGCAAAAAGAATAGCTGGTAGATATACATCCCAGTTATTAGGGTGTTCTTGCGTGACTTTTGCAAGCATGTGCTTCAGATCGCCGTTAAACTTTTCCACGATTCCACTTGAGTGAGGATGGTATGGTGAATTGAAACATTGCTTCACTCCCAACATTTTGATCAAAGCTTGGGTAGATGCGGCAATAAACTGAGTACCCCTATCAGATTGGATAGTGTCTGGAAATCCTATCCGGGAAAAAATATGGAAGAATACTTCCATTATATCATTGGCAGTTATGTTCTTTAGCGGAATAGCTTCCGGCCAGCGACTACATTGATCAACGACAGTTAGAATGTACTTATTCCCTTTAGTTGTTGTATGATTGAGAGGGCCCACTATGTCAACAGATAGTTTTTCAAAAGGTCGACTGGCTAAGTCAGTGACTTGCAACTTTGCCTGTGGGTGTTTACCTTTTTTTATCAGTTTCTGGCAGATGTCACAACTTCTGCAATATTCTTTAATATCATTGCAAAATTTTGGCCAATGAAACTGTGTTAATAATCTAGATCTGGTCTTCACGTATGCCATATGCCCTGCAAGAGGTATATCGTGGGCAAGATGTAAGGCTTGCTTGCGATAACTAGTTGGCAAAACAGTTTGCTTTGTGGTGTTGTCACCTCTGGTATAATACCTGGTGAGGATATCATTTTTCACAGCAAAATGCCATTTTGCATTCTTGGTTACCTTTGGCTTTTGGCCGATCAGATTAAAATATTTTACCAATGAAGGGTCAGCCTTTTGAGCTGTTACAAAAGTTTCCTTCATGGTGTTAGTAGGTAGTGATACTGGGCTAAGTGACTGAATAGCCTCATTTTGATTACTTTCATCTTGCACTCTAGCAGTAGATCTGGTTACTGCGTTCACACAATCAATGATGTCAGATGATGATGGAACAATGTTGTCAATGACATGATGAGAACTTAGTGCTACATTAGCTACCATACATTCAATAGGTGGTGTGACATTATCAATGATGACATTGGATGGTGATGTTACATTATCATCAATACATAGAGATGTTATGTCATGAGGTTTATCATTCACCTCTGGCAAATTTCCAATTATTACATCACACACTGGGTTTGTTAACGCAGCGACTTTTACTTTCCCAGTGAGGAAAGGTGTTTGAATATATGCCCAAGCTAATGGGTATCTCTCAATATTGCCTGAGAATGTTCTGCATGTTATGTGCCTGCCTGTATAGTCTGTAGGCATTATGAACGTTCTTTTAAGGCCAATAAGTGAACTACCTGTATCGCGAAGAACTGTAGCAGACTTGCCGTTCACATATCCGTGATGGACTATTATCTTGCCTTTTGAATCTACTACCAAATTAGCTTCTTCATTGGCAATAGGGATGGCGTGACCACAAGTTAAAATACCATCTTCAAAGAAGGTGTTACAAACAGTACATAAATTGTTAATCATGTCAAAAGTCTGTGCTGAGTTCACAGGATGTTTCTCTGATAGTTCTTCTTCTGACTCTGAACTGTTAGACAAGGCGACATTTGCCTCATTGATCATTTGTCTACCTTTACAATCTTTGCGATGGTGTCCATGCGCTTTACAAAGATAACATTTACGTGCAGATCTGAAAAATCTACGCTCATGATCTTGTCTGTTTATCATATCTCGTAGATAAATATCATATTTTGGGTTTTTATCGCACATTTCATTCGGCTGATGTGAAACTTTACAATGAATACAGTGCTTAAATTTCTCAGATGTAGGCCTATGAGGTTTCTGCCTACTATAGGGTTTTTCAAAATTAGCTGCAGCTACAAAATCAATGTCCGCAGATTCAGTCACAAAACAATGTTTGTTGGCGGTGTAATACGCCGTACCTCGTCTATCAATCTCATCTATACTAGTGCATTCATTCACCTGCAAAAATTTGGAAAATTTTGGTGGAATCGATGAAATGATTTTGTCTCTGATGATTAGATGATCTAATTTATCATAATTTCTGTCAATTTTGGCTGCTGAAGTCCATTTGGTGAAAATATCTCGGACTAAGCAGAGGTAGTCAGAGAACGTTTGAGTCGGTTTTGGGCTCAACTTGCTGAACTGTTCTCTGTAACCTGCTTCATCTAACATGAAATGTGCCATTATCTTTGATTTAAGATAATGGTAATCTTTCCTGAGGTCTTTGGGAATAGTCTCAATGACTTTAAGAGGTTCCCCTGATAAACTCCTCATATACAGAATATTCCATTCAGACAGTGGAACTTGGTAATGTTCCATTAAAGTTTCAAAATTTTGGGTAAAGGCTGCAATGCAGTCACCCGAGGTATAATTACGTACAATACCCTGGTATTTCTTGTACTGGTTTTCTTTCTCCAGTCTCTCAGATTTCTTATACTCTTTATTGATAGCAGTCTCCGCATCCAGTTGTTTTATCTTTAACTGTAACTCCAGTTCTTCTCTCTTACTCTGAGCTGCTATTTCTGCTTTCTTTAATTCTGTTTCTTTCTCGATATCGGCCTTCTTCAGTGCACTATCTAACTCAGCTTGCTTTGTCTTTGCAGCCAGTTCTGATTCGGCTTGCTTTGCCTTTGCAGCCATTTCTAATTCGGCTTGCTTTGCAGCTCTTTCAGCTGCTCGTTCATCGCGTTCAGCCGCTTTCTCGCGAAGGTGTTCAGAGTATTTATTCTCACTCCACTTTGTTAACTCATCACCTGTTAACTTCAACTTTAACCCCATATCAATGAAATCATTTAATGAAGACATGATGAAAAAAAATGTTGAAGTAATACCAGCCACACAATTAGTTATAAGTGGTTAGTACAATGAACAATTTACAATTTTCCTATATGCAATATGTGCCTAAAATTGCATCCTTAAAGTAAATGAAAAGAAAAGTATACTCAAGTGCCCTGGATGCGGTGAAGAATGGTTGGAAAACGGGCTAGGAAACTGTAGGGTCGTCACTTCGAATCACAAATGACCTCTACGTGCACGGTTTCGGATGGTACGGAAAAAACCTGCTTTGTTTTGGAGGAAATAAATTAGCGTCTATTTGTTGGTGTGTGCCTGCTTGTCACTAAGTATTGAGTAGGTTTGTATGGCGTTGAGTGTAATTGTATGTCGTAAGTTTGTCCGTCAACAATTTTTTTTTTTTCAACACACGTCACTTTCTTTCAAAACCTTTCTGCTTTCCACAAACTCCACTCACAAAGACAATCTAACTGTATCTCAACACGCTATAACATTGATGACACATCACTTACATCAAGATGACATTCAGTAAGGACATAGACATCAAGTTTACAAGATGGCGACAAGGTCACAATGGCGACAAGATCACAATGTCGACAAGGTCAAAACGGTAACAAAAAGTTTGACAATCACGAATGTTTTACACGTTTACACGATCAAACAATACGAATGCACTGTACGTTTACAACTAGTCTACATGTTTAAACAATGTAGCAATAATTCAAAATGAGCCTTCCATGATCACTTTTACATGTACAATCAATTTTAACAAAAATTCTAAGTTCACAACCTCTAGTTCTAACCATTTATCACATACATACGTTCATATTTTAAAGCTGGACGATTGCCCCCACGTCCACACATGTCAGGGTCTTACACTGGGCTCGCTACCTAACACATGTGGGACAGTACAAGTACAACGTGATTTGACTCAAGACTCAACGACACAACGTTCAACGGATTTAATTACAGATCATATACAATACGATGATCACAGCAAATATATATTGGATACTTAACACTTACATCTACCATACAGCACACAGTCTCACTCTCAAGATGTCCAGGCATTCGACATTCGGGCACAGAAACCTTTCTCGCAACATGCGTCCTGTTCCGTCTACGTCCCAGAGCTGTCTGCCTATGGTTTGGAACTCGCCTCCTCACCGGAGGTGGCTTCACGAGACATGCGTGCGTCCTTGGTGTGACCGCTGGCCGTCTCGCCAGCCGGCAACTTCGCAGGCAGGTGACCACTGTTCGCCTGGCGGCGTAACGAAGTTCCTTCATTCCTCCTAGGGACTGAGTCACCTGGCGGCGTAACGATGTCACGGCATCACTGCCATACCGTAGACTGACAGTTATGAAATTGATGTCTACAGAATTACCTTCTACCTTCTACATAAATACCTTCTCTAGCTCCTCCTCTCTTGAAAGTACTGCTTCTGCTTCCTCCAAACTTTTTACTTTTAGTCGCTTGCTTAAGATCACCTGGTCTCTGTTACGAGTCTGTTCATCTGTGAGTAAAAGGGAAAAGATGTTACAATGGAAGTGTACCTGAACTGTGACAGCAGAATTCATGTCTTCAGTTTTACTTTCATGGATCTTAGTTCTATTCAACATATATGCTTTTATTATATTAGCATATATAAATACACACCTTATGCAATAAATCCATGTCGCTGGGGGTATATCATATAGTCCGTTTTATCATGTGGCTTTGAATCTTTGACTGGCACCTTACCGTCATGACAGATGATAAATTATATGTCTCCATAGCACAAAACCTGGGCTGAATTTAGAGACTGTTGCCCATACACCAAGATTTCTGGAACGAGACAAGCTGTAGAAGCTGCCAGATCAGCAAAGCAATGCTCTAAATGTCTGGCTGTAGGAGCTTCCGTCCTAGTCCAGTTTTCAAGGCTGGTCAGCCCAACCATGACATTTAGTCTTTAGGCTGCATTTCCTCGCACCAGGATAAGGTTTGCACCCTCCCTATTGCACGCCTCTGCCTGAAGCCGCTAGCACAATGTCGGGTGTTTGGTCAGGTGAGTGCTGCCAAACATTTAGTACTAACAGAAAGCAGGTAGTACTGTGTCATATGGTAGCTCAGTCATATCTAAGACCCCACCATGAGGCTGAGAATCCTGGGCAATTAGTAAACAAGCAAACATCTCTTGAGGCCTCAGAGATGTGGTTTTACAGAATGCTACAAAATTCCTTGGACAGCTGGAGTAATCTAAATGTTTTCAAAAAAGATAAGACATAAAGATAGCTTATCACAAAAAGAATAATTTCATTTGGGGATGGGGGGGGGGGGGGTGGAGGAGAAGCCAAAAACTGCACTATGTTATGTATATTTGACAACTTGAAATTTGTGTGGAAAGGAAGATAGGAAGACAAAGAAGATTCTTGACAGCCTTTTGTCATATCACAGAAGGGTGTCAGCATACAAACTGATAAATGCTGTTGGAGATAGCAAGATGTGGAAAAGCATGATTGCCCATGTCAGCCCACAAACACACTTGATATATAAATGCAATGTAGTTCAGTATTCCTACAAAACTGTGCAGGTTCTGATTAACACAGTTTGAATAATAGTAATACAGACAACTGACATCTATCACCAACACCTATGTGGCTCTGGATAAAGTTTGGTGCATATCTCTTACAGAACATAGCAGTCAACTCCAGCATTTTTGGGCTGTTTGTGATTCCTGGGCAAGTTTATATTCAGTAGTTTTCCACTGCTTTCTGAACATCCAGCACTCAGATCATTGTATGGAAACCAACGCAAGGCGGTCTGCTTCAAAATCGCCTGCTGATGTGTTTCAAATGAGGTATGAGGGATTATGAATTGCATTTGTAACCCCTTCACCATAGAGCCCGATAAAGGTTTAATTTAAAACAGACAAATTATTGATTTTGAATAACGAAGACACAAACAATAGATTGCACGATTTATTGCCTGGCATATTTCGCAGCATCTCGTCAGGTACATACTGCAGAAATCACACAACTTACGTGAATTAATTAGATAAATCCTTCAAACTGAAATATACACATATTCGCACAGTAATGTCGATTGTCTACCACGGTAATTTTAAACTGACTAACATGTCTTTCTGCTTACACAAGGACGGCTTACGAAGGTTGATTAGTAAAGCTTCAGCAAACTAACAATCGACTACTTTGTGTGTTGAACAACACACGGAAGGCACTGTCTCTCTCAACCACGTGACCACTGTCGAGCACATGTCTCCCGACTGATGAAGCCAGACTTTTCCGGTGTATCGGCCTGCCTAGGCTACCATCTTCTGAATTAATTCACGTAAGTTGTGTGATTTCTGCAGTATGTACCTGACGAGATGCAGCGAAATATGCCAGGCAATAAATCGTGCAATCTATTGTTTGTGTCTTCGTTATTCAAATTCATCATGGGAAAACATTGTTTTAAATTATTGATTCTTGGACAAACCTAAGGTTGTTCTCTCTCTCTCATAATATGTAAGTTGTGGATGCTGATTGATTCAGTAACACATTGATTGTGCATATGTTGGATTTGTCCACTCATATGTTGGATTTGTCCACTCATATGTTGGATTTGTCCACTCATATGTTGGATTTGTCCACTCATATGTTGGAATTGTCCACTCATATGTTGAGTTTGTCCACTCATATGTTGGATTTGTCCACTCATATGTTGGATCTGTCCACTCATATGTTGGATTTGTCCACTCATATGTTGGATTTGTCCACTCATACAACACTTCTTGTTGGAAGTGCACTTGAATCTAAACTCAAATATGTTGTTTCCTTCTGTTATTGTTTGTCATTAGTCAGCAGTTCTTCAAACTATCTCCCTTGTCGATCATGAGTGGTGTTCCTACAACTGGTGATCTTGAAGCCAACAATCCACTCATCTCACACTCCAGTATAACCTGGTCAGTACTTCCATGTAAGTCTTTGTAAGAAAGAAGTGTTCACACTCAGAACCCACTAATGCCACATTTGTCGATTGTGAACTCTATGCAATAGGGACAGAACAGTACAATGATTGAGTTGATGCCTCAAGTACCTACCATCTACCTCAAAGCCACTGATCACAGCCACCTCTGTTTTCATACTGGAGATTGTTGACCTATCAAGTACCCACCATCCACCTCAAAGCCACTATGATCACAGCCACCTCTATTTTCACATTGAAGATTGTAGACCTATCGAGTACCCACTATCCACCTCAAAGCCACTATGATCACAGCCACCTCTATTTTCATATTGAAGATTGTAGACCTATCAAGTACCCACTATCCACCTCAAAGCCACTGATCACAGCCACCTCTATTTTCATATTGAAGATTGTAGACCTATCAAGTACCCACTATCCACCTAAAAGCCACTGATCACAGTCACCTCTATTTTCATATTGAAGATTGTAGACCTATCGAGTACCCACTAACCACCTTAAATCCACTATGATCACACCCACCTATTTTCATACTGGAGATTGTAGACCTATCAAGTACCCACTATCCACCTTAAAGCCACTGATCACAGCCACCTCTATTTTCATATTGAAGATTGTAGACCTATCAAGTACCCACTATCCACCTCAAAGCCACTGATCACAGCCACCTCTATTTGCATATTGAAGATTGTAGACCTATCAAGTACCCACTATCCACCTAAAAGCCACTGATCACAGTCACCTCTATTTTCATATTGAAGATTGTAGACCTATCGAGTACCCACTAACCACCTTAAATCCACTATGATCACACCCACCTATTTTCATACTGGAGATTGTAGACCTATCAAGTATCCAATATCCACCTTAAAGCCACTGATCACAGCCACCTCTATTTTCATATTGAAGATTGTAGACCTATCAAGTACCCACTATCCACCTCAAAGCCACCTCTATTTTCATATTGAAGATTGTAGACCTATCGAGTACCCACTAACCACCTTAAATCCACTATAATCATAGCCACCTATTTTCATACTGGAGATTGTAGGCCTATACGCTCCATTCTTCTCAGCAATGACCTTACCTTTGACTCCAACTGAGAATTCCCTAGCAAATTTTGTCCAAGATGAAATAATCATCAGTATATGCTATTACATCATTTCTGTCTGCATTTTCAGTTTCAACTGTTAGACCAATTCTGTCAACCAACTACACCACTCTCTCATCTCATCTCATCATGTTCCTCTTGTACCTTGCGGTGTCGAGGTGAAGTATAAACATCGTGAGAGTGCCCGATCATGGGCTTCATATATCGATATTCCCATGGACTCTGCTATTCCCTCCGTCCAACGTTTACGTGGTCGGCCTCGTCCTCTGTTTCCATCTGCCCAATGTAATTATGACTTGATAGAAGAGCCTTTTGTGCTTGCCGTTGTAAATACATTTTTACCCCCTGTGTATCATGCTGCAAGTTTCTTTTCATTATTCTGAATGCTACACTTATCTACAGTACCTTCCAAAAGTTTGTTTAATACATGTATCTAATTCTAATTCACACATAATTATGAGCTTAAATATTTAATAAACAGAAAATGTGCTTACTGTCTTCGTTGTGCATGGGGTTATAAAATTTCTCTTGAAAGTTAGGTTTGTGGTGGTGCTCATATTTCTCTGGCGGTAACGAAAAAGCAAATCTTTTGGCTTTGGTAATGACAGTAGAAGGAAGACTCATAATGGGTGCCATGTCCCAAACTAGGTCAAGGGCATGCAGTGCAGATAATCTGGAGTTGTATGCAGTTAACGTGAAGACCAAGAAGTAGCGTGAAGACCATGCCTTGTACGGAAATAGCAGGGCATATTGCTGGGCAGAGGAGAACTCTCCTCTAAGCCAGCAGTTGGGCTACAACCATGGACCGAGTGGGACATGGGTCTATAGTCCGTGTAATATGGCCATATACTGTGCCACTACACTTGTAGTTAATTATGTATTTGTGTAGACTCTAGGTATTATGTAAATGTTGTGTAAATGCTACTGTGAACCGTTTTCTACCTAGAGTCAATATAAGATTGAAAATATGAATTGTGTTCTGTTACTTGAGCTGTGTTCAGTAGTGAAAGCGGTAGTTGTGAATAGCGCAGAACTGGCGTTCGCAGAACACTTACGCCACATCATAGAAATGTACAGGTGGCCGAGCACCGTAACCAGAATCCAGCCATGCAAAGGTACTGCCGAGTGTCAGACACAATGATGATTGAGCCAGCGATCATTAAATAGAAGGCCGCTGGACAGTGACAACAGTGAAGTTCTGCCCACAACCAAGAAACTATAATCGGCTGATTAAGAAAAGGGTGGTCACTGCAAGTATGGTTGGCTATCAAAGAACAGCTTGATATGGCGACCTAAGAAGAGCAGTATAACTCGCACTGGCCCAAGTCTAACTTGCCGCCCACTACAAACTAACTCGCCAGTAAAACAACACTAACTCACAACACACCATCAGTCACTCGCTGGACACGTGAAAATAAAACTCACTGGCAATACTTCAGCAAGAAACTATAAAATAAACTCACTGTTAATGGGCAAGGCAGACACTCTGAAAACTATGAATGGCTGATTGTTGTTGAACACTGAAGATTATGAATGAATGCTAGATGTAGATACAATAACTAGATGAAATAACATAAGGATGCATGAAAGGACAAATCCAATGTGTTTACAACCAGTGTGTTATATCTACTGTGGTGCTGAGATGGTGCATCTGCGTGTTGCCCAGTAAGCTTTGATGCTAATTATTAGATCAATCAATCATTCAATCTCTGGATTAAACATTATTACTGAGGGTCAACACGGCCAAATGGTTAAGAATCATTTAGCTTAAGCTAATCAGGTTCAACCCCTACACCAGTCAGTTGGGACTAAAATGTTGACTTCTCACTTGACATGCAGATGTAAATTACAAGCACCTTAGAAGTCAGATTGGATTCACCTGATGGCGAGGGACTTTGGTAATAGTGAAAGCTAATCCACAAGCAAAAATTAGTCTAGTGCACTTTCCAGTGGTAGCAATTAGTAGCATGTGTATGGACCACACTTGAGTTCAAAAGCAAGCGGAAACTAAAAACAAAAACTTGCTAAGATTGCTATTACAAAATGAATTTACTATAAATGATGGATCTTTTGCAGGGGTTCGTCTAATGCCAGCATGTAAAACCTGCCTCAGCTGTCTGGATCATATCAATGAAACATTTAGTATGAAAGCAATGGTGTAGTTTTGAGATTCAAACCAACACAGTGGCACAATCTTGCTGCTTATTGTCTTAATAAATGCACTACTGGTCTGCTCAATGATTCTGCCACATGAGAATTGAAATTTGAACCCAAAAAGAACTGGCATCTGTCAGAGAGAGGTTTTTGTAGAGACCACCTTCATGAATCAATACTGAAGTACCAACTAAACAATGTATTTGTTGCATTGCTTCTTATTCCTCTCCAAACTCAGAAACCAATGTGGTATGGAATAAATCTCCAACATTCTCTGCCTCTCCCTCCTGTACACACTAACAGACTGCTGTTCACTGATCTCTTGATGTTATCTTATCACTTGTATTTCTGTCAACCTCTTGCTCACCTGCCTTAAATTCTTCCCTCCATCTCTCCATTCAGTTTTTACCAGTGCAATAAATACAAAACAATACAGATCTTCCTTGCCACAGTGATCATTATTGAGATTCTTGATACCTGCCATCAGATGTATCTCTTGTCATATTGTATATGGACAGAAAAAGTAAAAGATCCTTTTACATGTCTGAAGGTGCAGGTCAGCATGGCCCAATGGATAACAACACATGTTCTTAAACATTCAGTGTGCTGATGCTGGGGTCAGGGGTTCAATCCATACGCTGGACAGTTGGACTAAAATGTTGACCTATCGTCCTTGACAGGGGATGTAAATTACAAGTACCTCTGAAGTCAGAGACACTGTTAATAAGGAAAGCTAATCCACACACAAAATTCAGTCCAGCGCTACTAGAAGTAGTATGTGTGTGTACTACGCTTCAGTTGAAAGCAGCGAGCGAGCGCCCAAAAAACAAAAAAAATAGTCTGAAGGTGCAGCGGACATGTGTTGCTAGACCCATGCCCATGTTTATACAAACTCGCACTCTGGGGGCGATGTTGTCTGTATCAAGCTGGTCAACTTTACTTCCCAAGCTATTTTTGGTACGAATTGTTAACTTACAGCTTGGGAGCGCAGGTGGATTTTTAAAATACGCCATGGCGCGGATACTAGGAACCTATGACAACTTGGTCGGTAGGTAAGAATCTGCCACTACGCTACCCTGACTCCTATGGACAGAAATTATGTCCTTAATTAATGGAAGGCGCTATGACCATTGTGCATCTTGGAATTGAGAACACTTTTTCTGAAAAATTCATCAATAAATATTTAAATCATAACTGAATTTTCGGCGATGAAACTAAAACTTTTCACTTGTAAATTAAATGTTGACAGAAAATATGTGTCATGTTTTAATCAGACATATAATTATAAACAAGAACAAAACAGATTACTTTTAACAGAAGTTTTAGCTGCAAGTTTGATGTGGCTGAGATTCTGTGTCCCCTTTTATTTGTAGAGATCTTGGCGAGCAGACGACAGTTGCCATGATGCCGCTAGAACAGTCTGTGATTGTACAAAACTGTGACGAAATATCACGAAACAAAATGTTTCGCTTTGTGAGCACAAGTCAAGGCACGGATCAAATCAGCACTATAGAGAATGAGTAGCACGTGAATGACCGCTCACATCAAGCAAACGATTAAAAAGGAAAAAAATAAAAACACTTCCAGTGGTTAGGCTGTGGAAGTGTCAATAATATAAAAGAACAGGGGTAATGCAGCTTGACAGTGTGAGTTTAATTAAAGTCTCGGGTTCTGTGATAAGTAATCACTGTCCCCCCCCCCCCCCCTCCCTTGAAGATAGTGGCACGGAACTATAAAGCGGACATCTACCGCCCAAGCTCTACAATAGACGCTATGTACCACGCATAGCAAAAGTTCATCGCAAAAGAAGAAGAATGCTTTTATTTTATATTTTCTTTTTCTCATCCCCCCCACCACCCCCATCTTCCCAAGCTTCTCATTCGGTTTTAATGTAGTCACTGTAGTGTCTTCCACGTATTTCTATCTTGTGTTTTCTTGTGTTTGTTTGCTGGTGAAGATTAGTTAGTCGCCGTAACGTCCTTTGTTTTCCGTAAGTCAGTGTCCTGTAAAGCTGCACTACTTCGTGTCCTTTTTTATATTGTGAATACAGTGTCAAAGAGGCGGCTGGTGATAATAGAGCGCACACAGAATGAAGCCATGCGGATTATCCTGGTGTGCACAATGTACACACCGGCAGTGTGCATGAGATACATCCTAGTTTTGCCGAGGATGGTGGACATGTTCAATGTCAGTTATCAGTTATCAGTTGGGGTATCTTCATTGCACTCCGGACATGTCCATAGGTGCTCAGATCCTCCCCCCAGCATATTCATCAGCGTCCGGTGGCTAATAGTGCCAGTTCTGTGTTGGTTGACGAGGCGCTTTGTTTTCCCGGTGTACCTCTCGCGTCTGGCTGTGCCGATTCTTACACCCAAGTCTTTCATCCTGGACAGCGATGTGGAATCACTGACGTCAAAGTCCTCTGTTCTCGCCATATCTTTAAGGACTTTAATAACATCGGCACAATCCATGGGCTGGCCATCTACAGGGGGTGCAGAGCCAGCCAGTTTGTCAGCTCGTTCATTTACCTCGACTCCCGCATGTCCCGGGACGAAGATGAAGGTGACTTTACGGACAACAGACTTCCGCAGCGACTCAGACCGCTGTCTACGTACAGATCCAGCTTCGACTTTCTGAATCATGCTCATTGAATCACTTAGTACACACACGTTGGTATAATGCTGTTATTCCAGCCATATGAAGGCCTGTGTAACTGCCATCACCTCCATCGTCATGCTGCTCGTGGTCATAGAGTGGGCACCACTGGATTCTTGAACGGTTCGGCCCGCTGAACGAGCTGTAAATGCCCACGCACTTCTCTGCTGCTTTACAACAGATCCATCTGTATAGATGAGCACTTCGGGGCTATCTGAGTGTTCATAGATGAGCGCGTTAACCTCTGCATTGACAGCGGCAGGGTTCTGCTCTCTGCACCGTCTGTCGAGTGTGATAATGCAGGAGAAAGTGCACTTAAAAGCTGGAGGCACCGGCACCCATTCCTTGCCGGGGTTGATACTGGTAAGACTGCAGACCTGTCTGACGACATCTTCCGCCCGACCCATCCATGATTTGCCCCTCTTTAGCCTGTCACCCTTTTCTCTGAATATAGCGTCATGCATAGGGTGCTGCTCATCTGCGCTTATTTTTAAGTATGCACGAGCTCTCCAGATCTTGATCCTGTGTTCCATTGTCGGGAAGTCAAGGCGGTATCTCATTGCTACACAGCTGGTGTCTCTCGTGCAGCCCAAAATGATGCACATGGCTTCGTTTTGTACCTTTTCAAGTCTTCCAATCTGTGTAGGGCTGACAGTGAGGATGGCCAGGGCATACTCGATGCGTGAAAGCACAAGTCCTTGGAACAGAAGTATTAGCAGTCTTTGCTCGATATTGGCAGTCGCCATGACTCTCATTGCTGACAAACCTTTTCGAGCCTTCGTTATGACATAATCGACATGATCTCTGAAGGACAGGCTACGATCAAGCCTCACGCCAAGATATGTCATTGACTGGGTTCTACTCAGAATGCTCCCATCCATTCTTACTGCCGGCAGGTCTGTTTTCACAATATGGTTGTTTAGTGAGAACCATGTAACCGTTGCCTTTGCAGGGTTGACAAGGGCATCGGCATCAGCACACCATGAGGAAATTCGATCTAGTTCGCCCTGCATATCATTGGCAACCGCCTGTCTATCTCGACCCTGTCGATACACGAGGATGTCGTCAACGAATGACAGAGTCCTACCCCTCCCGTCCAACTGTTGTTCAGTGATCAGCACCGTATACACGTTGAATAGTACTGGTGACAGTGGTGAACCCTGCGGCAATCCTGGACATATCGTTATCAGCTCAGAATACCAACTCCCGCATCTTAGCACCACCTTCCTTTGGAGCAGAACTGCAGCTATCCATCGTACAAGGTGAGGGTGCACTTTCAATCTGAGGAGGGTTTGCATCAAGTGCTCGAAAGATACTCTGTTATATGCGTCCTCTAAGTCTATGGCGGCCGCACATGTCTCTTCTCTGACCTGAAATCCTTCGTAAACATCTTGAGCAAAGACCGTCGCATTCAGCCATGACTCTTTGTTGCGTCTGTATCCTCCAAGTGTGGGCGGGAAGCAGCCGAGCTGTTCCAAGTCCCAAGCAAGTCTGTGTGCTACAATTTTCTCTAGTAGCTTGCCATCAGTATTCTGCATCGTAATGATTCTGTAGCCGCTTATCTTGGAATGGTCTTTGTTCGGTTTTGGCAGCGGCAGCAAGTAGCTGTGTAGCCATTCTTCTTTTACCTGACCCCTCTGGATACTGGTGTTGAATTCTCTGGCCAGTTCTTCCATGTCATCATCTGATATCACCAGTAGGTCACCATATCGGATGCCGTCTGGGCCTGGGGCGGTGTTAGGTGATTTCTTGAGCATCGCACGCAATATCTCAGCTGTTATTGTCCATTCTTCGTCTGTCCCGACCCTCTCGCACAACTGAGAGTGTGTCGTTGTGGTCCTCTGTCTGGCGGGCTCGTCTTTCTGGTCAGTCTGTTCTATGTAGCTTGCAAGAAGGGCCTTACCTTTATCCGCATCCGACTTTTTCCATGCGAGGTCTGTGCCTTGAAAGTCTGGAATACCCCTACGTTGTGCAGCGCCGTTCATGCTCTTGTGGAGGCGCCAGAATGTCGTAAGAGATCATTCGGAGCACACCTTCTTGCAGAATTCGTCCCATTTCTCGGCCTTGGCCTGTTTGGCGCAGGATTTGAATAAAGTCGTCGTCCTATCGACCTCAGTCTTCAGGTTCGCCAACTCAACCTGTGGCATGTTAGCCTTTCTGGCCTTTTGCCAGTCTTTGACAGCCTGCCTCTTTCCCAGCCATGCCTTCTCGACCTCTCCATTCCACCATGGTGGTTGCAACCATCTTTCTTGTCTCCTGCGGGAGGAAGTTAGTTTTCTTCTTCTGATCTTGCTTATGGCGTCTTGACCAGTGTTGTCGTACGGGAAGGCATTTGTCTTGTTTCTTTGACTCATGGCCCCGTCTTTCTTGATCAGGATGACACAAGGGTAGTGGTCACTATCGTGGTATCCCAGTGTGCCCCACCGGCACCTTGGTGCGATGGTTGGCGACACCAGAGCCAAGTCAATGACGCTGTCAGAGTCACCTGGTCGAGTGGCTTTTCTAGTGACCTTCCCATCATTCAGACAGATTAGGGCAGCAGATGCCAGGGCGTCCTCCAGATCTTCTCCCTGTCTATTGGTGATGCAATTCCCCCATTGACTGCCTCTGGCATTGAAGTCCCCACAGTAGATAATATGCCTTTCATCCATATCGAACAAACTCTGCCATTGTCGCACGTCGACCTTCCCATTTCGCGCATAAACGTTCACGATTACAAGCGTCACTGGTGTCATTATTCTTAATGCCTGCACTTGCAGGGCATCACTGTTCCAGGAAGACATATCGATCTCAGACACTAGTATGTTGTCGCGGACCAGAATGGCCTGTCCGAGGTGCCGCCTGTTAAAGAATCCCTGAAATCCCGCGACATTGACTGTTCCGTCGCCGAGTTGTGTTTCTTGTAAGACTACAATATCGTTTCCGTAGAGTAGTTTTTCAAGAATGGGTCGGCGTTGACTAAATGATGCACAGTTCCAGTACAGTACTCGAACGTTTCCGATACCCAATCTGTCACATTTTAAACGCCCTCTGCGTGCGCCCGCCCTCTTACCACGTTGTGTCCTTGCTGGTCGTCATGTTAGGCTTAACTATCGCCACCGGGCGCCGATGATACGCCGAAGGAAGTCCGGGCGCGCGTGCACAAACTCCGTTGCACGGTCCGAACTCCATTTCACCACGAAAAAACACTTAATCCATACACATTTCGGAAAAAACACGTTCCATTTTACTGGACGAAGAAATGTCCCGCCATCTTGCTTCAAGGGAACAATGTGCAGCAGGCTAGGCCATATCTCCGGGGAACGGCGACAAGGAACAACTCCTGCATGAAGCCCCGGAACTGATACGAGCCATGGCTGATAACTGGAAAATCGTGGATGGCTCAGGTAGAGAGAGGACACAGTCAAAGAAGTGAGCATGCTTGAAAACACCAGGAGATGAGCGTAACGAGTAAGAATACCAGATAAATTTGTCAGACCTGTGCAGGATCTCAACTCAGCTCGCTTTCTGAAATCATCATTGTTATGAGCTAACTTTAGTCAAGAACTCACACCACAAGACACGGGACATACCCATACGCATTCAACATGTTCCCTCGTATTCAACAACCACTGAAGTGTCCCGGTACTAATTATACCAGCTGCAGTCTGAGTGTGTGTCCTCCCGGTCATTCCTAGAGCACTGCATGTCAGTTAGATCCACTGGTTATTCCCTGCCGCACCATTCAAGACACCACAAGACACACCCATACGCATTCAACATGTTCCCTCGTATTCTAGACATCCACATAAAACATGGTTTGTGGGTTTACTTACTTTATAAAATGAGTTTTAAAAGGATGGGACGTACATAACTGTAAAGTATGAAGGGAAAAACAATATCAAGTAATCGGTTCTTGTATTAATGCGATCTTGAAATGGACTTCACCCCCCCCCCTGGAAACCCTAAAATCCCCCCCCCCCCGGGGGGGGGGGAGAAATTCCTCACCGGTTGAGAACCACTGCTCTAGCTCGTTGTCGGTACACCTATTGATGTCGTCGTATCTTATGCCATCAGGCCCTTGGAGCGCTGTTTTTTGATCGTCGAAGCACAGCCTTGATTTCTTTCACTGTTTCTTCATCCGAAGTGTACTGGGCCGTGCACCTGTCTGACGTGACCTCCTTGGCAAGATTTCGGCCTCTCATGTCTGTCTGGTTGCTCTGCTCTAGATAGCGTTCAAAGAGGGCTTTGCCCTTGTCCTCGTCAGTCCTCTGCCAGATGAGGTCAGCACCTTGGAAGTCAGAAATGCTCTTATTCTTGACTATCCCGCTCATGCTTTTATGTAGTCCCCAGAACAATTTCAGTGACTTGTCTGTGCTTACTCTTTGACACACCTCTGCCCATTTTTCACTTTTAACCACCTTGACCAGTTTTTTTTAAATCGCTTACTTTTGTGTGCATCTCTTTTTCTAAGTGCATGCAGGGACTGGGATGGCCAGCTCTGTTCTTCTTGGCATTTTGCCATCTCCTTACAGCACCACGTTTATCCAACCACGCCTTCTCTACCTCAAGATTCCACCATGGTGGCTGCTCCCAGCTTTTTTTCCTGCCCTGAAGCTTTCTGCGTTTGTCACGTCTTATTTTACTCACCACATCTTGGTCTGTACTGTCATACTGGAAAGTCTTGACCGATAACTTGTGCTGCCTGGTTCTGCCTTTCTCCACCAATATGCTGCAAGGGTGGTGGTCGCTGCCGTGGTGTCCTAGGACACTCCATCTACACACTGTAGTGAGCGAAGGAGAAACCAGCGCCAGATGAATAGTACTGTCCTCATCCCCTGGACCGCTTGCTGTCCTGGTGACACAGCCACAAACATACATCTACCAACAAATGACAGTAAACCACAAACATACATCTACCAACCAACTGTAACAGTATGTGTAGTTTGGGTTATAATTAGGATCTAGTGGGGAATTAGAGATACAGCACGATTGAGCATTATGAGTGAAAGCGGAGAGAGATGCTCAATCGTGACGTATTGTTGTTGTGAAGGGTAGTCAACATCCGATAGTCCAGCTGAGAAGACACGGCTTGTCATCTTGAGAATAAAGTATAAAGTTTTAGTACAGATCAAGTCTTGTTACTTCATTTGACACTACTACAGAAGTAATAAATGGTGCCGTGGACCGAGAATCTGAGGTTGATCTAGGCCGGCCAACAACAACTATCCACTGGCGGCATGCTGTAAGACAAATTATGAAGATAATGGCCTACCACGCGAAGTACTAAAGAATCCAGACAAAACTGCCAGGACAAGAAGGGTTTCCTGGAGCCGTGGCTGAACATTTGAATCGTATCATTTATAAGGGGCCTAACCTGGCCGTTGCCTGAACCTTGCCACTTTCAAGATTTTATCGGAAGTCAGAACTCGTTCAAGGTCAGCTCATCACTAGCCGTTGGCTGATTGATACTAATCCAGTTTTGGGCCTTAACAGTTTTATGACCCAAACACACCTAATCCTTGGGCCTTGTTATTCCTATGACCCAAACACACCTAATCCTTGGGCCTCGTTATATTCCTATGACCCATTCCATACGACGACGAAGTACCCACTTGAGATCAAGGAAGGGACCCAACCAGGGGGTCGAAGATTGTCTGGCAGCCCATGAGATGTGACCCAACCAGGGGTTGAAAATTTTCTGGCAGCCCACGAGAAGGACGAAATTACCTGAGGGAAGAGAAGTGATATCTGAACTCCACCACCTGAATTCCGAGACTTTCACTTGATGCGGGCTCTGGTTGGTTGAACTGAATCCGTAAGTTGGTAAAAGAAGATGACGAATTAATTAAGGAAATAGACTCGGAGTAAAAGTTGTGTATTTCGAGGTCTCCCGTGAGCTTCCGAATTTATTAATTAGAGTGGAGTACAGGACATTATTGTGGTTTAAGAAACAAATATCTACAAGGAACCTTCTGATTGCCACAAATTTGAGTTTTTTATTGAGGACAGGGTTCATTCTTCCTATGCTCAGACAGGATATTGTTGATGCTTCCTCTGATTAATGTAATATCTTACAATATTATAACCAACTGAATTGTGCTGTTTGGGATTTGGGAAATTGTAATTGTGTGATTGGTTGCTTGCTTTGTTTCAGTATTTTTCAGCATGGCGGAACCGGATAACTTGGCCCAGGTTTTGACAGGCGTGGGTACAGCAGTAGGCCGACTTAATATGGTGATTAAACAGCAAGGCATGGCAACAGAAATTGTAAAGTTTAATGGACAGGCCAGAGACTATAAGAAATGGGTCACCTCTATAGAAAAATATGCCTATTTGATCTCAGCAACAGATGAAGAAAAAATGAGACTGGCTTATCAGACGGCAACGGAACCGGTCTCGGATCATATAAGAAGAAAGCTAGAAGCTAGAGTAGATGAGACATGGGAACAATTCAAGGAAGACCTAGCAAGGAAATATGCAGAAATAACGGATCCACAACATGCATTTTCGGTGTTGAGGCAGGCTAAACAAAATAACGGAGAGACGGTACAATTGTTTAGCGATAGATTAATTAATCTGGCTGAAGAGGCATTCTTAGGACAGAATGTACGAGGAGAGGAGGTGGAAAGGATGTTGGTAGGGATCTTTGTGGATGGCATAAAGTCTGATGGTTTGAAACTTAAATTAATGAGGGAAAACCCTGAGAGGTTATCACAAGCGGTGGATATCGCGGTACAAGAAGAAAATTTGAGACGTAGGTTTAGATTAAGAACAGGACGAGAAGTGGGAAGTAGTCGAGATGACAGAGTTGAGGAACCTATGGAAATAGGACAAACAAGATTCGGATGGAATAGGAGAGGAGGTATACAGACGTTACAAGGTAGAAATAGGTATGATAATGAGGAAAGAAGAAATATGAGATACCCTACAAGAGAAACAGTAGGTAACACAAATAGTACAAATATTGTCTGTTGGAATTGTGGTCAACGGGGACATGTTTTTCGGTTTTGTAATAACAGGCATGTCCAGTCGAATACACAGGGTAGACATGACAATAATAGGGTGAGTAGGAATGTTGTAGATGGACACAGGAATTTTACAGGTACAAGAACACAGGAAAATCGGCGCCCTACCTATTAGACAGGACCTATGATAGGAGGGTAAATAATAAGGTCCCAAGGGTTAGAGAATATGTTAATAACAGGTATAATAGGTCGAACAGAGAATATTTTCAACTAGATGAAGTCAAGAAATTTATAGAAGATAAAACAGATTATAGTTCTTGTATATTAGAAATAGGAAAGTATAGAGTTCGTACGTTAATTGATTCGGGAGCTCAGGTTAGTGTAGTAAAAGAAAGTTTTCTATACAAAATAGTAAGAAATTGTAGAGTATTTAAGAGTCATAATAATTTACACTCTGTTACGGGACAGAATTTACAAGTAGTTGGACAAACAATAATAAATTTTAAGTTAGGAGGGATCAACATAAGACACCTTTTTCATGTAGTGAAGGGTTTAAATAGAAACATGTTAATAGGAAGAGATTTTTTAATAAAAAATGGAGTAAGACTTTTCTATGATTTACACAAATTAAAATTCAGGGACGTCTATATAGATATGCAAGAAGACATGCATATATCAGCACTAGTTAGAGTTAAAATGACAACGACGTTAAAACCACAGTCGGTTAATTTGATACAAGTGAAGCTGAAGAAAAACCCATATTATGTAGAAGGAAACACAGTCAGAATCACTGAATTACAAGAGGAAATAATTGATGAGCCTGGTTTGGAAGTTCCGGATGGAATAATAGCGTTAGATAAACACTTAACCTTTCCAGTTATGGTGATTAACAACACAGGTAGAGAAATTAAATTATACAGAGGGTGTGTAGTAGCAAAAATTGAACAGAACGTTAGTGAAATATTGGCAACGGATAGAGTAGAAATGCCGGGAACTAATTATTCACAGTCTTCTAGTGAAAGAAGTAATAACAGACGCGGACGCGGAAGTAGAGGAAACACACGAATGAATGAATTGATCCATCCATTCAAAAGAAATACAGCACAAATACATTCACTAGATAAACAGACAAGAGAACAGGAATTGTTGGCACAGTTAAAGACTTCACCAGAAAATAAAGAAGTATTGGAACAGTTTATAAAGGAGAATCAGGATGTGTTTGCAATTAGTGATTTAGAGTTGGGTAAGACAAAAACGGTAACAATGGAGATAGATACGGGAGACCATCCGCCGATTAGCTTAAAACCATATAGAACTCCCTTAAGAAATAGAGAAATTGTAGAAAAGGCAATAGAAGAAATGTTGAAAGCAGGGATAATCAAAAGATCAAAATCAGAGTGGTCATCTCCGGTGGTAATTGTGGCCAAACCTGATGGTTCGAGTCGATTCTGTTGCGACTATCGGGCGTTGAACAAAATTACTAAAAATGTTGCATATCCACTACCAGTGATAGATGATATTTTGGGGTTGCTAAATGGCGCTACATTTTTTACGACGTTAGACGCAAGAGCAGGATTTTGGTGCATTCCGATGTCGGCAGACGCGCAGAGAAAAAGTGCTTTCTGTACTCATATGGGTTCTTATGAATTTTTACGTATGCCTTTTGGAGTCAAAACTGCGCCATCTCACTACATGCTCTTAATAAATGAAGTTTTAGAAGGTATGCAAAGGTTCGCTCTTGCTTATATTGATGATATTCTGATCTTTACTTCTGGAAATGTGGAGGATCATTTGAAACATATAAAGTTAGTGTTTGACAGGTTAAGAAAACATGATGTGAAGTTAAAGCTCAGTAAATGCCAATTTTTAAAGACAGAAACAAAATATTTGGGGTATATTATAAATAGAGAAGGTATAAAACCAGACCAGGACAAAATAAAGGTTATTAAAGAGTTACCTGCTCCAACTAACGTTAAGGAGGTACGCGCCTTTATAGGAACATGCGCGTATTATAGGCGGTTTGTCCCAGCGTTTTCAAAAATAGCTGAACCTATTACAAACTTAACAGGCAAGTACGCTAGGTTTAAGTGGGATGATGAGTGTCAAAAAGCGTTCGAGTATTTAAAAAACAGTTTAACACTGGTACCACTGTTGACGCATCCAGACTTAAACAAACAGTTGATACTGTACACAGATGCTTCAGACAATGCAGTAGGAGCGTGTTTGGTGCAACCATATGAAGGGAAAGAGTCTGGAATACCAGGGGTTAAAAATGAAAGGCCTATATACTTCTTGTCGCATAAACTTAGCAGATCACAAAGAAAGTGGACGACTATTGAGAAGGAAGCTTACGCAATACATTACGCTCTTCAAAAACTAAATTACTACTTACATAACGCAAATTTTGTTATTAGAACTGACCATATGCCTTTAAAGTCTTTTTTAGAAGCCCCAGTGCAGAACAGGAAAATACAAACCTGGGCATTGAACTTACAGGGATATAATACGAAAATTGAGTACATTCCAGGTAAGATTAACACATGCGCTGATTTACTGTCTAGGATTCCCTATCCACAGTCGTCAGGTGACACAGAAGATGAAGGAGAACCAGAGATTGACGATCGAAATTGGCAAGTAAATATTTTAGATTCTGCTATAATAAATAGAGAAGAATTTGATAGTCTACCATCGGAACAAGAGTCTGAACATAGGGAAGATGATCTACACTTAGAAAAATTTAACATGAAAGAGGAGCAGGACCTAGACCCAAAAGTGATACAAATAAAAGAAAAATTAAGAGAAACAGAAGATAACAAATATAAAAGGAATTATTTGGTTTTACAAGAGGATGGACATTTATACTACATGTCTGAAAGGAACGAACAACTGAGGAAATACATTCCAAAACATTTAGAAAATGAACTTTTAAAGGCATATCATGATGAAAATGGACATTTAGGTAGAGACAAATTGGTGAAGGCGCTTACAAGTAAATATTACTGGCCAAATTTATTTAAATCTGCATATAAATATGTGGATACCTGTGAGAAGTGCAGATTGAGGAACATGAAAACAATAAAGTGTCCCTTGCAGGATACTGACATTCCTCAGTTCCCAATGCAAAAGATTAGTTTAGATATATCGGGTCCACACCCCAGAACATTGTCAGGAAACGTGTATTTGATTCATATAGTAGATGTTTACAGTCTTTGGCCGGAGGTTTATGCAATTCCGGATAAGAGTGCAGATACAGTAGTCAATATTTTTTTACAAGAGTTTGTCCCAAGATTTAGTTGTCCACAAAGTATACTTACAGACAATGGTAAAGAATTTATAAATAAGAAATTTGAAAAGTTGTTAAATGATTTAAATATAAAACATATAAAGACATCATATTATAGACCTACTTCCAATGCTAGAAACGAGCGTCAACATCAGACGTTATATAGCATTATATCAAAGATTGTAGATGAACATGAAAGGGATTGGGATTTGTTTTTAGGACCTGCCCTTAACGCCATTCGTACTAATCAAAATGAAAGCACGGGTTTTTCACCATATTATTTAATATACGGGAGAGAACCGATACTACCTATAGACAATCTATTAAAACCTAGACGGAAATATATGGGTGAAGACTTTCAAGAGGTTATAATACAGGAAATGCATAAAGCACACGTAGGACTAAGGAATAATATAATTAAAGCTAGGGAAAGGCAGAAAAAGTACAAGAATATAAATACAAACTTGCAGGAATTTAAGGTTGGTGATAGGGTCTATTACAAGAAGCATAGGAGAAACTCTAAGTTTGATAATCGTTGGATTCCAGGGTATTATATTTTGGAAAAACTAGGTAAAGTATCGTATAAAATTAAGAACCAGGTCACGGGACATGTAGCAAGGGCACACGTGGAACACTTAAGGAGAGATGAAGAAGAGATAGAATATAATAATAATAATAATTATTATTCAGACACAAGGTTTTTAGATGAACAACTCGTTAGAGGTGCTACAGTAACCCCAGGCGTTAGAAGAGATCCAGCACAAAATCGCTTATTAGCAACTCCAGGCTTTGATGATACTCAAGAACAGACGATACCGAAAACAATAGAAGAAGAAAAGTTGAATGAGACTCATTATGATAGTATGGAAGAGGAAATAAGTGCTCCGTTTAGGAACACTAGACAGGCAACGAAAAGGAGAATGGATAGACAAAGAGATAGAGAAGTGAAAAGACAGAGGAGAATTAGGGATTATTCAACGAGCGGGGAGGATATGCCGTTACTAGAAAGATCCTTGAGGAATAGTGATCGACAAATTAGATGGGATATTGAACAAAAGAGATTAGCGGCAGCTAAAGAGAGACATACAGACGAAGAAGAAGAAATGGATGAAAAGTCAGAGTCAAGTAGTAGTAGTATGGAGGAAACAAATGGATTGTACGAAGAAGAAGACATTGATGTAGAATTAGCATTGGTTCAAAGAAATTTGGAGTTATTGAAGAAGTGGAACCGTGGGAAGTAGATAAGTAGAGAATATTGCAGATAGCAATTTATAAGTGTTAGAATTCGAAAATGAAGAAGATGACTCTTGGTATTTTTATAATCAATATGGAGGTAGTTTTGAATGAAGTATATGTATATATTTGGTTATTTCTCTATGGGGTGGAATTGATGGTTGATTTTTTAGTAGCTTGGACAAATTGAAGGGAAATAATTGGCAGGTAGGGCCACAAGTAAATAGGTGAGTGGATGGTGAATACTACATTAGTATAGATAAGAGGACTTGTACTGTAGTTTACAGTGATTAATTAAGAGGATTTTCCGGGTAGTATGATGTGTTTGGAGTTAGGTTAGAAAAAGGAGGAATTGATGTTTGTACTATTTGTTATCATTGATATCGGCAGATATGCTTATAAGATTTGGATATTGGTCTGTAAGTAACAGATACACATATGTAGCATTGAATTGATGGGTTTACTTGGAATGGTAAACTTGAAATTGACGAGAGGAATGAAGAAAAAAAAAAAGAAAAGCTAGTAGTGTTGAATCAATATTTTTTTTGATAATAACAATTATTATTGACGGAAACTGAAGATAAATTTTGAAACTTTATTCATAAAGTATGTATGGAAAGAGAAGTGTGATTGCTTCTTACTTTTTCCTTTCTTTTTCTTATTTTCCTAAGTGCGCACTAACTCAATCTAACATATCTTTTCTGTGAGAATGTGAAATAGGGGATAAGGGAAATATCTTCAGTTTTGTCAATCATAATTTTAATGAACAATTTAAATTTAAAAGCGGTTCGCTTACAGAGAGTTGTAGGAAGTTTTATAGAGAATTTGGTGGGGAGTTTTTGGTATTATTGATATACTGGGAAGTATGTCTCTGGTTAGCAATTGGCTATGATGAGGTAGGAAAATGAGAATGGAGTTAGGAAATATATAAATGGAATGGCCTGAATAAATAGAGATCTGGTACATTATTAGTATGGTTGTTGGGGCCACTATACGTAATAATTTTAAGAAAGTTTACTTGGAAAATCTTTGTTTATTCACTTGGAGTTTTATTTTCGTGTAACTGGGCAATGATGGTTGTTAATTGATTATTTTATTGAGACTATGGTTCAATGCTATATGTATATGTATTATGTTTTATTTCATGCTTGGTTTGGTTTTATAAAAAGTTAGTTTAAGTAAGTTAGGATCGTTGAGTTTATAGTGCTTTGAGTAAAACACTATTGGACCGTAAAAGTGTCTAATAATGATATAATATTTGCTTTTGGGTTGATAAAATGCATGCCATATTAATTTTGAAAATGTGTTTTAATTGGATAATTGTGACGCCTTGTTTTGATTTAGTTTTGCGTAAACAGTTGGATTGATAGATTAAGTGATGTGGTTAATGAATTGGTTTTAAGTTTGGTTAGAATATTAGTTAACTTTTCAAATACAGGGGGCTTTATAAAAAAAAAAAAAAAAAAAAAAAAAAGCCCTTTCGTTCAGAAAGGAATTATAAAATTATTGAGGGAGGGTATGGAGACATAGGCTGTTGGGAAGGTTAGGTTGCTTGAAAAGCTTCGAATATATAAGTAGAGTATAACTAGATAGAAGTTTAAGGGAAAAACTGTGAATAGCAGCATATAGAAGAAATACATAGGGGGATAAAGGGCAGATCATGGGACATGAAGGGGGCAAGAAATAGGTGCTGTGAAAAACCAGCTTTAATTATATTAAAGGTGTTCATAAAAATTGAACAGGATCTCATGCTAAAAGGTGAGATAACGCAATTTGGACAAGATTGTGGTTGGAAATTTTAAATGTTGAAGATATAAGGCTTGAAACTTACGTAAAAAGTTCTATTTCAAATAGGGTTGTATATATAAAGCTTGTAAAACATTATATCAACTTGGTTTATAGAAAACAAAGATCTATTTTTGTATGACGTATTTATAAGAAAAAATTTGATTGTACAAATTTTTTTATTGGCAAAGGAGGTAAATGTGGTTGTGTGGAATATGCGTTTCTTTGTGCTTATCTTGACTATTTATTCCTTTTACTTGGTGCACCCCTTCTTTACTTCTTCTAAATACGTTGTTCTCGTTGTTCGGGTTGTCTTGTATTGAGAAATGCGAGTGATTTCCTAATGCCAGTTGTACAAATACGATTTTACGAGCCATTTTGTTTATAATATGCATATTTTATATAGGAACTTGAGGAGCCAAGGAATATATAGTGGATTGCTATATAGTTTGGGGAAATGAAAGAAGAGTAGAAATGGTAAGTTAAAAAAGGGTTACAGTACATGGTACGAGGTACAGAGGTAAAATGGAAGAAGAAGTGGGTTGATTATATAGCTGGGGAAAGAGTTAAAGAAATAGAATGTTTAATTAAATTGGAGTTGGTTTGGGGAGGATTAGAAGAACTATGGAAGATTAGAGGAAAAAGAGGGAATAGAGTAAGGGGATTAGGAGTAAAGATTTTTCCTTTATAAGGAAAATTCTTTAATAAACATGGGGAGGTGTAACAGTATGTGTAGTTTGGGTTATAATTAGGATCTAGTGGGGAATTAGAGATACAGCACGATTGAGCATTATGAGTGAAAGCGGAGAGAGATGCTCAATCGTGACGTATTGTTGTTGTGAAGGGTAGTCAACATCCGATAGTCCAGCTGAGAAGACACGGCTTGTCATCTTGAGAATAAAGTATAAAGTTTTAGTACAGATCAAGTCTTGTTACTTCATTTGACACTACTACACAACAACAGTAAACTACAAACATACATCTACCAACTAACAACAGTAAACCACAAACATACATCTACCAACTAACAACAGTAAACCACAAACATACATCTACCAACCAACAACAGAAAACCACAAACATACATCTACCAACCAACAACAGTAAACCACAAACATACATCTACCAATGACAGTAAACCACAAACATACATCTACCAATGACAGTAAACCACAAACATACATCTACCAATGACAATAAACCACAAACATACATCTACTAATGACAATAAACCACAAACATACATCTACCAATGACAGTAAAACACACAAACATACATCTACTAATGACAATAAACCACAAACATACATCTACCAATGACAGTAAACAACAATCATACATCTCCAATGACAGTAAACCACAAACATACATCTACCAATGACAGTAAACCACAAACATACATCTACCAATGACAATAAACCACAAACATACATCTACTAATGACAATAAACCACAAACATACATCTACCAATGACAGTAAAACACACAAACATACATCTACTAATGACAATAAACCACAAACATACATCTACCAATGACAGTAAACAACAATCATACATCTCCAATGACAGTAAACCACAAACATACATCTACTAATGACAGTAAACCTCAAACATACATCTACCCATGGCAGTAAACAACAAACATACATCTACCAACCAACAACAGTAAACTATAAACATACATCTACCAATGATGGTAAACCATAAACATACATCTACCATCTAATGACAGTAAACCACAAACATACATCTCCCAATGACAGTAAACCACAAACATGCATCTACCATCTAATGACAGTAAACCACAAACATACATCTCCCAATGACAGTAAACCACAAACATGCATCTACCATCTAATGACAGTAAACCACAAACATACATCTCCCAATGACAGTAAACCACAAACATGCATCTACCATCTAATGACAGTAAACCACAAACATACATCTACCATCTAATGACAGTAAACCACAAACATACATCTACCATCTAATGACAGTAAACCACAAACATACATCTACCATCTAATGACAGTAAACCACAAACATACATCTACCATCTAATGACAGTAAACCACAAACATACATCTACCATCTAATGACAGTAAACCACAAACATACATCTCCCAATGACAGTAAACCACAAACATGCATCTACCATCTAATGACAGTAAACCACAAACATACATCTACCATCTAATGACAGTAAACCACAAACATACATCTACCATCTAATGACAGTAAACCACAAACATACATCTACCATCTAATGACAGTAAACCACAAACATACATCTACCATCTAATGACAGTAAACCACAAACATACATCTCCCAATGACAGTAAACCACAAACATACATCTACCATCTAATGACAGTAAACCACAAACATGCATCTACCATCTAATGACAGTAAACCACAAACATACATCTCCCAATGACAGTAAACCACAAACATGCATCTACCATCTAATGACAGTAAACCACAAACATACATCTACCATCTAATGACAGTAAACCACAAACATACATCTACCATCTAATGACAGTAAACCACAAACATACATCTACCATCTAATGACAGTAAACCACAAACATACATCTACCATCTAATGACAGTAAACCACAAACATACATCTACCATCTAATGACAGTAAACCACAAACATACATCTACCATCTAATGACAGTAAACCACAAACATACATCTCCCAATGACAGTAAACCACAAATATACATCCATCATCTAATGACAGTAAACCACAAACATACATCTACCATCTAATGACAGTAAACCACAAACATACATCTCCCAATGACAGTAAACCACAAATATACATCCATCATCTAATGACAGTAAACCACAAACATACATCTACCATCTAATGACAGTAAACCACAAACATACATCTCCCAATGACAGTAAACCACAAATATACATCCATCATCTAATGACAGTAAACCACAAACATACATCTACCATCTAATGACAGTAAACCACAAACATACATCTCCCAATGACAGTAAACCACAAATATACATCCATCATCTAATGACAGTAAACCACAAACATACATCTACCATCTAATGACAGTAAACCACAAACATACATCTACCATCTAATGACAGTAAACCACAAACATACATCTACCATCTAATGACAGTAAACCACAAACATACATCTACCATCTAATGACAGTAAACCACAAACATACATCTCCCAATGACAGTAAACCACAAATATACATCCATCATCTAATGACAGTAAACCACAAACATACATCTACCAATGACAGTAAACCACAAACATGCATCTACCATCTAATGACAGTAAACCACAAACATGCAACTACCAAATAATGACAGTAAACCTCAAACCTACATCTACCAACTAACAACGGTAAATCACAAACATACATCTACCAACCAACAACAGTAAACCAAAAACATACATCTACCAATGACAGTAAACCACAAACATACATCTACCATCTAGTGACAGTAAACTGCAAACATACATCTACATTCTACCAACAGTAAACCACAAACAAACATCTCCCAATGACAGTAAACCACAAACATACATCTACCATCTAATGATAGTAAACCACAAACATACATCTACCATCTAATGACAGTAAACCACAAACATACATCTACCAACTAATGACAGTAAACCTCAAACATACATCTACCAACTATCAACAGTAAGCCACAAACATACATCTACCAACTATCAACAGTAAACCACAAACAAACATCTCCCAATGACAGTAAACCACAAACATACATCTACCAACTAATGACAGTAAACCTCAAACATACATCTACCAACTATCAACAGTAAGCCACAAACATACATCTACCAACTATCAACAGTAAACCACAAACAAACATCTCCCAATGACAGTAAACCACAAACATACATCGACCATCTAATGATAGTAAACCACAAACATACATCTACCATCTAATGACAGTAAACCACAAACATACATCTACCAACTAATGACAGTAAACCTCAAACATACATCTACCAATGACAGTAAGCCACAAACATACATCTACCAACTATCAACAGTAAACCACAAACATACATCTACCAACTATCAACAGTAAACCACAAACATACATCTGCCAACTAATGACAGTAAACCACAAACATACATCTACCAACCAACAACAGTAAACCACAAACATACATCTACCAACCAACAACAGTAAACCACAAACATACATCTACCAATGACAGTAAACCACAAACATACATCTACCAATGACAGTAAACCACAAACATACATCTACCAACTAATGACAGTAAACCACAAACATAAATCTACCAACTAATGATAGTAAAGCACAAACATACATCTACCAAATAATGACAGTAAACCACAAACATACATCTACCATGTAATGACAGTAAACTACAAACATACATCTCCCAATGACAGTAAACCACAAACATACATCTACCAACTAATGACAGCAAACCACAAACATACATCTACCAATGACAGTAAACAACAAACATACATCTACCATCTAATGACAGTAAACCACAAACATACATCTACCATGTAATGACAGTAAACTACAAACATACATCTCCCAATGACAGTAAACCACAAACATACATCTCCCAATGACAGTAAACCACAAACATACATCAACCATCTAATGACAGTAAACCACAAACATACATCTCCCAATGACAGTAAACCACAAACATACATCTCCCAATGACAGTAAACCACAAACATACATCAACCATCTAATGACAGTAAACCTCAAACATACATCTCCCAATGACAGTAAACCACAAACATACATCAACCATCTAATGACAGTAAACCTCAAACATACATCTCCCAATGACAGTAAACCACAAACATACATCTACCATCTAATGACAGTAAACCACAAACATACATCTCCCAATGACAGTAAACCACAAACATACATCTCCCAATGACAGTAAACCACAAACATACATCAACCATCTAATGACAGTAAACCTCAAACATACATCTCCCAATGACAGTAAACCACAAACATACATCTACCAATTAATGACAGTAAACCGCAAACATACATCTACCAATGACAGTAAACCACAAACATACATCTACCATCTAATGACAGTAAACCTCAAACATACATCTCCCAATGACAGTAAACCACAAACATACATCTACCAATTAATGACAGTAAACCGCAAACATACATCTACCAATGACAGTAAACCACAAACATACATCTACCATCTAATGACAGTAAACCTCAAACATACATCAACATACAAAACAAAAGAGCAACAACAGTTTCAAAGATGGCCCCATAACCAGCTTTTTATGTCTTTCTTCCAAAATGAATGCAAATAAACAGCAAATACAAGCAGCTAGAATGAGAGATAACAACAAGATATATGAAACAAATGGACATGATAGAAGAAAAAAAACGAGATGTTACATGAAAAGCGATCATAAAACCAAACTGACTAAATTAATAAAATGTGGCTAAAAGAAATCTGACATAATCCTGAATAAAGAAAGAAAATAAATTCCAAAAGTTGAACCATCTTTGAACCTCACTGTATACTAAATTGGATTTTAAAATTTGGAATGCTTCTTTTGGATCATGTAACAAAACAATCTTATATGGAGTCTGCAAAGTCATGAAAAAATAAACAGACAACGCTAATCTGTAAGGATTGCCTGGGGAAGACAAGAATAATCTGTAAGGATTGTTTGGGAAAGGCAGGAATAATCTATAAGATTTGTAACAAAACAATCTTATATCGAGTCTGCAAAGTTATGAAAAAATAAACATACAATGCTAATCTGTAAGGATTGCCTGGGGAAGACAAGAATAATCTATAAGGATTGTTTGGGGAAGGAAGGAATAATATATAAGAATTGTTTGGGGAAGACAAGAATAATCTATAAGAATTGTTTGGAGAAAATAATAAATGCAACAATCTTAGTGACTTGGGCAGATAATTCAACTGAAAACATTAACAGAAGCCATAGCTTTAGGAATATTCCGTCTCAGATGATGACAGACCCAGAAATTCATTTAGCTGCCGTTCGTTTCATCTATTGAAATTTGCTGCAGTTTTATTGGAACCACACAGGAAATATACAAATAACTAACTGATTCAATGACAATATAACACAGCCCTTGGATGAGTCGCCAGCAGACGTCAAAGTTGACAACTGGATACATACTGATATAACTTGATACATATTAACATGATGATTGTTTTTGGAAATCTCCAAAATGTGAACATGATTCTGGCCTGTGCAATCACAATGTGAACATTTATTCTTGCGTTGTCTAGCCTTGAACTCAAGCGTAGTCCACACACAAGTACTGCAACTAAAGAGTTCACTGGACTGATTCTGTGAGTGGGTTAACTTTATTACCAGAGTCCCCTGCCATCAGGTAAACTCTCCCCAACTTGTGAGGTACTTGTAATTAACGTCCCCAAGTCAAGGACGTGAAGTCCGACTGCCCGGCATGTGAAACAAAACCACTATGCCATAGCCAGAAGACAAAGTTTAAGCTTGCTAAACCTCTTAGGCACAATGACAGTAAATACAGCGATGTTTCGAGAATTTATCTATTCCTGAAATTCAAAATGCACAATTGTGTTTCAAAATAATTTTCAATATGTTTCATATTTCACGTGAAAGTCTGACAAAAAAAAAAGGATGCAAACATTCTAAAAACGGGGCAAGATTTATTGTTTACATTGTGATCACACAGGCCAGTTGTCTTGACATATATGGCCACTACTATACTTTGCAAACCACACAACATCTGATGAGGTCAAAGTATTTCATTTACGGAGACATAACACTATGAACCAGATTTTTTCAATATTTAGATTTTGTAGAATGCAGATTTCCCTCTTCTTTAGCCACAGATTCAGAGCCTCAATTTTCTATATGTGCAGGATAATTCTAGCCTAGTCGTTCACAACTGAAAATTAAAAGTTAGTAACTTTCCCAGGAGCTGCGCTGACAATGTCACGAGCACAGTTGAATGAGAGTTCAACACCTGTGTTCGTCGTCTCGCTAAGTGCGGGAAAGACTGACGACCCATTCCTCTGTGTATTCTGGCCCACATGTCATGGCCCCATTACCCCACACACCCATAACACGTCCCTGTTTCCAGACGTGTTTATTTTAGTCATATTTCCAGGAATTTCCCATCCTCTTCTTCATACTCTTACATACAAAGAATAATAAAATTTCCTTGTTCAAGTGCCTTCGTCTGAAAGCAGCCATAATTGCTTACAAAACGCTATCAGAGACGTATGTCATTACGTCTTTTAAAGTGCCCAAAAGACTAGAATTTTTCCTATACACATATAATGGAATGGCTGTATAACTTTAACAATCCCGTCCGTTAAAGTTTTGTGCAAAAGGCCAGAATTTTTCCTAAATACATATAATGGAACAATCATAGAGCTTTTACAATCACCCGTCTTCCTGGCCATCAAAATAGGCAGCCATTTCTATCCCAACATCCTCTAGAAAAATGAAGCATCTTTGCTTCTCTACATAAAACTGACAGTTTAGTTGCTAAGAAGCTACGCTGATAATGCCATAAGCATGGATGGATGAGGGTTCGATCTTTTTAGTTGCTAAGAAGCTACGCTGATAATGCCATAAGCATTGATGGATGAGGGTTCGATCGGTTTAGTTGCTAAGAAGCTACGCTGATAATGCCATAAGCATGGATGGATGAGGATTCGATTCCTGGGCTAGCAGCTTGCTACGGGAAGGCAAGACAGGCTATGGTTCCTCTATGCATGCTGGCCTACAAAATGTAATGGTCCCAGAACACATCAGACCCTAACAGTTTCCTGTATCGGGATGTGTGTGTGTGTTTTTTTCTAAAATGTTACACAAAGCCGACGCAGCAGCAGATCTTTATAATTGTAAATCTACAAAACAAAAAAAAACAACAACAAAAACATCCAGATAAATACAAAAGTGGAGCCACAGCATAAGTAAAAGATATTCTTTCGTGAAAATGATATTTCTCAAACACGTAGGGTAAACAACAAGATCTAAATAGGACATTGCATATATGTATATATATAGAGAGAGAGATAAGGCATGCAAAATAGCAGGACAAAACAATTACTATAACAATACAACAGTATATCACTGAACCAAAAGGTTGTTTCATAAAATAAGGCACCAACAATTTGATTCTCGTCACACAGATCAACTCTGTGAGAGACCAAAATTAAATATAGAAAACTTTTATATTTGTAAAGCATTTGTGTCCACGACTGAATAAGTTCTGCTTTTGTGTCCACAACTGAAATGGTTCTGTTTTTGCATCCACAACTGAATAAGTTCTGTATTTGTGTCCACGACTGAATGAATAAGTTCTGTGTTTATTCTGTACATATTTAGTCTAAACTATCCATGATACTGTGTTATATAATTTGTATTCTTGGTAGGCACTCATACATGTTCATACAACTGTTAAAAAAACAGTGAATCTTTAAATAAACCACAATTGTTCCTTTTGTTACTGAAGTGTACTGTTTTATATACTCTTTCCTCTTCTATTTTGGATTCAGAGCTATCACATAATTATGGTTTAACCTTGGCATAATTACACATCTTGCAGTATCAAGGACTATAAGACACATCCTAAAGAAGTCTACTGCATCACGGAGGTTGTAAACTGGCGGGTTACCATTCTGCCCAAGAAATGCCCTTAAATACTAGCATCTAAATTAACAAACAACTGTATTTTAGTGTATATTTCATTGTTGTCTGTCTGTACACTCTGTGTATTGCAAGCGTCTGCCCAATGTTTGATTTACGTGCTAGGTAGATATAAAAGACAAAGTTTGTTTTATGTGCTAGGTAGATATACAAGACAATAAGATATGGAGTACATTCAACGAAGAGAGGATATCTGGAAATAATGCGTCAACTTGATTGAGTCTGATGTGAAGTTGTCATGGTAAGCATCCAACCTATTCACTTATCCATTCAACACCATCTTGATAAACTCTGCAAAAAAAAAAATGTTTATACTTATCAAAAGTGGATCTTGGCATCTAGTGTTATTTATGTGAAACTAGGGAGATGCTAACAAATGCAAAAAATAGCAATACTTGAAGCTGAACAAAGACAGTGAATGAGAGAGAGAATGTGAGAGAGAGAGAGAGAGAGAGAGAGAGAGAGAGAGAGAGAGAGAGAGAGAGAGAGAGAGAGAGAGAGAGAGAGAGAGAGAGAGAGAGAGAGAGAGAGAGAGAGAAAAAGAAAGAGGGAGGGGACCAAGAAAAGGGGAGGGTAGATACAGAGAGAGAGAGTGTAAGAGACAGGGAGAGAGAAGGAGAGAGAGACAATGGGAGATGGAAAGATCAAACGAATGAAAAAATTTTATTTTCAAAGGGTCACAAATTGGGCACGCAGGCCCGTCTCACACTCGGCTCTTCGAATCACTCATCTTTTGTACATCAATCAACTATTGTGCATGTTACATTCACATTGGGAAAAGAGACATAAGGAGATGGATGGAGAGAGACAGTTATGGAGAAAGAAAGGTAAGGAGAAATGGAGAGGACAAAGATAAAGATGTAAACATCCTGTACTTGTGTAGACGGTCATACCTACGGGACATTTCCCTGAGTGTCCTCCTGCCCAACCAGCAGCTCGCTGACCTCATCGTCCGACATCTTATCACCTGTTATGACATAAACATCATATACTGCATTCATTCCCTCATATAACAGGTGGGTTTTTAGTGTGCTTGTGTGTGTATGCGAGGTGTGTGATGATGGTTACATATTCTCTAGACAACTCAAGTCTGATGCACTGGGGTTTGAGTCATTGATTTATTCATTCCTCTTTCGAGAAAAATCTTCCTACCTAGTTATGCACCTCAAACGTCAGTGTCTGACTTCGGCAGGCATTTGTGTACAATTTACTTGCTCTAGATTCTGTCTGAGGTAAAGGACTGTTCTACCTGTGGGTAACTGTTCTTATTTTTAACAATTTTGCCAGAGAAGTAGCTTTATAGCCTACTTTTTATGATTTGCAACTGCTGTGGGATTTTAAAGATACATAGCGTGCAGAACAAGAAAATCCAGTTATTCGCCATTATCAGACAAGGCTAGGATGAAAAAAAAATAAAAGGACGCCCAAGGTCATCAAAGCCCTAAAATGGGCTTGTATTTGTATAGTGACATGGGTGTAAATGCATTCCTCCCAGCCTGTTACCAAAGTACCATCTCCTATGGACCAAGTTGCAGAGTTCTCCTTCCCCTCTCCAAGTGCAGAAGCCAATTGGGTAAAGTGAAATCAAGAATCAACATCATTGCACTCAAGACATAGTCACATGTGCTCTATCCCTTTCTTCAGCAGCCAATGAAGAGCTATCATGCTGGTGACACCAATGGTGGTCTGACTGGACATCAACCTGTAAGTTCCTCTTTCAGATAGTCTGCTCACTCTCCACAGAACCAGCCTCTCCACATGTGGGGCGTTTGGTTTGCTGCATTTTCCACTGGATCCCAGAAAGCCTTCACGACCTCAGTCTTGTCATAATCTAGCTCGTCGCCCAAAGGAGTGAGAGATAAGCCAGTCTATCATCATCATGTGCCATGCAGATAAACATGGGTGGTCATGTTTCACCATCTCACATGATCACGAGTTGTGAATACACCGTTTCTCCGATTCTCTATGACTTGACAAAACATGATTTTCTAGGCATCTTTAAAGAAGGTAGTTTGCCATTGCTTTCCTCCTTATCAGGGACCATACTGGTCGATGAACATAGCTATTGTCTCCAAAAAGAAATCCTATGCCTACCATCATGAAATTGGAGACCATAACCAACAACTATCTCTCTTTATCTCCAAAGACAATAATGGTAACTTATCTCAAACGACAACTAGCCAAAAAACATTCCCTTATGTATGGCACGTTACACCCTCCTTAGGTATTTATAATGCTATTGTTAAACACTGCCTCAGGGAGTCATTTGTTATTGATTATTTTTCATGCGTTTTAATGCTATTGTTCTTTTGTTGTCAAAATTTGCTTCATAAGTGATTTTGAATGAAAGAATGTATGAGAGGAAATAGAGAGTTAGGGCAGAATGTCAGACGGGCCTGCGTGCCCAATTCTTAACCCTTTGAAAATAAAGACTTTCGTTCGTTTGTTCATCCACCACCTTTCGCCCATGGCTTCATGCAACCCTGATCGAGGGCTAAACGGGCACTCCACCTTGCCCAAAGGTGTTTTGTAGACTAGCGGAGGCACCTTTCTTTGATAGGGGATACCTCTAACCTGTCACCCAAATTAGCCAGTCTATCAGCCTGTTGATTTCCT